>VDFB02271358.1:842564371-842654813 GCA_007258455.2 Sequoia sempervirens
TCAAACATTAAAAAGTACATCATTAAATTAATTATGTAATGGCATAAAAATTAAAAGCATCATGAATTAATTATGTAACCACATAAGTCAAATATAATTCTATCAAGAAATTAATATCAAATAGATGATATAATCGCATAACTCGTACATTTCAATGTCATTGATCTTCTTCTTCATCCAACTCTTTGTCTATATCATCTGATCCAGATTCGACATTGTAAGGATTGTTCATATCATCATCGTCATCGATATCAGTTTCAATAATGTCATCATCCACCTGAATGTCTTCATGAACATTAACTCCTACATCATCATGATCTGGTTCTTCCTCTTTGACATCTTCGTCAGGGACATCATCAAATAACTGTTGATCCTGATCATCATCTACATCAGCTTCTAGTTCTCTAGTATCTTCTTCTTCCACCACATTATACTTTACCATCCTTCCTCTTGGATCATATCTAACAACAAATGACCAACCGGTTTACACGGAACCTCGAGAGTAAAATACCTGCTCACATTGGCTTGGAAGAACTTGTGAGGCTCTCATTTCCGGCTTGCTTGATCAGCCTTATTAACCATGAAGTAGAAATCCATTATCATGTTCAATATGATTCTCTCAAAGAGATCATTTTCATTCAATGCGTAGCTTCTGTAGGACTGACAAAACATAGTAATCTGAAGGACTTAAAGTCACACTCAAGTATATCATCAAAAATCCCATAGTATCAATTTTCTGAGACTTTTGGATGTATGTCACTTCTAGATGAAACATTGGTCACCTGAGAGACTGCAGTTATACTAGAATCAAAAGTTTTCTTCATGTCATCCAATATTTTTGGATTCAAAATTTACAGCTGATTGAACCACATAGCCTTGTGGTGTTTCGCACATAATATATGAACGTATAAAAATTATTGCAATATCGTTAGTTATTAGACATTTATTCTTGGCGAATTTATGCAAGAAAACAATCTCAACATATATATACATCAATATAGTGAAAATAATTCTGTGGGTAGAGATTAATATATTTATATGTACCTTTTTGCTCTGGTAAACCATATGCTAAATCAATTTCCCTTTGTTGTAACATTGGAGATCTCCATTCACGATGAGCTTCTTTAACCAATGAAGCCCACACCTTCCCATGTTAATGCGTGACCAGATTGTTGACATCGTTCAATCCATACCGTCATTTAATCACAATTGTTTATGATGTACAAATGTAGTGCATCCCACTCTTGACCAATTGTATCAAAAAAAATTGAAATTCACAAACAACATATAAATAGGTAAATAGCACAGTATACGACCTTAATTTATAATTGATGTATATTGAAGATTAAAAATTAAATAAGTACAATATACATAAAAACCATATGTAAAATTTATTCCAATTAATCTCTATGACCATCTTATAATTACCTCTCACTTTCCTCAATCTACCCTTCCCCATCAGGTAATCCCCTTCGAATTTGTTAATGGAGTTGGGATCCCAAATGCGATCTACATGGATCTTTGCTACAAACTTAGGAAAATATTCATAATGTACACCATGATTACGGTATACCATATAATATCCCTCCACCATGGAATCCTCGGGGATGTGCTCTTTGTCCTAACCAAAGCCCTTCAAAAAATTTCAAGTGTCTCTCAACCATCCACATTGACCTTGTGTGTACAGGTCCACACAATTCAATCTCCTCAACTTGGTGTATGAGGTAGTGTTCTTATGCATTGAAAAATGTCGAAGGTAGACACTTTGTCATTTCACACATTAGACGAGGAATTTTTCTCTTCCAATAATTTATATCTTCTTTATGGATTTCTTTAAATGACAGCCATCTACAAGTGATTCAAGGCACAAATATATTAACAATATTTAACAAAAATATACAATATATTACATAACAAGTAAAACAAATAGAAATTATAAGATGTATATAATGAATTGAACAAATATCGCTACTTACCTCATGTATTTTTCAAGATCATATATAAATTGCTTGACATTGTTGTCAAAGTTGTCTCGGAGAGATAGAGGTAGAACGTATTGCAACAATTATAAAATGATCTTTTCATTATTTTTCCAAAAGTAGTAAACATAATACACTGAAAAGTACATGCATTATACAAGTGTATAATATACCAGAATAATTACCTTAATGAAGGTATGCCAATCATGCGTTTTCATCCCTGACCCAAATTCACCTTTCTTTGTTATTATATTGTTTATGTTCGGAGCAAATCCTATGGGAAATCAAATTTTCTATATGATTTCTTTTATAGCATTATTTTGTTGCTTTGTTAATAACCAAGGAAGGGCACTTATATTAATTTGGTCTCCATCGCTATTTAATTGAATGACATTTTTCATTGCATGATTGGCTTTTTGAATGTCACTACAAATTTTGACAATGTTTTCTTTGTCATGCCTTCCATCCAATATTTTCCATAATGTTTCTGTTATATTCTTTCTGATATGCATTGTATCAAAAAAATGCACAATTTGTAGCTACTCATAGGAGGGAAACCTACTAAATTGTCTCGGATGACTTTTTAGTCCCTGTGGAAGCCGACCATTAATGCCTTGATGACCTTCGTGAAGCATATAAGTTAAACAAATTAACAATGATAATCATTGTCAATATATCATGAGTAAACACAACACAATATAAAAATATAAATTCAAAACATATCATATATGATAGATAAACAATTTGATCTGATGTATAACCTTGACAATTAATTCTATTATATTCCAACTTCCATAGGCGAGGTGTCATTCTTCGTGGTTTTGATGTAGTCTCTTCTTTCCCATTGAAAAGATTTTTTTTAGTAGTTCGATACTTATGGTTTCTATGGAGGAAGTGTCTATACTAATCAAACACCTGCTTTCCTAAACTTGTTGAATGGTGAGATTTCATCTTTGGACCACAAATTGGACATGCAAATTTTCCCTTTGTTTGAAGACTTGCAAGATCATATATAATTAGATTAAATATGTCAATTTTTTTAATTATATATAATGAATAGATTATTTTAAAAACATGTATAATATCTACTTCATCAAATTAAATATTATTGTTAAAGTGCAGTCGATCGTTATAACATACCACAAAAATGTGCTAGGCTTGGGGCATCATGAATTATCCATACAAGCATTGCATGGAATTGAAATTGTCTTTGTCCTATTGGTCTAGAGACGTCATACATAGTGACGCCATTCCATAACTTTAGTAACTCGTCAATAAGAGGCTCAATATATACATTCATATCTTTAACTTGGTACTTACCTAGTTGAATGAACATAAACATTACATAACTATTATAATCATTTTACTGCAATATATATAAATTGATATACATGACTATTGAATGAAAAAAATATAAGACAAATGAGATGCTACTACGTTAAAAAAAATTGATGTAAACAAATACTTAGAACAATCATTGACAACATTATGTGCTCCCTCTTTATTGACATCCATGGAGGAATGTTATTGTTGATAACAAAAATAGGGCACACTGAGTAAATAGATCTCAGCTCTCCAAATGGATTGACACCATCCACTCCCAATGAAAAATTGAGATTACGAGGTTTTTCTTTAAAATGTGGCCATTTTTCCTCCATGTCCCGAAAATCAGAACCATCCGTAGGCATTTGAAGAATGTCGTCTCCACTTTTATTCTGTGCATGGTAATCCATAAATTGCACTAAGCTTTCGCACCTAAATAATCATTGCATACGTGGAATAATGGGAATATAACGAAGGACTTTTCAAGGCACCTTTTTTGTTATTTGATCTATTTGATATCTACTGATATGAGATTCTAGGCATTCTGTTGCAAATTCCTATTGTTTATAATATATAATATGATCATTGGGACATGCATCTATTGCTTGATACTCCATTTTGATATCTTTCATAATGCCAGATAAATCTCGGTATGAGCGAGGTAAAATATTTGATGGTGGTAACAAAAATTCACCAATCAATCTACAACAAAAAATAATTTGTTAATATAAAGAATAATGCCAATGGTACATATTTCATCCTTTATTTACTAGTGATGAACTAACAACAATTAAAATACATGAAAAAAGATGACATATATGGCATACCTTAACATCTGTGATATTGCTATGTTTGATAAACCATTCATAACCTTCAAGTTCAACAACAACAATACAACAGAGAGAAGAGTTGTTTCAGAGCCTTCATAAAGGGGCTCGTATGCCTTGTCAAGTATAGGTAAATTATGAACATCATCAAAGTCATCTTGATCATCATGATTAGTTGTGCCACTAAATGTGTCATTGATCAATGTATTTGTACCATCATCTTCAACTATGTTTTCTGGCACATGATCATCTTCTTCCATAGGATCATTAACTTCATCTTTGATATTCACATCTCCATGTTCCTCTACTTGCAAAACCACATTCTCCTGTCCGTGATAATCCATATCATGTGCCCTAGGGTACCCCACCTTTATAATAATGATAGACACAAATAAAACATGATCATGATCAAGTGATTTTATATATTCATATATATATATATAATGTTAAAATGATATAAACATTTATAAATACAATCAATATAAACACATAATATTGAACAACACCAATGAATGATAATCAGCTGCCCCTTCAAGCGTGACCATGCTACCTACATTGGCTTTCCGAGTTGTTTGTGATTAAAGTCATCTCATCTTCTAAGCCCATACCAATTATTGCAAGGACAATAACATTCCCATCACCCTTTCTTTTCAATCTAGCCCACAATCTATCAAGTGTCTCTTCATTTTGTTTTGGACTAATATTATCTAACATGATTTTTCTTTACCAAGCTTGACTATTTAGATCTTCAAAAAATATCAAACCCACACTCCAATAATTTTTATTCATAGACAGGTAATATAATCTAATAATTCCAATATTTTACACCAAAAAATTTGGCATGCAACCACCCACAAGAAGATAAGTCAAGTTAATGACCCCCAAAAATACTTTGAGATGCTAATTCCAAAGATTTATTAAATTCTGATTTACTATGATTTCCAACCATTAAGACGCCTAGAATCAGAATATTGAACTTGATCACAAACTTCCTACAATGATGGAGGTAGCGAGCTAGTAAGAACAAGTGACCCATTCCTAAGGAGCAACAAGTCAGAATCATCATTGCTAATGTCAATACGGATTTATCCTTTTAGTTAAAGATGCAATGTGTCACTTCTTATGATGAGCTTATCCCTAGGGCCCTCAACATTGAGAGAGCCCTAATCGCACAAGGAAGTACACACTAGTAGAATTTGGAAAATAAATGACTAGGTGACTAAAATTTTAAGTCACAACAACTAAAAATGACTAAACTCTGCTCATTTTTTGCAACTCAGCTATAAATGAGTAAATAAATTACTAGTTTTGTTGTTGATTAAAAATTATTTGGTCAAACAAATAAAAATGACTAAATAGTTAGTCATTTATTTAGTCACAATCCATTTGAATCAATCATTTAAGGAATCAAGAATATAATCCGCCAAAATAATCTAAAACTTTAATAAACATACCCTAAAACTTTTTTAAAAATCTTATTTTTAGGTGTAGCCCACAAGAATGGAGTTTTCATTTTAATAAGCATACTCTAAACCCTTCGTCAAGACATTATTTACAAGCATAGACCACCAAAATGGAGAATTGTTTCCATAAAGAATGATAAAAAATGGTGAGGAGATGTGTGTGAAAGGAGGCATAGGATTCATTGTTGCTTATCTCATTCCTGCTGTACTCAACAAATCTTACATTGTTCCTGCTACTATTTGTAATCTAGGTATTTACTTGACATATATTTGTATAATCTCAAATTCCTTCAGAGGATTTTGAAGTATCAATGTATCCTATATAGGGTTTAGAATGATTTCTTTTAATTAAAAAAATAAATAAATGATGTATTTCCCTATAATTAGATAATGTGGAGATCTTTCTCTAAAATCTTTCTTGCTATCCTCTTTGGCACTATATTCATTACTCCATTTCACTAGGGTTTTGCATGTGACATCTTTAATATCTTCATGATCATTGGCTTTTAAATAGATCTCAGTCTTTGCTTTAATCATTTTCATGATAACCCTTGAGTTCCATAATCCACCTTCAATCTCTTCTAAGAACGTTGTCTTAAGCTAGACTGCATAGTATGCATATAAAGCAAGTCCTTCATACTTGCCATTGTTCCAAACCACCACTCACTGCCTTACTTAAAATTTTTCCTCCATAAGCACAATAGCATGTTTTAAAATCATGGTTACCAGTGATTGACCATTAAGGTCACCACTTTCATCAAGATACAATGAGAATTTTGTCTTCAAACTCAAGGCATTATGCAAGATAACATTGTGAATTGTTTGTTGTGTACGATTTGATTTTCTTGCACATTTACTACTTTGCTAACTTCCTTTAAGACTGGGTATTGTACCCTCAGCTGCAATCTCAAATAGCTCACTCACTATCTCTTGAAGATTCCTTTCATGAGCATCCTTCTATAAAATCAAACTATGCCCTATAAACTGCCTACTTACTACAGGGGACTCATTGTTTCATGGTATTTTAGATCTTAAGATCCTTCAACCTTATTGACACTACTTCACAATCCACAAGGTATTATTCACTATTCTCCCATCTTTGATGAGTCTCAAAACACTGCTCAAACATGCAATCCACTACCTCCATTAGACATTAATGGCTAAGAAGAAACATTAAACCTATGATTACCATTGTTACTTCATTTGGACAGTCATTCCCTGATTTCATTTTCCTTGTCTAACACTACCAAAAACATTTGAAAAACCCTTAAGGTTAGCAAGGGGGTAAGAAAACTAACTGTTAAAATCTCCACTTTACTATGCAAGGTTTGAGCTTTATTATCTTGTCACTGCTCAACCTCTTTTTGATTATCACATCTTAAGTGAATGTCATTCTTCTTACCGTAGATTGCATTTACAAATGTCAGTAAGCTACATAGTGTGCTTGTTAGTGGATACAATCTTTAGATTGCAAGATTTTGTTCTTAGCTACAATGTCTCAATCTTTCTGGTATTGCAACCTCACTAATCCGCTAGAGTTATTGTTTATGTTTCTATGGAGGCCTAGGGTTTGTACCCTAATCATGCTCTTACCAATGCTTTTGTTGGTATTAAAAAACAACCTTAAATCTTGGGTCAAAAATTAGTTGTCTTGACAAAGTTGTGGTATGATCTTGGATTGTATCCTAGAGTGTGTGGGAAGCTTGTGTTTGATCATTAAGGTATGTAAACATGACTAGGGAAATGTATCCTATATAGCATGGATCTTGCTTTAATACTTTCTATAATGGTTATTGAATCACATTATTATAGTTTCGCGGTAACTTAAAGATTGCATTCAAGTATGTAACAAACTTGGTTTGTAGTTTAAATATACACTTTTAGTAACATTCATAAGGTTTAGAAAATCTTGATCACTCTCTAGAATAGCCCATTAAACATGGGTTGTGCTTGAATGCACTACATAATTGATATAACACAACCACTCTACATATCAACCAGAGTTATAGGCTCTTTATTGCAGCAAGAGGTAATCACTCTTGGATCATGCTACAATTACATCCTAACTTGTTAAATTTGAGACAACTTGAATGCACCCAATGATGATTGACACCTACATTATACAAATTGAATTAACTACATTATATGAGTGCCTCCATTTATATCACAACATAGCCATATTAAACTTGGGTCATACATGAATGCATCATGTATTTGTTATAGCACAACTGTGCCACATGACCAATAGAGTTATGGATCACATAATTACAGTCACAAGAATTTGTTCCTTGGTTGTGATCTTAAGGTGATTCCACACAAAAAAAATTGGACATGAAATTCTCAAAACCCTAAACCTCTAAAAATGAAATCTGATGCTCGATGTTTCTTTAAAATATGATTTTCAAACCTGGAACTATAAATCTAACTTCACAACTAAATTCTGCAAAAAGACAATGACTAACCACAACCTGGTGATATCTTCTTGAATTTTTTTTATTTTTCCCAAGAAAATTGTCCTTAGTTCTCCACAAACTATCTCAAGTAGAGAAAAACACTGTTGTAGTAAATCAGCAAACTCACTTTTCTTTATGTCAGCCACAATTTGATTTTTTTCTTAATTTTCATGTTTGTCAAAATTTCGATGAAACTTATAGTCGAAATTTGGACGAAACCCAAGTTCGTCAAAATTTTGATGAACATCGGGGATAAAATTTTTAAAAATTGAAAATTACTCATCAAATTTTACAAGCACCTGATGATACATCAAATTATACATATTTCGTCGGACATTTTCATCGCAATTTGCAGTCAAATGAGTTAGTGTAGGAAAATGATTGTATGGAAACCTCTGCCAGTTGATTGGGTAAAATTAAACTTCAACAACTACTCTAAAGGAAACCCGAGAGTTGTTGCAGTTAGAGGTCTGATTAGGGATCATAAAGGGAGATGTGTTGAAGCCTATGCAAAGTGCTTGGGAATTGCTACCAGTGTAGAGGAAGAGGCTTGCTTCCTAGAGAGGTATAAAGAGACTAAAAGAACTTGGTTTTAATAAGGCTATAATTGA
Source organism: Sequoia sempervirens (assembly GCA_007258455.2). Lineage (NCBI taxonomy): Eukaryota > Viridiplantae > Streptophyta > Pinopsida > Cupressales > Cupressaceae > Sequoia > Sequoia sempervirens. The sequence continues at coordinate 842,573,028 of VDFB02271358.1, forward strand.
GGGGGACTCTAAACTGATTATTGACCTTCTTAAAGGTCAAGATGAACCCTCCCTAGAAGATCAAGAACTTGATCCAAGAATCAAAACGTGTGATTAATTAGGGAAATACAGTTTCAGACTTGGTTACAAATGCAAGACTCTCAAATTGCCAATGGCTTTTCTGGAAGTGTGAAAATATTCTGCTTCATATTAAAGACTAGATTTCTAAGGATTGCTTGAGAGGGGTTTTCTCTACAAGTGAAGATGAGGCTTCAATTAACATCGGCTATGGGGATGTTCACTAGTCTAGGAATTGGGTTAAGTGTTAGCTTCTCTCGCTCCCTTTTGAATTTAAATTGTCTAGCTTAAGCGGTGACATGTAAAAGAAGTGACAGAATGGTGGCTAACTAAGTGGTTTTGTTGATGTCATCTCGCGTATGTCTTTTAACCATGTGCTTGCATATGGTTTGGAGGATAATTAAGTATCAAATGATTAAGAAAGATAGCAATAAGGGAAAGATTCCCCCCAATCAAAATCCCCCTAAGGATCTCGTGATCTTGGAAAAGACTTGGCATAATGAAAGGGTAAGTTTTAATGGGACTTACCTTTATAATATTATTTCCCCCAAGGGTAATCATTTAATTCAGATTTGGTATATAACGTGGGGGGTCTATTTGACAATACCTTGGATTTAATTTATCCTATCACTAGGGCCTTGAGAATCATTTTAATCATGTTTTTGGAGTTATGGAGTACTTTTATAATGGTTCCTCGCATATTTCCCAAGCCTCCTATTGTCAGTTGTCATTTCAAAAGGTCCTCAAGATGCAAGTGGATATTAATACCCATTATTATTATTAGAGGCACCTTCAATCACATGGATTATGGGTTCTGGCCTAAGAACATGGATCAACCTAAGATTTATCTAGCTTTTAATCATGAAAAGATCTTAATTAAAAAAATTGATAGATCTTCCCAGAATGATGGTGGTTTTGGTAGAGGTTTTTTAGCCGACATGAGTGCCTCTAAATTTCCCCTAAATGATTATTGATTGTTATATTATTCTGTGGATTGCTAACACCTCTCTCACTATTGCTATTGTGGTTGAAGTTAATCTTTTTTTACTTAGTAAAATCATGGGGGGTTTGAGGAAGTGGTCTGAACCACTCTCTTGCATGCCTTTATATAAGAACATTGAGCTCTGGAGGCATTTTGAAAATGTTGGTATGACCCCATTCTTCATGGAAATGAGGGGGTTATAATGATGATATCACTGTGAAATTCTATAATTCATGGAATGAAGATAGAGTGAAAATTGACAGTATAGTGTTTGTGATGACCCCCAAATTGATAGCAGAGGTGACTAGCTTGGGGTGTAATGGTCTGAAGGTGGAAAAAACTAGCAATGTAAACTATCAAAGATTCATTGATAGTTTCCTCAAAGGGGAGGAGAAACCCCAGTGTTGCTAGAATGGATATGATAGAGAAAGGTTCTCGGCTCCCTATGGGTTGGTCAACATGCACATTATGAAATACTTCACACTTGAAGGAAGGTACACTACTGTTCATGGTTATCACTTCCCCTTTCTCAATCACATTAGGAGGAAGGAGAAGATAAATATTCTATTTTTTTCTCTCTTCTCTTAAGCAATGTAAGGAAAAAGGTGCTTCACCGCCCCTTCACTAGGGCCTTATTCAATGTCTTTACAATTATGTTTTTTCTATTACACCCCTGCCTTTCCCCTCTTTGTAAACTAACCCCCATGTTAATGAAGCCCAAATTAACCAATCAGGCCCTCACCCTCACCCTAATCCTAGTAAAATTCATGGTGAGGGATCCTCTTTGGCTAAGCCTCCCCTCTCAAAACCCTCGGGTGAACCCTCTATGTTGAAAAAATCTTCCATTAAAGGCTTCTTAATAAAAGGGCACCCTATTGTCTCAACTATGAAAGGCAAGAAGATTACTGGTAACCCTCCCGGTAATCCTACGAGTGTTAAGAGAAAAATCCATGAAAACTATGAACCTAAAACAATGAAAAATGTCATAATTAAAAATATGGGATGAGGAAGAACAAGGAAATGTGGATGATTCAAGTAGTGGAATAGGCAGGAGGAGGTCAGCAAGGTTGGTAGGAAATCTGCCAAAGGAAAAAAATTAAGCTTTGAAGAACCTAATGACGAATCCTCGGATGAGGAGGCTCCCCTAAACCTAAGAAAGAAGGAATTTTATGTGGTTCTAGTTGAGGAGTTGGTAGAGGACTCCATTAGCAGTGAAGAAGAAGAAGAGGATAGGGGTGTTGGTCAAGAGGTGGTGCAGGATTCAAAGGACGCTGAGGATGAAGGTGAAAAATAGACAACAAAAGAAGTTGAAGAGGTGATAATGAAAGCCATAGAATATGTGGATGGGCATGCAATAGAGGACCTTGAAGAGGAAATGCAGCCAGATAACAAGTCCTTTGAGTTTTATGTGACTCAATTTCATGTACTTCAGGGAAAAGTTAAGAGAATGGACAAGGAATTTAATAGGCTGACTTCTATCACTCTAGATATTATGAGAAGGGAAATATTTGGAATGGTTAATGGCATGGCTAAAGTCAGGAAAGGTCATAAGAGGAAAAATTCCTCATAGGAAGCAAAGATGCAGTCGAAGGATAGAACAATTGAGGAGATGGAGCAATGGAGAGAGGAGCTGGAGTAACTGATCATGGAGTGGGACTTGATCTATAGTCCTAGAAAGTAGTTAGGGTTTTATGTTTCTCTAATTTTTGACCTACATGCCTTGGCTCTTATTGGGTCTGTGAGCCCTTATGTTTATCACGGTTTACTTTTTTAATGTGTTATCGAATTCTTAATGCTCTCCTGGTGATGTTGGTTTCTTGGTCGTTAGGCCTTTTATTGTTTCTGGCCGATGTTGGGTCTTAGTTGTGGTGTTTAGGGTTAGTCCACTCTTTGGTCTACTATTTTGTTGGTGTTGTTCTACTAGGTGTCTGGATTGTTGGTGTCTGGACTGTTCTTTGTTTATGTCCAAGTTCAGGGGCCCTTTCCCCTAATTTTTTAATCAAAAACATATATTAATATTACTATAATATGCATTATAATATAATATTATAATATATTGTAAAAAATATATTTGATGGATTGTTGCAAGGAAGTATTAAATATCGTATATATTATAATAAAAGTATAGATGAAAGTGTTGGGAAATCTGTCTCAACCTTGCAAATACATAAGGTACTATTGATATTTTATTATTGTAAATCTAGAGCATTCGCCACTAGGCCTTAGATCTGACATCGATATTTTGTTGGCTTGGCTTGTCCTAGAAGGTAACCATATTTTATGATGGTTTTGTATTATGGATGTGTATTGTGATGTATTCTGAGAGTTTGATAGTGGTCATGTTGCCTCTAGATCTTTGGTTGGTGATACTCCTATGAGAATCTTGCTCTGCAAGTATATTGTAATCTTTGTGATTTATGAATAATTTATTAAGTGGCTTTTGGAATGTGGGGTTTTTCTCTTGAAATGGTTTTCCCCACGTAAATTACTCTATTGTGGTATACATGATATTTATGTCTATTTTTGTTTAATTTTATGTAATTGTTGAAAGATCTATAAAAATTTTGCATTATTCTCCTCTCAAGATTAGTGTAGGAAGTTGTTCCACTACCATAGCTTCCATACAAGTGGTATCAGAGCTTGATCACCTTTGGTTTTAATTGTGGGTTGTTGGGATTTTTGAACTAATCCAAATTTGAGTGGGAGCTTATGTATAAGATGCTTTGTGATCTTGTTGTGAGAATTTTCAGATGGCAAGTTCATTAGGGAGCATAGAGGTGGATAATTTTTTTAGAAATAATTTTGAAATGTGGAAGTTGGAGATGGAGGATTTGTTGATAGATCAAGATATGTGGGATGTTGTTGATGAGAATGTTTCAAGGCTTGCAGATCCTACTCAGGCTTCTCAATATGATGTTATGGACCATAAATCCAAGGATCTAATTAGATTATTCTTGGTAAACTCTATTTTAATCAATATCCATGAAGAGACCTACACAAAATCTATGGAAGAAGCTTGGTGAGATGTATCAATCCAAATCTTTAGTGAACAATATTTTCTTGAGTAAGAAATTGTATTCCTTGAGAATGGAAGAGGGTGGATGAATTGCAGACCACTTGGAAGAATTTAATATGTTGGTGGCTCAGCTAGCATCAGTTGATGTCAAAATGGATGAGTAGGAGAAATGCCAGATCTTGCTTTGTTCTTTTCCTGATTCATGGTATTCTCTTGTTATGGCTATTGGGAGTACTTATGTTATATTGAAGAATGAAGATGTGGTGGGTTATTTTCTTTTTGAATAGATGAGGATGAAGGTATCCATTAGTTCCAAGGAGGCCCTGAATGTTCGTGGAAGACCTAAGGAGAAAGGAAAGAAGAATGAGAAGCGTGATAATTCTAAGTCCAAGGGGAGATCCAAATCTCTTGGAAAGTCTAAAGTTATTTGCTAGAACTATGGTAAGCCTGGACATGTTTATAAGGAATGCAAAGAAGAAGACAAGAAGAAAAAGAAGAGATACAATTTTGATTCTAAGTCCAGGAATGCAAAGAAGTAAGGTGGAGATGCATTCATTGCAGCCTTTCCAACTCGTGCAGATAATGATGCATGGTTAATTGACTCGGACCTACATCTTTCCATATGACCTTTAATAGAGATTGGTTTTCTGAATATGAAGAATTTGGAGGTAAGGTGTACTTGGGTGATGATTCTTATTTAATATTGTTGGTTGTGGTAAAGTTAAAATCAGGTTTCTTGATGGTAGAATAAAAAGGATTAATAGTGTGTTGCACATCCCTGGATTAGCATGAAATGTGTTAATTGTGAGTAAAATAATAGATGCGGGTGTGCAGATAGTATTTTCTGATGCAAGATACAAGATGGTCAAAGGTGATATTGTAATTACTAGAGGTGTGAGATATGGCACATTGTATAAGCTTGATGCAAACACTATTGAGTGCAATAGTACTTCTATGAAAAGAAATTCTATAGAAGAAGTGAGGGTTTCACCTTCAGAAGATGGTCATGGATTTTGGGTACCCAAAGGTGCTCTTTCTTCTGAATCAAATTACCTACAGAGAAAACAATGTTATGGAACCAAATACTTTGCCACATTGGAGAAAAGGGTCTAAGGACCTTGAAAAATAAAAACATTGTTGAAGGTTTGTCTGATTGTAATCTTGAATTTTATTTCTATGAGCATTGCATTTATGGAAAAAAAAAATCACGTTTAGTTTTACTCAAGTTCTCATAAATATTGTGGTGTATTGGATCTTAATCATTCTGATGTGTTTGGTTTTGTAGGTGCTCCTTCAATTGGTAAATCCACATATTATGTTTCATTTATTGATGATTATAGTAGAAGGACATGGGTATATTTTATAAAGAGTAAATCTAAAGTTTTCAATCGATTTAAATAATTTAAAGCAATTGTTGAGTTGCAGACTAGAAAGAAAATAAAATGTTGAGGACTGATAATGGCAGTGAATTTTTCTCTAATGAATTTGATAGATTCTATAAATATTGTGGTATTTGTAGAAAATAGAAAACTTTGTATTCTCCACAATAGAATGGAGTTGTAGAAAGAATGAACAAGACACTAATGGAGAAGGATAGGATTATGTTTAGTGGTGTTGATCTAGAAGAAAGGTTTTGGGTTGAAGCTATTTCCATTGCCAGTTATTTGATTAATAGATATCCTACATCAGCTCTTGTTGATAAGACACCTATAGAGGCATGGTCGGGTCACAAGCCTTCATTAAGACATCTTATATTTTTTGGTTGTGAAGCATATGCACATGTGTCAAAGGAGAAGTGAACAAAGTTGGAGAAGAAGGTTGTGAAATATATCTTCATCAGATACAGTTATGGTGTGAAAGGATACAAGCTTTGGGATCATGTTGCACAAAAGGTAATACATAGTAGAAGTGTTATTTTTAGAGAATCCAAGCCTTCGTCTATTACATTGCAACCAGAACAAAGTAAAATATAAAGATGTGATTCAATTCCCAAATACACCTGAGAAATTTGAATTGAGGCCCATGGATAGACAAGAAGTTGAGGAGAGCTCTTCTAGCTCTGAATCTTTAGAAGAGGAGGAAGAACCTCCAATTCAACTTGTTTGTAGGTCTACAAGGCATAGACAACCACCTAAAAGGTATTCACTTGATGATTGGAGATGTTTTTTTTCTTTGAATACTAACATGGATGAACCCAAATCAATAGAAGATTTATTAGGTATGAAGCAAAATCCTGGAAGATTTCTATGGATGAAGAAATGACAGCTTTGAAAAATAATGATACATGGGATCTTGTACCACTACTTGAAGGATGAAAACATGTTGGTTGCAAATGGGTGTTTAATAAAAATATCAGTTCAGATGGAGGTATTGAGAAGTACAAAGAAAGGTTGGTTGGGAAAGGTTACTCTCAAGTTGAGGGTGTTGATTATGGTGAGATATTTTCTCCTATTGCAAAAATGATATCCATTAGAGTTTTTCTTTCTATTGTTGTTGCTTATGATTTAGAGGTTGATAAAATGGATGTGAAACCTACTTTCCTTCATGTTGACTTGGAGGAGGATATTTATACGACACAACCAGAGCAGTACGTGGTGAAAGGTAAAAGTAAATTGGTTTGCAAATTGAAGAATTTTTTGTATGGCTTAAAACAAAGTCCTAGGATGTGGTACCAAAAATTTGAAACATATGTGTTGAGTTTGGTATTTGAGGATTCTAAATTAGATCATTGTGCTTATTATAAAACTAATGGTGATTGTTTCCTATTTATTGCATTATATGTTGATGATATGTTATCTATTGGTAGAGGGAAAGGTATGGTTTCAGAACTAAAATCTCAACTTACTTCTAAATTTTAAATGAAAGATCTTGGTGCAGCTAAACACATTCTTGGGATGGAAATTAAAAGAGATAGAGTGAAAAAAAAGCTATGGCTTGGCTAAAGTAAGTATGTCTATTCAATTTTATAGAGGTTTGATATGCAAAATTGTAGACCATTATGTGTTCTTGTTTCAGTTGGAAAAAAGTTATGTTATAATAGTTATATGACTTAAGATGCTCGATTTCCCTTGATATTCATGGTTATGTGGATTTAGACTGGGTAGGTGATGTTGATAGAAAATGATCCACTAGTGCTTATGTGTTTACTTTATTTGGTGGTTCAATTAGTTGGATGAGTAAGCAACAAGATGTGGTTGCTTTATCCACTACTGAAGTTGAGTATATGGCAGTTACTCATGCTTGCAAAGACGTAATTTGGCTTAAGAGACTGTGTTTAGACATTGGAATAAAACAAGGTGCAATGAAAATTTATTGTAACAGTCAGAGTGTGATATGTCCAGCCAAGGACCCGACATTTCATGCCAAGACCAAGAACATTGATGTACAATATCATTTTGTTGAAGATATGGTTGAAGATGGTAGGGTGAAGTTAGTTAAGGTAGAGAATTTGATGAATGTTGATGATTATTTAACTAATCCTATGAGCATAGAGAATTTCAGGTGGTGTTTAGAGACTCTAGGCCTCTTGGCCCCTAGCAATTAAGAGATGATGTTTCTACACCCTTTGGTTGCTCTTGCAAGGTGTTCGACAAGTGGGAGATTTGTTGGTAAAATGTGTCTCAACATTGCAAATACATAAGGTATTGTTGATACATCAATGTGGGGGGTGCAATGGGTACCCCCCTATGGGGGTGCAATGGTCATGCATCCTGGCGAGTGTTCGGGGGCAATGCCCCCAAAAGCCATATTTTATGCATATTTTATTATTGTAAATCTAGATTGTTCATCATTCGGTATTAGATCTGATGGTCGATATTTTGTTGGCTTGACTTTCCCTAGAAGGAAACCCTATTTTATGAGGGTGTTGTATTATTATTGTGTATTATGATGTATTTTAAGAGTCTGATAGCAGTCATGTTGCATTTGGATCTTTGGTTGGTATACTCATATAAGAAGCTTTCTCTACAAGTATATTGTAATCTTTGTGATTTCTAAATAATATATTGAGTGACTTTTGGAGTGTGGGGTTTTTCTCCCAAAATGGTTTTCCCCACTAAATTACTATGTTATGGTATGCATGATATTTATGTTTAAGTTTCTGTAACTATTGAAATATCTGTAAATTTTTTGCATTATTCTCCTCTCAAGATTAATGTAGGAAGTTTTTTTTCTACCTTAGCTTCCTTACAGAAAGTACAAGGAGCTAGGAGCAATACATACATCTATCTCTATCTCTTTCTACTTCTCTATATCTAAAATCACCCTCTCCCTCTCTACCTACATTTACCTCAATCTCTTCCACCTTTCCTCTCTTTCTACCTACCTCTCCCTCCCTCTCACCTTGCCCCCTCTATCTCTCTCCCCTTACCTCTCTACTTCTCTCTATCTCCCCTCACTCTCTTTACCTACCTCTCCATTTATTCCTTCCACCTTACCTATCTCTACCTACCTCTCCTTACCTCCCTCCTTCCCTCTCTATCTCCTATCCCTCCCACCCTACCTCTCTACCTCTCCCTCCATACCTCTTACTCTCTCTCTCTCTCTCTCTCTCTCTCTCTCTCTCTCTCTCTCTCTCTCTCTCTCTCTCTCTCTCTCTCTCTCTCTCTCTCTCTCTCTCTCTCTCTAACTACCTCCATCCTTCTCTACTTCTCGCTATATTCCATATCCCTTTATCTCTCCAACCCTAGGTCTCTATCTCCACCTACCCCCTCTATCTCTCCCCCTCTCCCCCACCCCACCTCTCTCCTTCTCCCCCACCCTAACTCTCTCCCTCTCTACCTCACTCTCCCTACCTCCATCCCTCTCTACTTCTCTTTATATCCCCTCTTCCTCTATTCATCCAACCCTACCTCTATCTCCACCTCTCTCTATCTATCTATCTATATATATATATATCTCTCTCTCTATCCCTACCTCTCACTTTTCCTCACCCTCCCTACCTCCATCCCTCTCTACTCTCTATATCCCCTCTCTCTTTGTCCCTTCAACCATACCTATCTCTTCACCTACCCCTCCATTTATCCCTCCCTCCCTCCTTCCCTATATCTATTTATCTCTACCTATCTCTCTCTCTACCTCTAACTTTCTACCTCCATCCCTCTCTACTTTTTTAATATCCCTCAAACAAATATATTAAACTAAAGTGGAAAATTTCACAATAGAGCAAATCAGGTATGAAGAAATTATCATCATATTATTCCAAATTGAACTTAAAACATTAAAAAATGAAGTAGAATTATTCATTATAGGTCTGAGCATGGAAAAAAACCATTTTTTATGTTAATAATAGCAACCACTAGCAATGATCATTTGATACACAAAACCCAAAAGAAGACTCAACCTGAAACCTACTTCACACTACTAAAGCCCAAACAAACTCCTCACAACTCCCAAACTACAATCAACAATCTTGGATAGAAAAATACATAAGGGAATGTTCCAAATATAGAGATATTTTCTGCTAATAACAAAAATTCAAGCTGAAAACAAAATGCACTCCAATATGAGCAAACCCTCGGATTTACCAATTTGCATCAAACCATGAGATCATATATAACAATAATTATTCCAATAAATGTGTTATACTTAGCAACTCAATATAAATATTCTAGTAGAGGGTTTTACAAGAAATTTGTGCATTATAACAACCTACAATTGTTACTCTTGACACTCCATAGATCTTCCATTACACAATACAAATAGCCACCAAAACTAGAGCTTTATACACAACCAAACTCACTTGATTTCACAAGGAAATGTACCAGATTTTGAATACAAGAAAAGAACTCAAATATATATTCAAAGGGATTGTTTTCTATAGAAAAATTAATCCATTAGTATGCTTCTATAGCAGCAAAGAATTAGATTACAAACTATGAATCAAAACTCACTGAAAACCCCAACAAAGAACTTGCAACAATGCACAAACTAAGCTTTTGAAGCACAACTATAATCTCTATGTGAAATTATGTTTGGAGACCTTCAGAACCGCTATCTTCAATCCTCAATCTCCTTGGTTTATTAGCCTTGGATATTTTTCCTTTATCATTTTATCAACCTCTGAAGAAGATTCACAAACTATGAGAGAAAATATGCATGAATGAATGAATAATGCAAGAAAATAACTTTTATATGAGATTCCAATTATTGAATCATCTTGGGCTCCCAAAACCCCATTCCCCACAAAGGAATCTTGCATTTCTTGGAAATAACTCTCGTCATAAAGCTCCCTAGACCTATTTTCTAAATGTTTGTTATTCCCTTACATTACTTTAAACCTTAAAAATGCCAAAAATACATAATAATTGATCCTTTCAAAATCCAATGCCCCATTTGGACCCTTAATATTAAATTTAAAATATTTATTATTTTTTCTCCCAAAAATGATTTAATAAATTTATCTTGGAAAATCTGCTTAGTGATACCCTTGTTTCCCAACTTCTCTTCCCTTGTTACCCAAACTCTGTCTGGAAACCAAATCTACTTTCTCTATCCGTCTGATGGTGGTAACTCAAAGGGAACAACTATTTTCTACCCCATTACTCTCTAATCATGAGAGACTTTGTGCATCCTACAAACTAGTGGCACCTCTAGCTCATAGGTTACTTCTCCTTCCTCCCTGATGACATTACGAAGTTCATTAAACCTTTCTGCTCTAATTTTCTTTATGTGACTTGGATTATATTGTTGCAATCCAAGTAAATCTTTAATTTGTAAATTAGAATATACACCAAGGAAAACCTCAACCTCAAATATTCTCTCCATTCTTTATCTATTTGTATACAGCTTTTGTCGATCTCGTGCAAGATGTGAATTGTCTTTGCTTGACCCCAAGTCCTCCTGAATTTATAGGACAAGGTCACTTGTTGTAGGGTTTCTACTATTTGAAAGTAATAATTCAACAATAAAGAGATAATATAACTTGAGAGCTTGAAATGGAGGCATACCAAAGGACATGTGATGGAAAGGGGTATGACAATACTCCATTAATTAAAAAAATTCCTCTTGAGAACCATGTTGATAATTTTCCTCTAACGAATCATCATGATCCAACTAAACTCTCCTCATTTGGAACCTCACAAAGGAAACACCATCCAAACCACTGTTGAAATCCCTATCATAGTATATGTCTTTCCCAAGAAACTCAAAAAATACCACACCAACAAACCTATTGCCAATCACAGTCCTAGGTAGAATACTAGAAGCCCTTCTCAACCATAAAACATAATCCTCAACATCATTTCCACATATATAAAATAATTCAGTCACTATCACATATCTGTGATCTTCCAACTAAGAAATCCCTTTGTTGTTGCTAACTAGAAAATCAAAACTTAACCTCCAAGTGTTAAATGGGAAGGCCTGGGCACACCAACTAAACCAAACCACTACAATAATTAAACTAACATCTAAAATCATGCATGTCATTTCCATGAAGTAACTATAGTGACCATTGCTCAACCAAGTGGAAGAAATGAAAGAATGAGTTGTGTCCAAGAAAATACTCATGATCAACTACCAAAAATTCTACCTATGCTCAACAACAATTTGCTCATGAAAAGGTGTCTCTATAACAAACAAAAATATATAAGGCAGCAATGACCAATCTGAAATCCAACTAAAAACATAGCAGAGATGAGTATTAAAGTAGCAACATGAACACCTCCTATGGTCAAATTACCTCCACCATCCAACCTTAGCCAAGAATAGTTCAATTGTCAAGCTAAAAAGACCATCCATCTCATTTGTGAGTCAAGATATGAAGTCATGTACAAGTTGATCTGAAAGTGGGTAACAATACTAACATTGGAGGTTGATCCACTACTCCAATCTTGAGACAACATCTCATAGTAATAAAATACACCTAGGTTCTGAATCATGTAATCAAGTTCAATCTCATCATTGCATCTATCTCAAATGAAGGATCAACAACAAGCTAAATATTAGATCCATCATCTTGTTGTTCCAAACTGCAATCTGAATGTGTAAGATCAGATTCCTCTTGGATGCAATCTAGCTCCTTGAATTGTTGAGCCTCATAGAATTGATCACTTTCTTCTAGAAGTTCCTCTTGGACACTTTCCAAAGTAAGCTTTATAGATTTAAGCTTACCGGTGAGCTCACTAACTTCTCCCCTTAATTTCTTATTCATGGATAGAACCTCATCTACAAACTTGTTAGCCACATCTCTATTATATAACATGTCCAAGTAAGCTATTTTGATTTCCTTCATGGTTTCCTTCATTGTTTACAAATCAACATAGGAAACACTAAGCTCATTTTGATCCCTTGGTGCATTTTGAATGATGCTTTCTACATGCACGCCTGTATTATTCAATCTAGATAAAAATTTCATTTCATTTTTAACAGAAACCAATAATTATCTTACACAACTTCCCTCATGCATGTAAAGTTTTTGCAAATTACAATGCATGCCAAAATTAAAATCTTCTTCATACCTGCCACCAACAACACCATGGTTGTCTGAAATCCCATAAACCTCTTATTTTCCAACTTGATGAAAATGTGTAGGATTGGATCTCATGTTTTTTTCTCAAAATCAAGGCTGCTATAGCTTTTTTCAAAATCAAATCTTCTATGCCTTTTCTCAAAATAAAATCTTCTATGCCTTTTCTCAAAATCAACATCAAGCAATAAAAAATCAGATTTTTGATTAATATCATTAACATACCTTGCAGAATTAGTTTCATCAATGACATCCTCCGTGCATGATGAATTAAAAACAACATTGGAATGAAAGGGAAATTCATCCTAAGATAGATCCTCATTACACTTATATGCTAGCACACCTGGGTCCCAAGTAAAAGAAGGTTGGTTTTTGTAATCAAGGTGTAAATGTTCACTATGCTTCTCATGTGTGATTACCCTTTTGAGGGATTCATTCTCTATCCTCCTAGGACTAAAGTTTTCATCAACATCCTTCTATGTTGGTTTTATTTGGAAGCCAAACCCAATTCCATCTGAAATCTCATCAATGAAATGATATGAGTCATCATCAAGAGCTAATTTTGATATATCATCACCTTTGTCTCCTTCATGTCTATAATTTGAAAGTGTATCAAAGATGTCATCATCATTATCTACTCTACTAGAAACATCAAAGTAGACATTAATCTTGGAATAATCATTGAACATGAATGTCACACCCCGTCTTGTTGTTACTAAGTTACTTCTACCTTCATGGGTAAATAGGATGATAAATGCAATCATGATTTTGATATATTTGATAAAAGAATGGAATATTGAAATAGGTACTAAGATATTATTACTTTGAAGGATTAATTATGTTTATATTGATGAAGTACAGTGAAAGAATATGTATTGTGTGAATAAATATTCAACAAGCTCCCTTCAAGTATACCTTTTCTCTTATCAGCCCACGCATTGCAAATAAGCCAGTCAACCTTTTGTCAAAGTCTATTGTCCTCTCCACGTGTCTGCTCTACACTCCCCAGAAGTTTCCTTTCCTTCACATTTCAGAAACCCCCGCTATGCTTCCACGTGTCATAGTTGTGAGCCATTTTGATTGTTCCTTTTTTGCTTCCTCATCGGGCCCTGCTCAAGTGCCACATAGCTCTCATTCCCAAAGAAATTTGGCAAGCCCCACGGTAGACATCTACGATTCACTTTTGCTACGTGTCTTCTCTATCCAAGCTTTCAACGAAAGGATGAAATAATGACCGCAGGCAACAAAATGTTGCCACGCGTCTCTTCTGTGCACACTACTTCAACGCCAAGGATGAAGTAAACCACAAGCTGCAACTTTTGCCACATGTTTTAACCGCCTACCTGCAAGGGCAACATTTGTCTGCATGAGGCTTTGTTGGACCACTGCCATTATTTGCAGAGGATGCACCTAGACCAGAGTGACCAGATGCTTTGGCTTGAATTCTTTCTATTACAATGACCGAAAGGAATCTTTGATTCTGCATCATTTCCAAGGATTTTCAAATCTTTTCTGTTATTGCTTTCCGAGGTGGTGGGAGTTTTCAGCTATATATACTTCTCTTTTTTTTTAGGGAAGGGTCCATATTTTGAAAGAACACTAATTTTAGGGGTATGTGCAAGATTATGATGGGCCAAAAAGTGGTGATACGATGGGTATGTGTAGGGTATGTGGCTGATGACTTTTTTTAACCCAAAATTGATGAAATGAAAAGGGTTTTTAAAGGAGATTCTCATCTTTCCACCAATATAAATTATGTTTTACTTTGAATTTAATAAATAATTATTATTCATTTTCTATTTGAATTATGACTAAAGTCATGGTTGATAGGCTAATTGAAAAACATCTATAGCTTTCAAACAGTATCACATTTTTTATTTTCTGAAACCTACATCACATTCTATGCTTCACATACTATAGGATTAAAAAATGAATTTCATGAAGTTATGACTAAGTTAAGGTGGTCAGACATATGAGTTATTATATTTTTTAAAAGTTGTAAAAAAATTCATAATTAATTATTTACTTGAAAAAAATTTTAAAAAAATATATATCACATCAAGACATGAGTCCTCTACTTATATCTAAAATCTTATAAAAAAATATTATCATTTTATTGTGGTTAGGGTGGTTAGACGACATCTACTTCTTATATTTTCCTAAAATTTAATTACTACTACATTAAAATTTCAAATTTTCACCAAATAGATTTTTTTCATTTTTAAATAAACCTAGTAGTTTAGAAACTACATTCAATTTTCTACAAATTATATTCTTACATATTTTTGAAATAATATAGATAACTTATTCAAATTTTTACGTCAAGTTGCCTAACTTTGATTTTTCTAAATTTTTTTGCCACTTAAGGGCCTGTTTTTCCATTATGATCCTGCACATACCCTTAGGAAAAGACACCAGGCCTTTATTACTATTTTGTTTTTATTGCAAAATACTTTCAAACTGTGCCAATTGTTCAACCTTTTTGTTCTTTTATGCTATTTGATTAAACTTTAAAATATGTTGCTATTATTTGGATATTTCATTTGAGAACTATATATATTGAATGCAAGTTTGCTGACCCAGATCATGTCTTATGACTCTTCTTGGTAGTAGGAATGTATGTAATGTTATTTTATGTCAATGAATGGATTATATATACTTTAATCTTTCAGTTTTTTCCTTTCTAGAACATTACAAATACTAATCGGGCCCTTAGATCTATGATTTATCGTGCCTATCATTAAGTCTTGGCACATCGCCTTAGGTTAGACTTTATTTTATTATATATGTTTCCTTTTCCCTTTCCAAACCCCCATTATAGAAGAAGTCCGCTTCTCTAAAAATCTGGAGGTCACTCAATTTAGCACAAAAGGTCCCCCATAAACTGAGTTTCCCATAAGACATTGTTACCTTGTCAAATTTTGGCATCAACAGTTTGTTCTTTTTCTGGCACGCCTGATGGGATAGAGCTTAAATGATTTTTTTCTTTAGAAGGGTGTATGAGCCATCGGCCTATAACTAGATCCCAAACCACAAACAACCCCAGTTTACTAGAACCACCACTACAAACAGTGCAGGTTGCAAGTCAGTTGGTAACCGTTCCGCTCCCACCACCCGTTCCTCTAACCATGTTGTCAATCGCTAACAGAAATTACATGGCATGGGATGCTAGAAGTTCCCTAGCAGCTCGAGTAGCACCTGTTGTCTAGGGTGCCATCCCAGTCTCAGCTATGAAAGCTATACCCAATTTTATTGAAGATGGTTCAAGAACACTCATAGAACATCTACAAGATGTGGTAGACGTGTGTCTGGTGCACGGGATCACTGTGCATAACGTAGCTCTAAGGCTCCTCACTACATCTTTCAAAGGAAAGGTATTGGATTAGTACCAAACATTGCCACCTAGCACTATCTGCACCTAAGACGAGCTCAGAGATCCATTTTATGAGATTTTCAAATGACGGAGATCGCTCCTCGCTGTACCATCAATTATCTATCATAAAACGAGCTCCCCAAGAGGCTTTGATGGACTTCAATGCTTGATTCCACATAAATTGGTAGATGATCCCCATTGCTATATGCCTAACTCTTGAGTTTGTGTTCATATTTTATCTGAAGTCCATCAACCCCGACATTTCTACGATGATCAAGTCTTTGGGAGGAGCTACTCTACCAGATGCTTATGGTGTCGCTGTCAAAGATGAGAATCATTTGATAGATTGTGGAAAGTTTCCTCCTTGTCCTATCATGCCAATATTTCCTAAAATATTGATGTCAGCATAGGAAGTCATGTCGACAAGTGCGCTCGCACCTCCCTAGTCAATGTACACATATGCGGCAGCGCCACAAAAATTTTCCTCTACATCTGGTTCTCCCAATGATGAAATGAACGATCTTAAAGAAATCTTATGGACTATGGAAAATGATATAACCACCCTCAAGCGGAACCAATCAACGCATCTAAAGCCTGCCTATCAAAATTATCGAGGCGAACAGTCTTCATATCAGCAGAATCAGTACCAGGGCGGTTCTTGCACTAATCCACCAGCTCTGACTGTCAACCAAATAGTGTCAATGCCTACTTCACTGACGAGTGTTTCACTAAGCTTGAGTAGGGAATTGACCGTGGGATAGAATAACCTCATTGATGATATCAATCCATGGTGCTTCCCTTGTAGTGATGCACATATGCCCTGAAACTGTCCATGTAGCAACTTACAAGAAAAGGTGGCAGAGCAGTGCAGCCAAGGTGCGACGTCAGACCATGGATTATATGTATATGCCTCACCACAAATGGAGAGTGTAGTTCTTACCACACAAATGCAAGGGATGTCTCTAGAACAAGAATCTGACATCGCCCCTAATCACGCGCTCTTCTCTTGGATGGAAAAAGAAGAAACGGTGTTTACTAATTATATGTCTATATCCAAAACACCACGAGTCCAATCCGACTACAACACTCGATCAAAGAGGAGATTTACTGATGAATCAGTTGCTCTGTAACTAGCTAGTCTGCAACCTAAAGGTGCTTCTGATCAGATATCTGGCACTTCCACTACATCGATGCAATATCAACCGTGGAAGGAAATTTTCATAACAAGAGCAAAGGAGCAGAAACCTCCAAGTTTACAACCTTTTAACGTGGTGGAACAATTAAAGAAATAATCTGCTAATGTGTCTCTATGTGACATTCTATTTATCCTGAAGCAGAAGATGTTATTATAGAAGGCGCTTCAAGTAGAGATCAATGTGGCGCCAATGAAGTAGTTAGCAAATGCAAAGGCCGTTAATCAACTATCTCCTACTAGATTCCTTACAAACAACACAAAAGAAGCCCCTATTGAAGTCAAAGATAAGTCGAAGCCCCAACCATTCTTCTTAACTCTCATTATAGGGAAGAAGTTATTGCATAATTCTATGATTGATTTTGGTGCTAGCATCACGGTTATGCCTAAACAAATAGTTGAAGCTTTAGGACTCAGCTATGAACCTATGAAAGGGGAGTAATGCAGCTTGATGGGAACAAAGTTGAAATCGTAGGTGTGATCAAGGAACTTCCTTTAACTCTATTTGTTTGCCCTAGTATCACTGTGCCACAAGACACTGTGATCATAGATGTTCCTCCCATGTTCGGCCTCTATCTATCTTGAGAATTTACTTAAAAGGTGGGTGGATACCTATCCCTGGATTGGTCACATCTAATTCTTAGAACCAAGCATGGAGCAAAAATGAAAATAGAGTCAAAAGCGTTACATTCTGAACATGTAGCAGATGAAGCCATGATCAATTTTGAAGTCGTGCATACCTCTATCACCAAGCAAGAAATGTATGGTGTTGAATTACTAGAGGAGGAAAAGGTGACCAGAGATGGGAATGATCAAGAGGATGCTTTGTTAAGTGAACACATGGACAACGACTCTTTCAGCAATTACCATGCTATAGGATTGGGCACGTATGTAATCTATGATGAAGACCAAGTTCTCTCGAAGGTTGCCAAAGAAATTGAAGGTGGTCAAGCACCTGAGCTATGGATGTTGTACTTTGATAGGGAAAGATACAAAGTAGGTGTCAGAGCGGGGATATGTTTGATATCCCCACAAAATGAAAAAATACTAAGATCTTTCTGCTTCTAGTTCGGTTGTTCGAACAACGAAGCCGAATATGAAGGGTTAGTTTAGGGTTTAAGCCTTGTAGAGTGAATGGGCATTAAGCAATTAATGGTGTTCAGAGATTCTAAACTAGTGGTCAACCAAGTCTAGGAAATTTTTGCGGCAAGGAATGTTCGCTTGAGATCCTATCAGCATCGAGTTTGGGACCTGGTTGAGGGTTTTGAAGCCTTCAACATTCAAACTATTTCTCGAGACCAAAATGGCAACGCACACTACATGGCATCAATCAGATCCCAATTTGATCATGCCTTCGACCTCATTCACAACAAAAAATTTTGTACGAGTAGTAGTCTGACCAGCGGTTCCCGATAATGATCAAAGCTAGTAGGTGTTTGAAAGTGATTAACACATTGCTTCATTCATCCAGCAGTCAGGGGAGTTCGTCGATCAGATCCAACCAAAGATCACAGAGGCTTATGAAGGAAAAATCATGCAACTCAAATCTAACAAGCTTCTGAAAGGATTGGTTACTCTTGAAAACCTTTTTATTGTGATGATGCAAGAAATGATAGATAAAATTTTATGGCAGAAAAAAGTGACTACATAGACCTTCGGGTCTCAAATGGTAGAAACCTTTGAGTCAGGAAAGATGCCCCGCACCATAATAAATAAAGGCTCATTAATTTCTGTGAGAAATATGAAGGAGTAGTGGCCTGGTCTTATGATGACCTAAAGGGATATGATCCTAACATCATCCAACACATGGTCAAGCTAGAAAAAGGTACAAAACTAGTATGACAAAAGTAGAGGCCAGTAAACCCCAAAATTGAAGCACTAATGGTGCAAGAGCTAACCAAGCTAATTGAGTCACAGATTGTCTTCTCAATCAAGAATAGCATGTGGGTATCCAATCTAGTCCCTGTCCGAAAGAAGAATGGAGATATCCACTTGTGTGTAGACTTCTGAGACCTGAACAAAGCATCCCTAAAGGATCATTATTTGTTGCCTTCTATGGAGACAATCCTGCAAACAATAGCAGGATCGGAAATGTTTTCTCTACTTGATGGCTTCTCTGCTTATAATTAGATCCGAGTCAAAGAAGAGGATCAACACAAGATTACATTCACTACAAAGTGGGGAACATTTGCATATGCTAAAATTCCTTTTGGTTTATCCAATGCAGGGGAAACATTCTAGCAGACAATGGACATCGCTTTCAGTGAGTTGATCAATAAGATTATCCTAGTTTATCTAGATGATCTTACTGTGTTTTCTAATTCTAAGGATGATCATTTTGATCACTTAGAAATAGATTTTTAGAAATGCCAGGATTTCAAAGTTTCCCTGAATCCAAAAAAAATTGTATTTGGAGTGCCACAAGCCAAGTTATTAGGATACATAGTGTCCAAAGAAGGAGGTTCAATCGACCTCAATCGAGTGAAAGCCATCAAGGAACTTCCCCTTCCGGTTAACAAAAAAGGTGTTCAGTCCTTCCTGGGCAAGGTAAATTTTATTAGCAAGTTTATTTCTGACTTTGCGAGAATAATTAAGCCAATCACCTTGATGCTTAAAAAGGATCAAGCATTCAAGTAGACAAAGGAAGCCTGAGAGGCTTTTGAAAAGGTTAAGGATTCCATTTCCTCAGCTCTGGTACTGGTTAATCCAGACTTATCTAAGGACTTTATAATGTATGTATTCAGTAGCAAGTCCAGTATTGCTACTATCTTAACTCAAAAGGATAATGAAGGAAAAGGAGAACATCTAGTGGCATTCTACTCCTGGACCCTGAAGGAACATGAGATGAATTATAATATTTCATCGAAAGGCAAGCCTTTGCAATAGTAAAGGGACTTAAAAAATTCTGCCATCTAATTTCCTGCAACAAAGTGATTGTTGATGTCGTGCATTCCAGTGTGTGTGAATATATCATGGAGGGAGAAATCATAGAAAAAAGAGCTAATTGGATCACCAAGACCCTTGAATATGGCATTGAGGTCAAACCCACTAAAACCGTTTGTGGAAGAGGACTGTGCGAATACATGCGCATGATGAAGAGATACCCGCCGAAGAAGAGTAGCTAGAGCTTGTTCTCATAAATGAGCCAGGGTCCAAGAGTTGCTAGCTAATAGATAGAGTCAGATTTATGCAAACAGGAAAGTACCCACCAAGTCTTTCCTCCCAAAAGAGGAGATACTATCAGCTGTAGAATTGCGGATATGCGCTAGTGGAAGGGGTCCTTTTCAAAATGAATTTCAACGGTCTCCTCATGTGATGCATTACTACAGAGCAAGCAAAGAGAATCCTCGACACTTTCCACAACAGCGCTGCAAGTGGACACTTCTCTGCTAAAACCATCACCATCAAAATCATGTGCGTATGTTACTATTGGCCCACACTTTTTAATGACTCTCACTCCTTGGTGAAATCTTGCAAAGAATGCCATTTTTTTACAGGCAGAAGGAAGAATTTTGTAATGCCTCTCAAGCCTATAGTGGAAGATGAACCATTTGCACAATGGGGCTTGGACTTCATTGGGATGATTAATCTTGCTTCCAGTGTCGGGCACAAGTGGATTTTGACCACTACATATTACTTCACAAGATGGACAGAGGTTGTTCCGCTTAAAAATGCAACAGAGGCACAAATAGTGGATTTCCTCAAAGAGTTGGTGACAAGGTTCGGTCCTCCAAAGACTATCATTTTCGATAATTCCAGAGCTTTCCTAGGCACAAAGGTATGTCACTTTTCATTAACAAATGACATATTCCTTAAAACATCATTGAATTATTACCTACAGGGAAACAACCTAGCGAAGTCAACGAACAAGAACCTGGTCAAACTCCTTAAAAGAATTGGTTCAGAGCACCAAAGAGAATGGCACAAAAACCTTTGAGTGACGCTTTGAGAAAACCGCATAACTCCTCAGCAAGTCCTTAAGACTTCGCCTTATGAGTTAGTATACGAGAAAGAGGCAGTGTTGCCTATATCTATGGAGATTCTAGTGCTTCAACTGTTGAAATCCCTTGAGATAGAACAAAATGGTTCCATAGAGGTTCGACTTGCCGAACTATTAGAAGTACAAGAAAAAAGGGAGAATTCCCTAATAGCCATGACAAACTACTAGCAAGTGGTCAAGCGATGGTTTGACAAGAAGGCTTCCGAACAAGGCCTAAAGTGCGGAGACTTAGTGTTGAAATATAATGAAAGGGCTGCTAAGCCAAGTTAGTATGGAAAATTTGATAGCCTATGGGAAGGTCCATTTAAAATCATCAAGTGCAAAGAGCATAATGCTTTCTAGTTAGAAAGCATGGAACAGGAAGCCTTGGGAATTCTGGTCAACGGGATTCATCTTAAGTTGTTCCATTAAGTGGAAAATTTTATTATTGTATATATGTTAATATGCTTTTGTTTTCTTTCCCTTTGTGTTGGCCAGTATTTTTAGAAATTAATTTGTGTTTCAATGGAAAGCAACCCATCATTGCAGAGATTAGAGTAGTAAAATTTCTTTATAGAAATAGTCAAGAAAATACACCCATATGCAAAGGAAATAAGAAAATATGCTAATGAAAAAGAACCCATACAACAGGTATGCAAAAGAACAGAGAGTCGTGGATTTTATAAAGATATATGTCATTATATATATTCTTTTGTTTTTACATGGCAGAAAATGGCTAAGATTTTCGTAATTAAAAAGTGTATGGTTATAAGTGCTATTCTTTTCATATATGTTATATCTATGGCCTTTTTAGGCATATATACAAAAACTAGAGATGGCTTGTGTATTCTTAACAACAACAAAAAAAGAAACAAGGAGGCATTTCATCCAATATCATGCGCAGCAGCAATCGACACATTAATGACAATGCCTACTGTGTCTTCATCAGCAACAGAAGCAGAGTCATTTGGAGCAATCACCATTGGCAGAGGGAGCACTAGGTTCCTGAATTCAGTGTACCAATCAATGTTGTAGAATGGTACTATGTTGTAGCTATGGAACAGAAAGTGCAAGGCCAGGGTAACCCTCTGTTGGTGCTTGTCGTCTATCTAGAGGCGGAATCCACTGAGAAATGGCACCCATACAATGACTGCTTCTTCCTCGATATAGCATCAAAGATCATTAGTTGTTGGCAGGCCTACTCCATACACAGTGTGAGCAATGACTTCACAAAGACAATTCAGGTACTTTTTAGGAAATATTTCCTTAACTAGCTTCAAAATCAAAGGCCTGGGGATTCCAATATCCAACATTGATGCAACAAAGTGTGAGCATATGTCGGTGTCTACGTGGTATTTGTCCTCATACTCTATGCAGTCCCTACCCAGAGCCCATTTTATGGCTATCAAAACCAGGTAGTGTTTATTTTTGGTCATCCTTTTCAAGCACCTAGTTGAAATCTCTCTGAGGAAAGTTGTCTATGACTTGTAAGAGACTAGCCTAATAGGAGTGTCCATGGTGCCGACTCACTGCTACTACCTTCTAACTGTAGACACCTAAATTTGCACACTTAATTTATCCAAATTTATCCCCTTTTGTCTAAACATCCCCTTATCCACATTAATTAAGTAATATCACTATTATTTAATTAATCCCTCTAAATTTCTTCTAATCCATAAGGTATCTAGTTAAATAATTAAATACCTTCCCCCTTTCATCAAATGAATTAAATAAATATGACATTTATTTAATTCCCTTTATGTCACATCCTCCATCATTTTTATCTAATCCTAATTATTTCTCCTAATCTCATCATTAGGGATGTCCATATGTCTAATCCTTGATTAGGATGTGTCACATCCTCCAAATTTTACAAGTTGGCCTCTAATCTCTCTTAGCCACCTAACCCTCCTCTAATCCTTCATTAACTAGCCTAATCAAACTCTCAAGGAATTTTTAGTTCATTTTATCCTTCCAAGCAATATTAAATTCATTTTTCTCTTCCCCATGTGATCTTTGACTTGTCACATCAAGTCACATGTGAAATCTAACCCTCTTCTAATATGTCATTATTTATTCTAATCAAGTACTTGCACAACCTTAATCACTTAATTGAGTCAACCCTATTAAATGCTTTCTCCTTTTGGAGAAGGCACTCCATTCCCCATGTGAATTTTTAATTCACATTTAATCCCCCAATGCATTTAAAGGAATTTTAAATGCCTTCTCTCATCCTCACGAGAATATTTGAGAAATTTTTAATTCCCCACATGTCCTCTCACCCACATGGGGACAAGTGCCTCCTTTATGAGGAGATCTTGTCACAATCCCAAGGTACTATGTACTCCCTCCATGTCATGTACTATCCTTCCACCTCATGTACACATCACCCCTTTTAAGCCATATCACATGCCACATGTCAAGATGTGAGAGCTTGTGAGTTCTCAACTCACCTTAGCCCTACATCTTGATCTTGGTGGCTCAATCCCAACCATCCATTTCCCTAAAGAACTCCAAATTCTCTATAAATACCCCCTCTTTTCTCTCATTTTGAGAGAGATCATTCATTGTAGCCAAACTCTTGCAAAAAATTTCTAGGAGCCATACTTGGCCATTTTTCACACTTGCATCCACTTTCATCCATCCTCATATCATCATCTAGCTTGCATCTTGTGCCATCCAAGGAGCATACAACACCAAAGATCGAAAGGCCAACCAAAGGATCGATTCGAGACAAGGTAAAAGGTTCCATTTGTTGTCTTTACTTTGTATTGAATCCAACTAGGCTAATCTTGAGGTGTAGAGTGTTTTTAGTGTTATTTTGCACTCTTTTGTTTGTTGTTCGTTTTCTAGCACCTAAATTTTCCCTATCACACTAACTACTCCTAAGACTTGCCTACCACCTAGCCTATGAGAAAGCTCGCTTACTAAAGCTAAATACCGCGCCAATAATCTATTTCTAAAATTTTCTCAAGTGCTAATTGTTATTTCCTCACTACTTAGAGGCCCATTTATAGAAAAAATGAGGAAGGGAATGCTAATCTGCTTCCCGAGAAATGTGATGATAACCAAGTGTTGACTTGAAAGGTGTGCTTGCATTTTCTCACATTTCTTGACCGGTTGTGTCTATAAAAGTATGGCTCAATGCGTGTAGAGTTAATGAGAGCTAATTAATTAGCTTAAAAATGGTGGCGCCCATCGGTAGTGAGCTACATGGTCCATAGGCTATTGTGTCACCTCACTGGCATTTCCCAGAACCCAAGGCAGGATTCATATCTTTTCAGGTGTCGGTTGTTGTTTTGGATTGATCATTCCATTCGGGATATTAATTACCAGTGCATTCTAATGCAATGTTAAAAGGAAAATTGTCGGCCCAAGTTCCAAGGAGATTGTCTCATATCACACGGTTGCTAAATGTAATTATGCCTTTTGACATTTCAGCTGCCAAATATCACATCTTCGCACGAGCCAAGGAATTAGCAGTACATGCCGAATTAAATTCAAAAGCCCACTTTCCTCTACCACCTTGAGAAAAGATAGCTAAAATTTGCATCAAAATTTTTTAAATGCTTAATGTCTTTTGAAATACGCCAAGCCAAGTGAAGAGAAGTTTTTAGCATATCCAGAGCTGAGTAAAAATTACGAAAAATTCAAAACCTGTAGAAGCTTTCATCTGAAGGAAAAATGTCAGAGAGTTCATCATAGAAAATTTAGGAGATTGGCCAACACTTGCTTAGTGCTATACAGTCATCAAAATCTGTGTATATCTATGAATATTTATCATATGCTACACCTAGTATAGCAGGCAAGCCGAAGAAGGAAAATACAATATAGTTGGATAGGCCCAAAAATTACATAAACCAGAAAAGGGTTGAGGAATGGGATAATATTCATGACCCACGCCTCACAAAAAACCCTAAGTCTTTAAGAGAAGCAGCCTATGCATGAATGAATTCATCTAAGGAAGCCATATTGACAGCAAAGAAGGTTTGGTATAGCGGGCTTCCGCAATACATGGTCCCGCTGGTACATTATTGCCTAGAAATAGTTGATGCCGCCATTCAGTGTTACAACCCAAGCACCCACTACATCGAGGGTTGAACCTTAAGTGTTCACATCAGCCCACAAGCCGTTTGGCAAATGCTATGCATCAAATCCAAGTACTATAATGGATAGAATTGAGTCCTCTCCTGCTAAAAGAGAAAATACGTGGAAGGTGATGAAAAAGAGCTTAGATTTCCTAATGGAGGAAATTGGTAGGAAGGGAATCCCAGGTGCCAAGTTTCTTTGCATCCCATTGTCGCACGGTTCATTTCCTGAAGAAATTCAAGATGCCTTGTCAATGCTAGTGTTTGTGTGCGGTCGGGACTTTGATGAGATGGTGGAAGCTTTTCAACTAGGGTTGGCTTTCTAATTCTACAAACAACACAATATCTTTTGGTATGATTTTGTTGAATTCCTAGTGGAGGCAATGATACAACAAATAGAAAATTACCCGGTGGAGGGAAATTTTAGATTTCTCTCCTTCCTAGTTCATATGTTCCTACATCAAAACCCTAATTTCTTCGATAGATATTTTGAATTGTCAATTTTTGATGAGAAGCAGAAGAGGAAGCCAGTATCCACATAGGCACCTTTCCTTTCCATGACCTATGATTACTATGAATTTTTGGATTATTTTATAACTTCGGTCTTGCAATATTTACGAGGAGGTGACATAGTCTGGCTCAACATAGATCAGACCGGATATATGCAGATTTTTACTCCCACTTGTGACTAGTTCTTTGGAGCATATTTCATAATTATCCGGATGCGGGGCTTCATCGGTCAACATTTCCTACTCCTGGCCTGTGTCACAAATAGGATGCTCGCACTTGAAATGTATCAGCAGGTGTGTATCATTGATTATACCTTCTGCAACAGTCAAAGTGTCAAGAGGAAAGGATTCTTCACTTGTTCGAAGAATTTCAAAATTGTAACCCTGGTAAAGAAGCAATTGGATCAGCTATTGCAGGATAAACTAGCTCATTTAGGGTTGATTTTAGTATGTGATAAATGGGATTACAACCCTTTCAATGACTTGTCATAGCCACATATGAAGGTTACTCATGTTCTTCGACCCTACTGGAAAAAGAGGTGCAACCCGCGGGTAGACAAAGATGAAAATTTTGTTGAACTAGCATGTGTCCCCACACAAGATAACAGAGAGCCATGGCACAAGTTTTACTTTGTTGTGGTGGTGGCTAAGGATAGTGTCTAGATGCAACATGCCATGTACAACTAGTTGCAAAAGGATGAGGAATGGACTAATGAGAAGATAGAAGCTTTCTGGAAGTATTGCCAAGAAACAATTCAATTGGATGCCCCTTATGAAAGCTTGAAGGGGGACAAAGAATTTGAAAAATGGTGGGATGAGGAGCATCCCAACCCTAACTCTAATGCCAATAAAGGAAATGACCTAGAAGGTGAGTCTGAAGAACAAGAAGAAGAAGAAATGACAACTTTTGCATCCTCTACACCACAAGAGAAAAGCTCTAGACAACTCATCTTTGTAGCCACAAATGTGCGGTTTAATGTATCGAGGGTTTCGCATATTCTCACTTGGGCTGCTAAGGTAACTAGAGTACCATAGCAGCAGTCGACAGTAACTGTCGAGACTGGGGAAACCCCACCTGCAAAGCAGCAACGTACGAAGGCCACGATTGAAGAGAGTTCGCAAGAACCCACCGGAAGACAAGTGTTTGCAACTAGCCAGGAGCTTGAAGAAGGGGAGGAGTCACTACCGAATCAGGAGCCACCATCGACTAGTCAACAGGTAAATTTTTCTCCTTCTTCTCTTGCTTCTCAATCCTTGGTATCATCTATTGTCTTCGTGGCAATCCCCACCACCAGTGTTGGCCCTTCATTTCCAATGCATGCAGGAGGTTTTTCCTAGTTCTCACAAGTCACTCCACCCACCTTTAGTCCTTCGCGAACCCTTACGCCAATCGTTGCTTCTCAAATCTTCCTTATCTCACTTTCTGAAGGCATACCCGTTGTCAGCACCCCTGTGTCTAGTATTTCTGCAAATCCTCCTCTTCCCCCACACCAGGTTGAATCTACAATGACAACTCTTTCACTATTCCAACCCATGAGTCCTCCCACCGGTTCACCAATTGAGCCATGGTAAGTGGCAAGCCCTTCTGCAGATTCTCAAACCAAGCTTTGGAATGTGCCCCCCTTCTCCCCACAAACTATCACTCTCCAGAAAAAGAAAATGCTCGGGCCTATCAAAATTACCTATCCATATGCCCTACCCTCTGGTGTTCCTTTCGCAAGTGGACTAGTCTTGTCACCAGCCCAATTCATGGTGAAGATTGAATCTGAAAAGGAAGCACACACAAATAGAATGCAAAAGTGCAAGGAAAAGGATGATGGTACACTTGCTGAGCCAAAAATGCAAACTCTTTATGATGCGACCCAACAAGAGTTGAAGTTTTCAACCATGTACCCGACAATATCCAAGCCACAAGGGGGGATGTGTCCATAAGACTATGAAATATATGTGGTAGGGCTTGACATGAAGGTGTCCTGACCACAAGATAGGGTTGAGCTTACGAAGGAAACACAACGGGTGGTCACCTCCGAATTCCTTAAAACTGGTCACCAGCTAAAGAAAAGAGATGAACAGCTTAAATTAGTAAAGTAAAAAGCTAGTTTTTTGGAGAAAAAGGAGAAATTCCTGGAAGCGGATGTTGCACGTTTGATAGAAAGGGAAATGAAGCTAAGAATGAAAGGAACAAACTTCAAACAGAGCTTGTGAGGGTTACTATCGATCCTTCTATAGTTAATGAGCTACGTACTAAACATTTGGAGGTAGAGAAAAATTTGTAGCTAAGGAACGAGGAGCTAGAGTGGCGTCGCATTGAATATGATCAAGGGATAGCACAAAAGAATGAGGCTTTAGAGCATCAGCAAGCTAAATATGAGCAAAAGTTACAGGAGAAAGATGCTAAGTTTAAGGGCCAAAAGGCCCAATTAGAAAAAGAACTTCAGGAGACAAAGTCTTCTCTTGACATGGATTTGGAAAACCACTCCCGAGCTAAGGAAAACTAGCATAAAGAAATGAGCAGCTCCGGGGAGCAACTAGCGTCTAAAAAAAGAAAAAGTGTGGAATTGGCCAAGGTCATTAACTCAAAGGACAGAAAGATCACTTCTCTTAAAATCTCACTCCTATCCTCCCCTGCGTAGCCGGATCTTATTCCATTGGTTAGGCAGTTGTACATTTCTCATTGGGAAAAGATTAAAACTTTATTCCTAGCACTACAACCCACACTCTAGTTCATTGCCAAAGCATCAAGACTGAGCCAGGAGGCTCATGATACAATTGAGAAATTCTTATGTTTTATCTTGGAAAAGGTTTCAGAAGCAAAAGATCTGCTAACTGAGCTATATTCGGTCTCTGATGAAGACCTTGCCAAGGCAGGAATTGAAGATCGGGATGTTGCTGCCTAGATGACAAACAAGTTTATCCATTGCCACTCTTCCTTCTAGCATACTAAAGCAATCACTGCTACTCTGAACAAGATAATGGACAACATGTGAGAGATTTTCTCCAGGTTAAGTGGGATGGGTATGTCATCTTCGTTCTTTGAAGATGTCTCTATTGCTACGACTGAGCAAATCACAGAAAGAATAGAGGAGAAGGAAAATGACCCCAATTCTTTCCAGACTTTCAACTATCCTCCTACTATAGTGGACATTGGAGGATTCATTCATCCTCTTGCATAGCTACTATTCCATTGTGAAGCAAGGGTTGACTTACCTGATGCACTACTTCATAAGGAAACGATCAACCTAGGCAAAGTGCAGGAGAATTTTCTCAACATAGTAAGGCCATGCAAGGATGATTGGTCGCCTCTACAAGCAGCTCTTTCCAAGCTCTAACTCTGTCATCTGGTGAATGGCACTCTGGTCTGTAAACTAGATAAATTTTGGCTTCTTCATTCCTCAATCAAAATGCCCCTAGTAGTTGCCAAAAGCTATGAATAAATATCAACAAGCTCCCTTTGGGTATACCTTTTCTCTAAGTATCAGCCTGCGCATTGCAAATAAGCCACTCGGCCTTTTTTCAAAGTTTGTTTCCCCCTCCACGTGTCTTCTTTGTGCTCACTGGAGGTTTCCTTTCCTTTGCATTTCAGAAACCCCCACTATGCTTCCACGTGTCGTAGTTGTGGGCCATTTTGATTGTTCCATTTTTTCTTCCTCATCGGGCCCCACTCAAGTGCCACGTAGCTCTCATTCCCAAAAAAAATTTGTGGGCCCCACGATCGATGTATGTGATGCACTTTTGCTACCTGTCTGCTCTACGTAAGCTTTCAACGAAAGGATGAAATAACAACCGCAGGTAACGAAATGTTGCCACGTGTCTCTTCTGCGCACACTACTTCGATGCCAAGGATGAAGTGAACCACAAGCTGCAACTTCTGCCACATGTTTTAACTGCCTACCTTCAAGGGCAACACTTGTCTATAGGAGGCTCTACTGGACCACTGCCATCATTGGCAGAGGATACACTTGGACCAGAGCGCCCAGATGCTTTGGCTTGAAGTCTTTCTATTACAATGGCCGAAAGGAATCTTTGATTTTGCATCATTGCCAAGGATTTTCAAATCTTTTCTGTTATTGCTCTCTGAGGTGGTGGGAGTTTTATGCTATATATACTTCTCTCTGTTTTGAGGAAAGGGTCTAGATTTTGAAGGAAGACTGATTTTAGGAAAATACACCAGGCCTTTATTACTACTTTTTTTTATTGCAAAATACTTTCAGACAGTTCCAATTGTTCGGCCTTTCTATTCTTTTATGTTATTTGATTAAACTTTAAACTATGCTGCTATTGTCTAGATATTTCATTTGAGAACTTCTATATATATTGAATGCAAGTTTTTTGACCTAGAACATGTCTTATGACTCTTCTTGGCACTAGGAATGTATGCAATATTATTTTATGTCAATGAATGGATTATCTATACTTTAATCTTTTAGTTTTTTCCTTTTTGGAACATTACAAATACCAATCGAGCCCTTAGATCTATGATTTATCGTGCCTATCATTAAGTCTTGGTGCATCACCTTAGGTTAGACTTTATTTTATTATATCTGTTTTATTTTCCCTTTCCAAACCCCCATTATAGAAGAATTCGACTTCTCTAAAAATCTGGAGGTCACTTAGTTTAGCGCAAAAGGTCCCCCATAAACCGAGTTTCCCATAAGACACTATTACCTTGTCAAATATTGGCATCAACATATTGCAATATGAATATTCTAATGTTTTATGATGAAAGTGGATTCATGTGAATGTCTAACTACCATTGCAAATATGCCAAGTTGGATGCAGGTATAGGTTCACACCTCCAAAAGGGAGGGGAAGTATCACTTAGGAGAAGTGTTTGGTCGAGTAACCTTGAATGAATTCTAATTGAGCTTTCACACACACTCACTTCTAAGTATATTTGAGTCAGATGGGACTCGGTAAGTGAACCCTTCATCTTAGTCTTGGATTATTGGTATTGGTTGTTCTAGTTGAGTCAGGACTGTTGGAACCAAGTAAGTAACCTTTGAGGATAAGTTGAAATGTTTGGGAAAATGTGTTTGGTTATTTGATTGTTTGATCAAGTTTTCTTGATTGAATCTTTTAGTCTTTGGGCTTTATTAACAATTTTCTTTACATCAATTCGTATGTGCGTTAAATGAATACATATATAAGGGTATATATATATATTGATTTGTGCATGAGAGCATAATCATGTGGATATGTAGATAAGTAGAAATACTTACGAGTACACATACACGGGGAATCGATTATATATATGTGTTTGTATATGTATTCACTTAATGAATAAGCCTTTCAATGAGGATATGAATGTATTTGTGTTAATAGGAAATAGTAACATGATATGTGTATTGATAAACATATTACATATATACACACATGTTGATATACATGTATGTGTGACATGATGGAGTATCCATATGAGCACGATGATATATGTATGTGTAGAGAAGGGGGATTCGCTAATCACAAGTTCTCTTCACTTAGAGAGCCTCATGGGGTGAACTGGCCTAAACTACCTCAAGGAACAATGTGAAAGTTCTAGAATTAGAAAGAGAAGGTCATAGAGATTTTTTGGACAAATTGACAAGCTCTCGGCCAAAGGATGACAATGCAGGATACAAATGACAATGTGGCACACTAGCATCTCAAAAGCACACTACCATCTCGTACGGACCAAAAAGCAAGTTTGTCATAGAAAATAGAAAAGTGGCTACTTCTACTCTAATTGCTAAGAAATATTAGAACATGAGAAAGCAACAAAATATAACAAAATTGGAATAAAGTGAAACAAAAATGATAAAGATAAGAAGAAGAAAGGAAATGCTCAACACCATGCAAGTGATGAAGCCTCCATCATGTGAATATCTTCAAAAACTACATGCATAATAGCTAGAGAGAATGTTGGGGCTGTATAGGGGTTTACCTCATTCAAACCCCCGTTTTGGTGTTCCCACCTCCACGGAAAGCCAAAAATATAGAGAGTGAATAGAAACGGAAAAAGCATGTGGTGAAAGCAAAACCCGCTTCAGGAGTAGAACTTGCACCCCCAAATATAAGTGATAAAAGCAAACCCCACTCGAGGAGGATAACTCGTATCACAAAATGTGAGTTATAAAAGCAATCCTGGCTCGAGGAGGAGAACCTGTATCATGAAGTAAAGATGCAATAAATAGGGGCTATGGAATCCCAGGATTCTCAAAAGCATGAGATGAGGGAGATGGATTTGCAAGAGTGAAGCTAAGAGAGCTTGAAAGTACTTGAAGCTACTATACCAAGCTATATGGAGCTTTGCAAGCAAGAGTTAGAGAGTAGAAGGCTAAATCCAAAGCAAGAGAGAAGCTAGAAGCATAAGAGAGTTTCAAATGAAATGAAAATATAACATTTAAGGAAGGAAAAGAAGCTTCTCGAGCTGTTTCGAGGCATCTCGAGCCATTACCACCAACCAAAGTAGGTGACAAGTGGAAAGCATGCACAAAAATAGTCATTTGAACATTTAAAAGGCACAAGATGCTAGCATGGCACGCAAACATCCATGTGACGCACTAGTGTCTAGACATGTCATGCTATAAGACAACACAAACAGGAAAAGCACAAGGTTCGATGCAAAGCTGACATGTACAAGGATAGCTGCTTAAAAGGGGTTTTGAGCATCTTAAGAAGGGAAAAAGGCTGATGCAAGGGATAAAATGGGCCTACACAAGTTCAAGGGGAGTGGAAACTAAAGCAGGTGCAAGAATGTATGTGAAATTGGGACTGGTGTAATTTTACGAAATTACATTTTTCCCCCACTTTAGCGGGCATATGAATCTACACTAATATGCAGGCTAAAGGAAATCTACTAAACATAAATAACATAGTAATGCCAAACG
Organism: Sequoia sempervirens; assembly: GCA_007258455.2. NCBI lineage: Eukaryota > Viridiplantae > Streptophyta > Pinopsida > Cupressales > Cupressaceae > Sequoia > Sequoia sempervirens. Next base: position 842,605,557 of record VDFB02271358.1, read on the forward strand.
GATACTGTAAAGGAAGCAGATAACTCTTCGAACCACGGAAGCATGCCCCCAGGCCGAAGACCTACATAACAACTATATTAGACAAGAAAAACCTGCACCAGACAACAATGTTAGAACATTAAAAGCTAAGGATTCAAGTCAACAAAGTCAAAGAGACCTAGATGTAGAAGGTTGTCTCAGTACTATGTGTCTTCCCCAAATTAAAAAATAACACATAGAAGAATTCTAAAATGAAGAGAGCAAGGGTATATACACAAGATGAAGAAGATGCATATCTTTGATCTGGTATATAAAAAAAAAGAGAGAAGAGAGAATTTAAGAATGTAAGTGCTTCATAGGCTCATAGACCTGCAAGGAAGGTGTCCTCCAAGATCTCTCACATGAAGGAAACCCAGAAAAGTTCCTTATAGACCCGCAGACCTACAAGGAAGGTGTCCTTCAAGATATCTCACATGAAGGAAACTGAGAAAATCACCTTACAGACTCGCAGATCTGCAAGGAAGGTGTCCTCCAAGATATCTCACATGAAGGAAACAAAAAAAAATTCCTTACAGACCCACAAATCTATAAGGAAGGTGTCCTCCAAGATCTCTCACATGAAGGAAACCCCAAGAAAATGCCCTATAGACCTGAACACCTATAGGGGAGTGACCCCCAAGATCTCTCACATGGAGGAAGCTTAGAAGAAGCACCCCACAGGCCCACAGACCTAAAGGGGGGTATCCCCCAAGATCTCTCACATGGAGGAAACCAGGAAATGTAGGGGAACTCCACAGAGTCAGATTGCAGCTTCACAACAAAAGTCGCCACGCAGGCAAGTAAGCAGAAAATCACGCAGACCATCAATAGATTGGAAAGATTTCAAAGGGGTCCCTTAATAACCCTTCAAAAGATGAGGGGTCCACTCAAGGGACGTGTTGTTTGAAAATTGAGGTCTTGTCAAGCTACCCCCAAGCTAGATGTAATAGAAATCATTTCAGATAAAAACTTTCAAATGGGGCTCCCACAGGAACCCTTCAAGAGAAAACCACTCAAGGGACGCTTCAGTTGAAATACATAGAGATGAGAGGAGGGTCCTTAAGAGGGACATGCATCTCTAGAACAAGGTATCACTTCCCCCAGCATATAGGGGAGGAGAACCATGCAGGATATTTAGAACATACATGATAGAGGTGAACCTCGATATCACTTCTCATGCAAAGAAAAGGTGGGTGCATCAATCAAATAGGAGTTTGATGGCACTAGAATCACAAAGTTGTTGTATTTCATCTTTCAAGGCCTTACATTCGTTAAATGAATGACCATGCACTCAATGCTACACACAAAAGGAATGTTCTTCTTTATCACGTTCATGATATTTCTTACATGTAGGAGAAGGAAGAGTAACCAAGCAGGATATGAGAAGCCTCAACAAGATATACTATTGATTGGACAAAGAATGAGGAGCAGGAAGCAGCCCTTTCTGTTGTGGAGAAAAGTTTGACTTCTCACAAGAAGAAGAAGAAGACATGAAGATAGAAGACAATGGAGGAAGAATCTTTTCAACAGAATGAGATTGAGAATAATTCATGTCACTTAACCATGGCTTCTATTTAGATCACTCATTCAAGAAACCAAGCCCCAAATTACACTTATGGGGTGTGAATTCTATAGGGACCTGAATGCCTTATTTGTTATGCCCACAACCTTTATGCCCATAACCATATTTAGAGACAACCTTAAAGTCGGGGCCATAACGGGTTTGAAAATCTTGAGAAGGAGGATCCTCATAAAGAACATTATTCCAATAATGGGGATTATGCTCCTCAATGGGATCGTCATCATCTTCTTTAATATGACTACAAGAAATGGCCTCTTTAATAGAGGTGTGATCATCTTCCCATTACAATTTATGCTCACACTATCCCGTGATACAGAAAGATGACCATCTTTGATAGTGGGTGTGGATGATGTTATCGAAAGGTCTAAGTGGATCAGATCGACTTTATATTCCCCAATGAAGAAGTTTGTAAAGTCTAAGAAACCCTAATAATCACCAAGACATGCATTCTTTTGAGAATAGGTAGGAGAATACTTGAGTTTTCTTGCTTCAAAAGGATCTTCCTCGGGGAAATTTATCTCGAGAGTATCCTTTGTAGTAGGTACTGCTAGAGTAAACATCGACACATTGGAAGACAATGAAGGGATAAGAGTAGGAACAACTGAAGCTTGACCAAAAGTTGTCATTTCACATAAGTGCATAGCCTCAGGGTCAGCTCTGATTGTGACTACTTTATTATTACAAATGAACTTAATAGATTTATGTAAGGTAGATGGGACTACACCCATAGTGTGAATCCACGGTCTACCAAGAAGAAGGTTATATGGTAATTTTTCTAGCATAACATATACAATGGTGGGTACAGTAACAAGTCCCAACCTCAAAGGCAAGACTATCATGCCTAAAGGTTGCCGACCAACATTATCAAACCCACAAATGACAACAAAAGAAGTATTAAGAGAAGATGAGTCAATATTTATTTTAGGTAATAGATCAATACTACACACATTGAGCATCAAACCATTGTAAACAATAGTACGTCTAATGTTGATATTATTAATATTAACTATAATCATTAGAGGATCTGCTTGCTTCTGTACTTCTGAAGGCGGTAGTTCCTATAGATAGAATGTAATATTCGGCGAATCCCTACGAATATGAGCTATCGACGCATCAACATCTGTCGACCTAGCGAAAGAAGGCAAAAGGATCTTTTGCAAGGCTTCTTGAAGCACACCTGTATAAATCGGAGCAAACTGAAGCAAGTCCCAAAGTGCTATCTTAGTCGGAGTAACTTGAAGTTGCTTGACAAGATCATAATCATCGGGTGCTTTAGTTGTAGGCTTAGGAGCTTGAAGAAGGCTTGGTTTTTTATTCATTTTATTCTCATGGGCTACCGCTCTACAAGAGGGAGCATTAGAAAGTTCGGGAGAGTCACTATCAAATTGAACACCATTAATAGAATAAACCCTTTTAGGAGGACTAGTTAGAGTCACATAAATGACTAGTCTCTTAGGCCTTGAGGGACAATAGAGGCATAGATTATATTTATAGACTCATTATAACTAGTACAATAATTTGAAGACATATTCTCAACATTGATCCAAATAGGATCAAATGTGGAAGGAGATTCATCAGTCACGGATGCATCATCTCTTGAAGAGAGTGCATTGGAATAAAGATGAGATTCATCATTCACCAATGCAACATCTCTAGAAGAGACTGCATTTGGATGAAAAGACTCATCATTCACAAGCATGAGATGAGGGAGATGAAGCTGCAAGAGTGAAGCTAAGAGAGCTTGAAAATGCTTGAAGTTGCTATAGAAAGCTATATGGAGCTTTGCAAGCAAGAGTTGGAGAGTAGAAGGCTAAAGCCAAAGCAAGAGAGAATCTAGAAGCAGAAGAGAGTTACAAATGAAGTGAAAAGATAGTATTTAAGGAAGGAAAAGAACCTTCCCGAGTCGTTTCGAGGCATCTCGAGCCATTACCACCAACCAAAGGAGGTGACAAGTGGAAAGCATGCACAAAAATGGTCATTTGAACATTGAAACGTCGTAGGATACTAGTGTGGCATGTAGAAATCCACGCGATGTGCTAGTGTCTAGACACATCACGCTACAAGACAACACGAATAGGAAAAGCACAAGGTTTGATGCAAAGCTGACATGCAAGGATAGCTACTAAAAAGGGGTGTTGAGCATCCTAAGAAGGGAAAAAGGCTGATGCAGGGGATAAAATGGGCCTACACAAGTTCAAGGGGAGTGGACACTAAAGCGCGTGCAAGAATGTATGTGAAATTGCAAGTGGTGCAATTTTACGACATTAAATTTTTCCCCCACTTTAGTAGGCATATGAATCTACACTAATATGTAGGCTAAACGAAATCTACTAAACATAAATAACATCATAATGCCAAAAGGATACTGTAGAGGAAGCAGATAACTCTACGAACCACAGAAGCATGCCCCCAGGCTGAAGACCTACAAAACAACTATATTAGACAAGAAAAAACTACACCAGACAACAATGTTAGAACATAAAAAGCTAAGGATTTAAGTCAGCAAAGTCAAAGAGACCTCGATGTTGAAGGTTGTCTCAGTACTATGTGTCATCCCCAAATGAAAAAATAACACATAGAAGAATTCTAAAATGAAGAGAAGAATGGTATATACACAGGATGAAGAAGATGTAGATCTTTGATCCAATATATACAAAAGAGAAGAGAAGAGAGAATTTAAGAATGTAAGCGCCTCATAGGCCTGTAGACCTGCAAGGAAGGTGTCCTCCAAGATATCTCACATGAAGGAAACCCAAAAAAGCATGTTATAGACCCATAGACCTGCAAGGAAGGTGTCCTCCAAGATCTCTCACATGAAGGAAACTGAGAAAAGCACCTTACAAACCCACAGATCTGCAAGGAAGGTGTCCTCCAAGATCTCTCACATGAAGGAAACTGAGAAAAGTGCCTTACAGACCCGTAGATGTACAAAGAAGGTGTCCTCTAAGATCTTTCACATGAAGGAAACCCCAAGAAAGCACCCTATAGACCTGCAAACCTATAGGGGAGTGACCCCTAAGACCTCTCACATGGCAGAAGCTCAGAAGAAGCACCCCACAAGTTCATAGACCTACAGGGGGTATCCCCCAAGATCTCTTGCATATAGGAAACCAAGAAATGTAAGGGAACTCCGCAGAGTCGGATAGCGACTTCATAGTGAAAGCGGCCCCATAGGCAAGTAAGCGAACAGTCACACAAACCGTTGATAGATTGGAAAGCTTTCAAAGGGGTCCCTTGAGAACCCTTCAAAAGAAGAGGGTTCCACTCAAGGGACACGCTATTTGAAAAGTGAGGTCTAGTCAGGCTGCCCCCAAGCTAGACGCAATATAATTCATTTAAGATAAAAACTGTCAAAGGGGGATCCCTTGGGAACCCTTCAAGAGAAAAAGGGCTCTGCTCAAGGGATGCTTCAGTTGAAAGGCATAGAGAAGAGAGGAGGTTCCTTAAAAGGGACACACATCTCTAGAACATGGTATTGTTGCCCCCAACATACAGGGGAGGAGAACCATGCAGGATATTTAGAATATACAGGATAGAGGTGAACCTCAATATCACTTGTCATATGAAGAAAAGGTGGGTGCATTAATCAAATGGGAGTTTGATGGCACCAAAATCACAAATTTTTTGTATTTCATCTTTCAAGACCTTACATTCACCAATGGAATGACCAAGCACTCGATGGTACACACAAAAAGAATGTTCTTCTTTATCACGTTCATGAGATTTCTTACATGTAGGAGAAGGAAGAGTAATCAAGCGGGCTCTGAGAAGCCTCAACAAGATACACTCTTGATTGGAAAAAGAATGAGGAGCAAGAAGCAACCCTTTCTCTTGTGGAGAAAATTTTGACTGCTCACAAGAAGAAGAAGAAGAAGACGCGAAGATAGAAGAAAATGGAGGAAGAATCTTTTCAACAGAATGAGGTTGAGAAGAATTCATGTCACTCAACCATGGCTTCCATTTAGATTGTTCAAGCAACCAAGCCCAAAATTATCCTTATGGGTTGTGAATTCTATAGGGACTTGAATGCCTTGTTCATTATGCCCAGAACCCTTATGCCCATAACCATATTTAGAGACAAGCTTAAAGTCAAGACCATAACATGTTTGAAAATCTTGAGAAGAAAGAGGATCCTCATGGAGAGAATTATTCTAGTAATGGAGATTATGCTCCTCAATGGGATCGTCATCATCTTCTTTAATAGGACTACCAGCATAGGCCTCTTTAACAGGGGTGTGATCATCTTCCCTAGAAGGGGGAGGACCAACATTAATAACATTACAATGTATGCTCACACTATCCCACAATACAAAAAGATGACCATCTTTGATAGCGAGTGTGGATGATGTTATCGAAAGGTCTGAGTGGATTAGGTCAACTTTATATTCCCCAATGAAGGAATCTGTAAAGTCTAAGGAACCCCAATCATCACCAAGACATGCATTATTTTGAGAAGAGGTAGGAGCATACTTGAGATTTCTTGCTTCAGAAGGATCTTCCTCAGGGACATTTATCTCGAGAGTATCCTTTGTAGTAGGTAATGCTAGAGTAAACATCAACACATTGGAAGACATTGAAGGGATAAGAGTAGGCACAACTAAAGCTTGACCGACAACTACCATTTCACATAAGTGCATAGCCTCAGGGTCAGCTCTGATTGTGACTACTTTATTATTACAATTGAAATTTTAATATATTTATGTAAGGTATATGGGACTACACCCATAGCATGAATCCACGATCTACCGAGAAGAAGGTTATATGGTAATTTTTATGGCATAACATATACAAGGGTGGGTACAGTAATGGGTCCCAACCTCAAAGGCAAGACTATTGTGCCTAAAGCTTACCGACCAACATTATCGAACCCATGAATGACAACAGAAGAAGTATTAAGAGAAGATGAGTCAATATTTATTTTAGGCAATAGATCAATACTACACACATTGAGTGTCGAACCAACGTCAATGAGAGTACGTCTAATGTCGATATTATTAATATTAACTATAATCATTAGAGGATTTGCTTGCTTCTGTACTTCCGAAGGCGGGAGTTTTTACAGATAGAACGTAATATTCGGCAAATCCACATAAATATGAGCTATCAACTCATCAACATCTGTCGACCTAGCAGAAGAAGGCAAGAGGATCTTTTTCAAGGCTTCTTGAAGCATACTTGTATAAATCAAAGTAGACTGAAGCAAGTCCCACAGTGATATCTTAGTCGGAGTAACTTGAAGTTGCTCGACAAGATCGTAATCACCATGTGCTTTAGTTGTAAACGTTGGAGTTTGAAGAAGGCTTGGTTTTTCATTCATTCTATTCTCATGGGCTACCACTCTACAAGAGGGAGCATTAGAAAGGTCAGGAGAGTCAATATCAAATGGAACACCATTAATAGAACAAACCCTTTTAGGAGAAGGACTAGTTGGAGTCACGCAAATGATTGGTCTCTTAGGCCTTTGAGGGGAAACAGAGACATAGATTATATTTACAGACTCATTACAACTAGAAGAATAATTTTAAGACATATTCTCAACATCAATCCAAACAGGAACAAATGTGGAAGGAGATTCATCATTCACATATGCATCGTCTCTAGAAGAGAGTGCATTGGAATAAAGATGAGATTCATCATTCACCAATGCAACATCTCTAGAAGAGAGTGCATTTTTATGAAAAGACTCATCATTTACTAATGCATCATCTCTAGAAGAGAGTGCATTGGAATGAAGAGAAGATAAAGTAACATTAAGAAATGTATCAATTTTTTTATCTTCTTGCAACAAAATATCCTCTGAAGTAAGAGGGCTTTTGTGAGAAGGATCAAAGACGCCAAGTGATATGGGTAAATCCAAGTCACTATCACATGCATGTAATGGAATATCATTAAAATTTTGAAAAAAAATAGATATTGAACTAATAAACGAAGATATTACATTCATTACGAATTTTTTGGTATTTTCTATTTTCTAGTAATTCACATTTTCGGAGGTCTTTGGAACAAAAATTTAGGTCAAAACTTGAGTCAGTGACTAAAATTTGATTTCCAAAGGTGAATTATTTTAGGGATTGAACTATTTCTCTAGGAGACCTTTCCAACGGTGCAAATGGTTCTAAATTCTAAGCACAAAGTCAAAAATTTATGACCCCGCCAAGTGGGGGTAAATAAATTCCTAGTTTTTTGAAAAGTACCTTCCTTCACGTCAAGTTCACCAAAATGTAGAGAAGGGGGATTCGCTACTCATGATTTCTCATCACTCAAAGAGCCTCATGGGGTGAACTTCCCTAAACTACCTCAAGGAACAACGTGAAAGTTCTAGAATCAGAAATAGCAAGTCAGAAAGATTTTCTAGACAAACTGACAAGCTCTCATCCAAAGGACGGAAGTGCAGGATACAGATGACAATATGGCATGCTAGCTTCTTAGAAGCTGAAGTACCCTAAATCTGCATGTAAGACTAACCTCAAAAACTCATTAGAAAAGGTTAGTCTAAACATACAAATCAGCAAATACCTCCATGAAATAAAATACCTATGCTAAAGAAATGCCACAAGTAACAAAACAGCCTCAAGAAAACATTTCAAAAGCATGATAATAACCCATTCCATGTTGGATTGGTGTCACATGTGCTAGTGACCCTTTCCCAACCCTTGATTAATAAGCTTAGATGATGATGATGAAATGGACAAGATCAAATCTCAAATGAAGAGAGTGACCTTGCAAGATTGTGGAGGATTTGCTTGAGGATGAAGCCTTTATTTAAAGATTTTCAAAATGCTAAGTGTTGAAAATGGACCAATGTGGGACAAAGATCAAGCCAATGAGTTGAGGACACTTGTCATCATGTGATTAGTTGAGATATGTGCAAGATTTGGGAAGAGTGCCCAAGAGGGGGAAATTTTGAATTCAAATTTGCAATAAATTTTGAGAGGGGGACAAGGAAAAAGAGCAATAGATGCCATGTTTGACTTGTCATGTTGAGGGAAAATGAGGTTATTTAATAAATCAATAAAATTGATTTATTGTGCAAGTGGATAGATCTAGATAATGCAAGTGGGATGGGATTATCATTAGGTTAGGATTAGATTAAGTTAATGATGATTAGGCTGATTTAATGCTGATTAGGTGAGTTGACATTTTGGACTTTGATAATTGATTTATTTAAATCAGAAAATGATGAAATATAATTTAAGATTTGATTTAAATGAAGTCCTAATTTATTTAATTAAATGGATGATGCAAGATGAAGGTTGAATGATAATGTTTATTTGATAAATGAGATTATTTAATGAATGGATGAAAGTGATGAATGTGCCTAATGCAATATCTAGTTCAGTTGATGAATGAACCTAATCAAATGCAGAATGTTAATTTTGCATGTCTACATTTTGCCCCTCTTTGAAGCAATGTACTTGTTGCGTTGGTTCAAAGAATAACTTGCCGCGATCAAAATTAAAAAATTTCATGATTTTTCGGATGCCCCAAATGGAAAGAAGTACACTAGTACATTGCCCCCAGAGATCGCTAAAAGATTTGATTTGAGGGTCGATGTCACGATAAAGAGGTTCAAAATGGATGGTTATGGATGACGATGCAAATGAGATGATTTCAAGATGCTTAGAATAACAAATCTATATTATCCTAAACAACTTAAATGATGATATGATGTGATATGTTATGATTATGTGATGGATGTTTTATGCATGCTTAGACTAACATCTATATTATGATGATGATGATGCAAATGCAATGCATGTGAAATGATTGATGTTTCCTATGATGTATGATATGAATGATATGTGGTATGCTGACAGTTTTCTAGATGCAGAATGGATGCATGATGGATGCATTGGTGATGATGATGCTAACGGTTTGTGGATGCAGGATGGATGCATGATGGACTATTCATGATGCAATGTTAGCGTGGAAATGAGATGATGACAAGAGGATCCAACAAGTCCATGATTGGTCAAGACTTTATTAGAGATGATGATGATAGATGATGATGATGATTTGCTTATCAAGGATTGGGATTTTCAAAGGGTCACTTACTTTATTTTTGATAACACGCCTAAGTACGATGCATCAAGGTATAAAGGACCAGGATGGCGTTGTACTTAGTGTGATGGACTTTGACTCAACAAATAGATAGGAGTATTCTTGTTCACACCTAACATACGGAAACTTTGCTAGGATGCATTTTAGAAATCTCAAACATCTCGGACCAAAACACGGAAAGGTATAACCAAGCAATGCAATAGTCAACAAGGTATCTGAAACATCCTCCATACATATCTAACAAAGCAAGTATTCACCAAGTTATTTTACAAGAACATCCAACAAGCACAGCAAACAAAAGATAATGATCGTTGCCCCATTCCTATCTCTCTAAATCCTTCGTTCGGATATCATCGAGAGGTCCTTGGAATGAGCGCAATGAGATAAATCAAAAGAAAAGATCAAGTACACAAACAAGCCAATGTTCTTCATACCTTCAGCCAAAGGGATTTGTTTTGATAGGATAAGGATCCAGGGTGATATCCAAAATGACCATTGTCGGAACGATATATCCTAGGACATGCATTGTATAGGATGATGATGGTTTGATAAGTTGATTGATAGGTTGTTGATATAAGGTCGACTGACATGTTTGCGACTGATCAAGAGTTTGATTTTGTTTTATAGGTTTGTTGTTTCGATTTTGATTTTACGATTGAAGTTTGCTTTTTGCTGACTGTTATGATTGTTTCTGTTTGCGTTGCCAAAAGATGAAGATGGCGATCAGTTATTATGGATGATTGATTATTGCGGGTGCAAGTGAGATGAGACGGATGGATTTTTTCAAATATTTGGATGTTTTTGATGTTTTGTAATGTTTTGAGGCTGTTTTTGGATTTTGCGATGTTTTTGATTTTTTTGATTTTCTGATGTTTTTGGATTTTGATATTTTTTCAATGTTTTTGGATTTTGATGCTTTTCCAATGTTTTGGATTTTGATGTTTCGGGGGCTGATCAAAGATTAGCCTGGCCTACGTTTAAGCTTAGAGACGATGTAGTTCGGATTTCAATGTTTTTGATGTTTTTTCTGATTTTTGACTTGTTTTTGGATTTTTCGATGTTTTGGATGTTTTTGGATTTTCTGATTTTCTAATGTTTTTGGATTTTCACATGATTTTGATGATTTTGATATGGATGTGTGATGATATCAGTACTCTATTTGGGATTTTTCTGAAAACCAAGCTAAGTTTGAACGATCGAGTCGATGAATTGATGATGATGATAACATTGTTGAGGATACACAACAATGCAATGATTGGATTGATCAGGATTGATGAGGATAACATTGTTGAGGATGCACAACAATGCAAGGATGGATGGATTGATCGAGATTGATGATGGATAACATTGTTGAGGATGCACAACAATGCAAGGATGGATTGTTTGATCGAGATTGATGAGGATAACACTGTTGAGGATGCACAACAATGCAAGGATGGATTGATTAGGATTGATAAAGCTTGGTTTGGAACAAAAGATGTTTTAGATGATGTGATGTGACGTTGACATGCAAATTAGATGCGACTGATATCGATTGTGTGGATTGATGTTCAATTGAAAATGGAGCTTGATAAGGGATGTTTTCGTCAAAATATGCCATGGGCTAGTGATTTGGATTTTTGCTCAACAGTGGTTTCGACCAATTTGATTTCATGTTTTCCAATGTTCAAATCACCACATAAGCTGGAGGATATAGACCAAGATTTATTCTTGAAGCAAGATGTATATATCTGCCCCCAGTGTCCAGCAACGTATGGAATGCAATGGATGGATGCTCAGATAAGTGTATGGATGGATGGATATGGATTATCTTGCGATAAGATAAGGTGTTCGGATAACGAATGCTCATTTGGATAATGCTTCATGGATCAGATAACATAGGATAGGATAGGATCAATGAAAATGACCCATGTCAAGATGTTTACCATAAGCAAGCATAAAGTGTGCTCCAAAATCTCATCAAGATCAAGATAACTAAGATGACGGATGCAGATAGATGTGAATGGATTGGATAAATGGTTCATGGATGGATGGATTTATTATGGATAAAATGGATGGAATGCTCAATTTATTATGGATGGGATGAGATGCTTTCACCTGAAGTGGCGCACGTAGATGCTCGATTCTACACATGACCCTGTTTGCCAGGTTTTCATCATGGTCTTGCCCAAAGCGCCACCGTAGTGGTTTTCACTAGAGGATGATTTTTTTCTTTACTGTTTTCAATCCTTTTTCTAATTTTTTTGGATTTTTTGCTTTTTTGATTTTTTTTTTATTTTTTCTGAAAGATTTATGCTGAACCACAGGGTGTCACTGATGTAGATGCCCCTATCATAATGTGCCATCGGTATCCTGCCTGAAGAAGTTGCTTTGCTAAGATACATGCACTTGAATATAACTTTTAAGATTCTTGATTTGCTTCTTTGATACCGGAGTTAACTCTGTCTTTGTGCGTACATCACAATAGATTGCCTTCAGAATCCTTATGATGAAGGGTCATTGCCAATACACGGTTAATGTAAGAATTGGATATTATGCGTGGAGGCATGGATGGAGTGCGTTTAGGGATAATAGATGGATTGGTTGACAGTTTGGAACCTTTGACTCTCCAAACTTGGGAAGATGAGCAATGATGGGTGGATATGGAAGTGTGCATGGAATTAGGACCAACTGCTTGATACACTTTGTACGTTGTTTGAAAAGCTTGTTGTTTCTTTTGCGGACATCTTTGATGGATACCTTTCCCTCTTTTATTTTGCCCCACAGTTTCTTTAACTAATGGCGTTTGATAGGGATGATCTTTCTTTGTATTCTTTGGTATCCATTTGTATTTGATTTGTCCATTATGCTTATCAACTTCTTTTGCTTTGATAACGTTCTTCGTACTTTGATTCAAATCTTTCTTTTGACGTTGGTCCCAATTCATGGATGGGGTGATGGGTGGATGACGATTCATGACGTGGTTGGTTGTAGTATTGACACTAGCTTCATCATAAGGACTCTTTGTGCTCCCTATGTTGACGTTTGCTTGAGATGAAGTTGCCCCCAGTTTGGTGGAAGTAGTACCTTCATGCTTTGATTTCTCCTATTCTAAGAGCTCTTGTTCAATAAGTGTTCTCTGATAGATGACCGCCGTAGGTGACATTCTTTCAATTTTCTGCTCCGCTAACTCTGGATGTTCTATCTGACTTGTTTCCTTGAGCGGATAATGTTCGATATATTTATTCATGATGTCCTCAATCTGACTTTGGGACATATTTGATCTTGATGTTGACCACTCTGTTTGATTATAGGAATTAGTAATCTGCTCTTTTTTTGTAGCAAGATCTTGTTCTAGATGAAGATCATCTACGTGTCCATCCATAGAAAGCATCTCATGGGTAGATGGAGGAGTAAGTGCTATGTGGATATGATCATCTTGCATAGATAAGAGAGTGTCCATTAGATGATTGTAGTATCTTGAAGATACAAATTCTTGATCTTGATTAATTTCGAAGTTGCTTTCGACATGCTTTGGATCAAGTTGTTGACATGGGGCAGCTTCAAAGGATGGATTTCTTACAAAGGACTTTTGGATGTCGACATTAGGCATGGTCAAGTTCAAGGTTCCTTCAGCATCTGTAACCATGAGGTCAAAGGGGATCAACATGTTTTGAAAAGGACCATTGCTAGACCTTAGTGAAATATTTTGATCTTGCTTTGGAATAACTTCTTGAGATATGTCATCTAACTCATAAGGCGATGTAGAGACATTTTCAATATGATCATTGGTCAACGGATCATGCATTATGTCAATTGGATCAAATAGTCCTAACACTCCTTGAAAGAGATCACCAAAAAGTGGCTCTTGATGTATGGTGAGTTGATTATCGAATTGTGTAGATACATCCTCAATGTGCTCCTCGATGGAGAGGTTTTGATTATTGTTTTCGACAGTTGCGGTGGAGATATTGTGAATGTCCTCAACCATAGAGTCAAGTGATGTTGATATTTCTTGAATTGGCTCATTGTTGAGTTTTGTTGGTGGATTTTGATCGTGATTCAAAAGTGACTCTTGACATATGTCGATTTGATCATTGGATGAAGTAAATGTGTGCTCAGTGATGGATTGATCTTGATCCTTGTTTTCAATAGTTGTCATCTTTTGTGTTTGTGCTCGTGTTGGTTGGGTAGGTTGAGAGGCTTGGGCAACTTGAGAGGATTGTTTCACACTTTGAGCTTGTGTTGCTTGTTGCATGGCTAGATATTGTTGGTATCCCTTTTGAAAAGTAGCTTGTAATGTTGCGTCGTATTGGATTGATGTGGTGGAAATTGGTGGTGGTGGGGGTAGTGGTGGATTCAAAATCATGTTGGATGTAGTGACAAGTGTTTGAGATATGCTCGGAGCGATCATGGTAGTGAGGGGTTGAGATGTGATGGGCATGATAGTGGTGGTTGGAATGATTGAAGGGATAGTGATGGTTGGAATGACCGAGGTGATAGGTCCTTGGGAGACCATATTTTGATTTGGGATCAATGTTGTTTGATTAGATACCATCCATTGGTGTGATGTCGATGGTATATTCAAAGGATTTGTCGTGATGGTTTGATTGATGTTAGGTGGATTGATTTAGATGGCATGATTGGTGCTAGTTAAAGGGGGAAGCCCTAAACCAAGGCATGATGTAGGTAATGGTGGTGGAGATTTCCCTTGGCGCAATGCCTCAACTATTTTGGAAAGTTCCGCGATTTGATCTCACTAAATTTGTTCTTGATTTTGATCTTGACTCACTTGAGATATTTGATTTGGCTTGTGTTCGAGTAGTTTTGGCATGCATGCTTGTCGTTTTTGAATGGGATCATGGACGAATGGATTTTGGATGACATTTTGATTTGGGATGATGTTCATATTTGGCATGATAGGATGAACATTGTTGGTATTGGGAATCATTTTTCCAAAGTTTTCTGAGTTACGATTCATGTTTCGAAAACTTGCACTTGGTACCTCCACATTTGGTTTGTAGGGATTTGGTGGAATGACGTTGCTCATTTGAAAACTCATGTATTGATTGTTTGGAGGATAGACTTGTAAGTTTGGACTTTGATTTAAATCTATCATGGGGAGATGTGTTCCAAAATTCAAATTGTGCATACTCACATTCGTTGTTCTATTGACATTTGTCGAAAGCAATGATCCTATGCATGGACTTTGATAATTGATGGGCATTGCAAGGCTTTGAAGATTCAACTAATTTAGATTACTTAAGATGTATGGATCAAGTGTATATTCCATGTTCTTCTTGTGTTTTGATCTTGTAGCAAAAGTGACCTCTAAGGTTCTTAGGACCAATGACGAGATGGAGGATGAAATGTGTAAATGATATGAGTGTTGAACGTTTAGGAACTTTGAATCAATGCTAGACTTAGGGATTTTGATTTTGATTGTTTGATGTGGGTGATGAACTTGTAAACCCTAAGATGTTGGATGTGATCTTAGGATGAACTTGTTCAAAGGATGGTTGATAATTTAACTAAGTGTGCGTGGAAGGATTCATCCAAACACACCTAACTAAACAAATGATTTTGATTTGGTCTAGAAATGTACCCAAGTCTAGGTAATGATGTTTTCAAAGCTCTTAAAGTTGTTTGGTGGGATGATGTTGATAAATGTTTGAAATGGATGAAGTGTTTGATTTGATCCTAAGAGACTTAGAGAGACTTTGTTTACTAGGCCAAGGTATTGAAGAACACACTTTTCTCTAAGAGCAATCAAAAGACCAATATGACCAAGAGATATTAAGCACATGTGTGGGTTCCAATTTGTTATCTTTTGCTTAATGAGTTCTTTTTACCAAAAACAACCACTTGATTATGTTTCAAACTAAGATGTCCAATGTCTTAATTTCCTTAAACCCCACAAGATATTTTATGTGGAAATTCAATGAACTTAAGGCAAGGGTTTTCCTATTGTTTACTTAAGAAGACAAATTGAGATATAATCCAATGCTTAGAACCTCTACGGACGTGAACTGCTGGGAAAGCAAGAACATATGGATTGAGTCAATGATATTTGTCTTAAAGAGGGTTTGAAATTTTGAGAATCATGTTGAATGTTTGTTTGCAAAATGTTTTCGAATACACACCGTGTTTTCAAACAAAGAATAATTACAAGCCCTATGGATGTGTAAGACAATATTTGTTGGATTCCCACTTGGACAAGTCCATCTACGCTTATCCCTAGCGGATGGTTAGATGCTTGACCCCACTGGCTCCCCTCCACGGCTCATTAACGCCAATCAAGGCAGCCAAGCATCAACACCCATGAAACTCCCATGGCATGCTTTCCATCTCTACTAGAAGACCGTAAGAGTGTGGGGTGGCTTCAAACGACCGTTCTTGCACCAACAAATAGATTAAGGATTTTGGAAAATTCTAGCACATGGGTTCTAGTAAGGACTTTCCGTGGAGATTGACCCATACGCAAGAGTCCCCTCGGATCCATCCGCCGAGCAACCGCTGATTTGGTATGCGTCTAAACCCCTCATTTATATCCCGGTGGAAATACTCTTGGCTTTAGAGTGTTACCGGTTGAGTCGCCACTTGGGTGAGTACTTTTTCCCCAAGGCGTGCCCTCTAAGATAAACAAAAGCGAGCAAAGACACAATCAGAACTCGACGATCTTTGATGGCACAAAGAAAGAGAATGTACGCGAAAAATTCCCTACTCACACTCGCACAAGATGTTCAATTTTAAGCCCAAATTGAAGTGTTTTTAAAGCAATAAAATGTATTTTGAGTGTTTCTCTTGCACCCTAGGATCGCATCTAAGCGCAGAGAGGATACTGCATCAAAAGACAATCACACAAATCAAACACTTGTTCGTTTTATACCCTTCAAAGCAATTGTGAATTCGTTTTAAGCACCAAATGAAATATGAAGATTGCTTGTTCAATTTTTAACCCAAAACGAAATCTAGTAAGTTTGTCCTAAGGTTCGTTTTAAGCCCTTTGCAATGAAAATAAAATTGTTCATTTTAGCCCCAAATGAAAACTAGTGTTCTAAAATGAAAAGGAAAACAATTTCGTGAAGTAGTGTTGATCAAACACTAAAGTGTTTAAAAACACATTGTGTTTTCAAAAAAAGAAATTTCCCCTCCTTGGTTTTCATTTGATAGCCTTCTCTTTTTCGCTTTGCACCTTTTCGCCTTCACTTTTCCTTCGTTTGTACCTTTGCTTGTACCTTCGTTTGCTTTTGTACCTATTTAAACAAAAGATACTTATGTGAGGATTTAAATTATTTGATCAAAATCATTATCTTTAAACAATAAATTGATCTTATTTGAAAAAAAGAAAGAAAAAGACTAATGATTTTAACAAATAAATGACTACAAAAAGTATTCTTGCTTCCCACATTCTTTTCACAATATCAAGCCTTCAACTAATATATTTAGTCATATGTCAAAGATCAATGTAATCTAAAATTTAGACAATGTATGCATTTACTACTGTCGATTAATCAGCTAATGCAAAGACCATTGATAAAAAAAAAAATTAGTTGCTATTGATCATAAGACTCATTCTTTTCTTGGTTCACATTCTGATGAAGATTGCTGAAAAGATCTATTCGAACATAACAAAGACTCTATTTACTCCATATGGCAGAACTTGCATACCAGCATTTAATATGCCCAATGTACACAATCTGCAAAAGCTTAAAGAAAAAACAAGTCAAGCTATCAATGCAGATATCACCAAAAATAAAATAAAATATTGATATTCTATATTAATGGTGCTCAAAGTACATCACAACACATAGCTGCTAGGCTCGCTAACTTCCCATCAATCCACATCTGTCCACAAGAGGCATCTAAAGCAACAAATCCTTCGCCAACAACCTTCCAACCTGTGCGCAAATGGAAGTTTCGGAAAAAGTAAATAACACCCACCGAAAGCGTGAAGGATAGAAGAATTTTTGTCAGATGTTTTCGCTAAATCCGCCTCTGTTAACATGCATGCAAAATGAGAAGCATAAAAAAAAGAAAAACACACACATATTGTATGCAAAATCAAACCCTAAGGAACGCCGCCAAACCACTGCCAGAAATATCTAATTTGAAAATTCAAACAACGACCGTTTGATATATGATGGAAGGCAGCTCGCCAAGGAAATTGCAATGTCTTCAACGTTAGATAAAAGCAAAACAATGAACAGTGAAATAAAGTAATTTCCAGACCTTCGCTGATTGCAAGAAATTTAATGTGATACCGACCGCTGTGACAACTTAGCCAAATATCTCAGGAGCCCGATCAAATCATGGCCACAATCACAGCTCAGGTCAGAGTTGTACTGCTGCTAAGGCATGATTTAGAAGTAAATACTTGTCTACCGCTGCCATTAATTCTGCAAGAAAGTTTAGGTAGTAGATTTTGTTTTAGTAGCGACTCCTATTGGCGATCTTGAAGACATAACCTTTGCATGCTTTGAGTGTTCTAAAAGTCAGCAGATCTTATACTTTGTGAGGATACAAGGCATCGGCGTATAAATGAGAGTACGTGCTAGCCAAGATACACTACATCCAGGCTATTATGGTATGAACAAGAAAGCAACAGCTGCAACCAGAAGGTAACAAAGGACGATCTTAAGAAGGCATGACAACTTACATCACCAGAAGTGCGCAGACCTAGGATTGATAAATGTACACTTTGCTTTGTCAAAAGATTTGAATTCTTCAATTTGAGTGAATGGCGCACCTTTACACTTTATAACAAATGCAATTGTTAGGTGAGAAGCTGAGCTTTATAATGATATCCAAAAAGAGTTCAAAGCTAATGCAGGTGAAGCGAAATAGCAAGGAGTTTTGAATTGACCAACGCAAAGAAGTCTGTTGAAAGACTACAAGAACTTTTAAGCTAATGCATCAGGTAATAATCGGCTTTCCAGTGAGTGCAATTGGACGTTGTAAAGTCATGCCCAGTGTCTCTTCTTTTTGTGCTAAAATATCTGGACTCATATCCTAATAGAAGTAGATGTATAGCAGAAAATGATATGGAGAGCTGTACTGTTTATTTGGCCTTCTTTGCTAAAAAATTCTTATACATAGGCTTCTTTCATCATAATGCAGAAAAGAACAAAAGTGAAAGTCTTTGAAATCCTGCAAACCTAGATTGCTAGAAAGTGTATATAGATTCCCTTTCTATACCTGCTCGATATTAACAAATATAAGCATGGAAGTATACAGGAAAAAAAAAAGAAGTTTTAAAAGGCAGAGCTTAAAAGAACAGTCCAAAATAATGTAAGGAATTCATACAATTTTCTTTCAAAGGATTTAAAATAGAGTGAGTAATTAGCTATCACAACATTAAAAAACCGTGATATAAAACTTTTCTGCCACAAAAAGGTATTAAAATTCTGAGGAGGCATTTGAACTTTCAATGCAACTTATGATACCATTTTGAAAACTCCTTCTAGCGCCAAGATGAAGTACCCTAAATCTGCATGTAAGACTAACCTCAAAAACTCATTAGAAAAGGTTAGTCTAAACATACAAATCAGCAAATACCTCCATGAAATAAAATACCTATGCTAAAGAAATGCCACAAGTAACAAAACAGCCTCAAGAAAACATTTCAAAAGCATGATAATAACCCATTCCATGTTGGATTGGTGTCACATGTGCTAGTGACCCTTTCCCAACCCTTGATTAATAAGCTTAGATGATGATGATGAAATGGACAAGATCAAATCTCAAATGAAGAGAGTGACCTTGCAAGATTGTGGAGGATTTGCTTGAGGATGAAGCCTTTATTTAAAGATTTTCAAAATGCTAAGTGTTGAAAATGGACCAATGTGGGACAAAGATCAAGCCAATGAGTTGAGGACACTTGTCATCATGTGATTAGTTGAGATATGTGCAAGATTTGGGAAGAGTGCCCAAGAGGGGGAAATTTTGAATTCAAATTTGCAATAAATTTTGAGAGGGGGACAAGGAAAAAGAGCAATAGATGCCATGTTTGACTTGTCATGTTGAGGGAAAATGAGGTTATTTAATAAATCAATAAAATTGATTTATTGTGCAAGTGGATAGATCTAGATAATGCAAGTGGGATGGGATTATCATTAGGTCAGGATTAGATTAAGTTAATGATGATTAGGCTGATTTAATGCTGATTAGGTGAGTTGACATTTTGGACTTTGATAATTGATTTATTTAAATCAGAAAATGATGAAATATAATTTAAGATTTGATTTAAATGAAGTCCTAATTTATTTAATTAAATGGATGATGCAAGATGAAGGTTGAATGATAATGTTTATTTGATAAATGAGATTATTTAATGAATGGATGAAAGTGATAAATGTGCCTAATGCAATATCTAGTTCAGTTGATGAATGAACCTGATCAAATGCAGAATGTTAATTTTGCATGTCTACAGAAGCGCGCTAGCGTCTCATATGGACCAGAAAGAAATTTTTTCATAGAAAATAGCAAAGTGGTTGCTTCTACTCTAATTGTTAAGAAATCTTAGAGCGTGAGAAAGCAACAAAATATAACGAAACTAGAATAAAGTGAAACAGAAATGATAAAGATAAGGAGAAGAAAGGAAATTCTCACAACCATGCAAGTGATGAAGCCTCCAACACGTGAGTGTCTTCAAAACCTACATGCGTAATATTTGTAGAGAATTTTGGGGTTGTATAGTTGTTTGCCTCAGTCAAACCCCCGTTTTGTTGTTCCCACCTCCACGGATAGCCAAAAAGATAGAGAGAGTGAATAGAAATGGAAAAAGCATGTGGTGAAAGAAAAACCCACTTCAGGACTAGAACTTGCACCACCAAGTATAAGTGATAAAAGAAAACCCCACTTGAGGAGGATAACCTGTATCACAAAATGTGAGTGATAAAAGCAATCCCCACGCGAGGAGGACAACCTGTATCACAAAGTAAAGATGCAATAGATAGGGGATATGGAATCCCAGGATGCTCACAAGAATGAGATGAGGGAGTTGAAGCTACAAGAGTGAAGCTAAGAGAGATTGAAAGTGCTTGAAGCTGCTATATCAAGCTATACGAATCTTTGCAAGAAAGAGTTGGAGAGTAGAAGGCTAAAGCCAAAGCAAGGGAGAAGCTAGAAGCATAAGAGAGTTGCAAATGAAGTGAAAAGAAAGCATTTAAGGAAGGAAAATAAGCTTCTCGAGCCGTTTCGAGGGATCTCAAGTTGTTACCACCGACCAAAGGATGTGTGGCAAGCATGCACAAAAATGGTCGTTTGAATGTTAAAACGTCGTAGGATGCTAGCGCAGCACGCAGACATCCATGCAGCACACCAGTGTCCAAACACATCACGCTACAAGAAAACATGAACAGGAAAAGCACAAGGTTCAATGCAAATCTTACACGCGAGGATAGCTGTTGAAAAGGGGTGTTGAGCATCCTTAGAAGGGAAAAAGGCTGATGTAGGGGCTGAAATGGGCCTACACAAGTTCAAGGGGAGTGGACACCAAAGTGGGTGTAAGAATGTATGTGACATTGCAATGGGTGCAATTTTATGACATTATAGTATGTATATGCGTGTATGTGTATATAGATATATACATATGGTATTATTTGTGGTTTAATGGTAACATGGATATATGCATTTGTATATCGAATAGTTTATTTGATGAACCTGTTTATCAATGAGTATATGCTCTTCTTTGTTTATCAATTGAACAAGTACAATATAAATATATACACTATGAGTGATAGTGTAAGTATGAGTTTGATAAACAAATGAATATGAATCTAATATTTATGTATTAATTGGCAATTAATACTTTTGATAGTTGAGGAAATATATATATATATATATATAAATATATATTTGTATATTATTATATATATGTATATATAAAGAATATGATAATGTATATATACAAATATATATACTAGATATATATATTAATAATAGTGTTGCTATAATCATAGCGCATATTTTATCCCAATGCATTGTATTTGATATTTTTGGACAACATTGTGTATATATTGATCTTTAGAGTTTTTAAAACTTAGTATTTGAGCTTTTTAAAGAGCACATGAAAGGGTATATAAAGCCAACACATCAAACAAAGATTTAGGTGCAACATATGTACAAGGAGTAAACCATGCGTTGTATAAAATCTAGTGAATGCAACCTTATTACACAAATCCCATGGGTATATTGATATAATGTGTTGAGTTTTCATCGCATATAAACAGATAAAGCTAATTGTAACGTGTTGTTTGAACAATGCTTTAAAGGTACACTTGATTCATTTGTTAAGTTTCATATGCATTGTCATGGACCAAGTCAATGTGGTAAAACACAACCAAGAGAATATTGACTTATTCCACTATGTAAACAATAAGCTTGAGAATAGGAAATGTGTTGAATAGTTGGAACCATACTATGAATCATGTATTTCATTTAGAAGTCTTTTTCACCTAAAAGTTAATTATCAGATTGAAGCATGTGTTAAATTTGTTGAACAGTCTGGATAATTGAGAGGGGGGTGAATTAGTTATCATAAAAGAATTTCTTTTATGAACAACAAACAAATATGAACATGAAAGCACATAACAACACCATGCACAATGAACACCAGAATTTACGTGGAAACCCAAGAAGGGAAAAACCATAGAGAATGCTAATTCTTAATTATAAAACATTGGTTAAGGTGACACTGGTTAAGGTGATTTTTACAAGGGCTCGCTACAAGTAAGGCTCACTATAAGTGGGCTCACTACCAAATCAAAAGATATGATTACAAAATAGTCTAACTGACAAAAGTGAACTGATGAAGTTGCATCTACATATGCAAGAATTCAATTATGGCACTAACTCATTTGACTGCAAAATCTGACGAAACTGTCCGACGAAATATATAAAATTAGATGTTCGTCGGGTGCTTGTAAAATTTGATGTGTAATTTTCAATTTTTTGAAATTTTATCCCCGACATTTGTCGATATTTCAACGAACCTGGGGTTTGTCGAAATTTCAGCTATCATTTTCGTCAAATTTTTGACAAACATGAAAAATAGAAAAAAAATCAAATTGTGGCCGACATAAAAAAAAGTGAGTTCACGCCTGATTTATTGCGACAATGTTTTGCTCTAATTGAGACAGTTTGTGGAGAAATAAGAAATATTTTCTTGGGAAAAATAAAAAAAATTCAAGAAGATATCGCCAGTTGAGGGTAGCTGTCATTATCTTTTGCGCATTCAGCCGTGTGTCATATTTAGTTCCGTGTTTGAAAATCATATTTTAAAGCAACATCTCATTAGATTTCATTTTTAGAGGTTAAGGGTTTTGAGAATTTCATGTCCAAATTTTGTTGTGTGAAATCACCATAAGATCACAACGGAGGAACAGATTCTTGTGACTGTAATTATGTGATCCATAACTGTATTGGTCATGTGGCATAGTTGTGCTATAACAAATACAGGATGCATTCATGTGTGACCCAAGTTTAATGTGGCTATGTTGTGATAGAAACGGAGGCACTCATATAATGTAGTTAATTCAGGTTGTATAATGTAGGTGTCAATAATCATCATTGGGTGCATTCAGGTTGTCTCGCTCTCCTACGTGTTAGGATGTAATTATGCTGCATGATCGAAGAGTGATTACCTCACATACAATAAAGATCCTATAACTTCAATGATATGCGTAGTGGTTAGATTATAAGTATCACCATGCAGTGCATTCAAGCACAACCCATGTTTAATGGCCATTCTAGAGAGTGATCAAGATTTTAAACCCATGAATGTTACTGACATATATTTGCAGTTAATCCTCAAAATTCTTTTTGTGAGGCTTTGAAGTATCAATGTATCCTATATAGGGTTTAGAATGATTTCTTTTTAATTAAAAAATTAAAAATGATGCATTTCCTACTAGATAATGTGGAGATCTCCTTAAATCTGCCTCCAAAGACACCATCTCTTTGGCACTATATTCATTAATTCAAATTACTAGGGTTTTGCATGTATATCTTTAATATCTTCACATGACTGTGGCTTTAAACAGATCTCTCATTTTTCTTGGAATCCTTTTCATGGTAAACTCAATGGTTCCATACCTTCAATCTCTTTCTAAGAACATTGTCTTAAGCCACTCTATAGTATGCATATAGCAAGTCCTTCATACCGCCATTGTCTCCCAAAACCACCACTCAACGCCTTCTTGCTTTAAAATGTTGGGCTCGCCAGCGCTAATATATTGTTTTAAAATCAGCTTGCTGTCGTGCTGATTTCACCATTAAGCTCACCACTTTCATCATGAAGATACAATGATATTTTTGTCTTCAAAACTCAAGGCATTGTGGGAAGATAATATTGTGAATTGTTTGTTGTGTAAATATCATCTGACTTTTCAAAATATTTACTACTTTGCTAACTTCCTTTTCAAGACTGGGTATTGCACCCTTAGCTGCAATCTCAAACAACTCACTCACTATCACTTGAAGATTCCTTTCATGAGCATCCTTCTATAAAATCAAACTATGCCCTATAGACTTCCTACTTACTATAGGAGACTCATTGTTTCATGGTATTGTAGCTCTTAAGATCCTTCAACCTTATTGACACTACTTCACAATCCACAAGGTATTATTCACTATTCTCCCATCTTTGATGAGTCTCAAAACACTGCTCAAACATGCAATCCACTACCTCCATTATACATTAATGGCTAAGAAGAAACATTGAACCTATGATTACCACTATTACTTCATTTGGACAGTCATTCCCTAATTGCATTTGTCTTGTCTAACACTACCAAAAGCATTTGAAAAACCCTTAAGGTCAGCAAGGGGGTAAGGAAACTCACTGTTAAAATTTCCACTTTACTATCCAAGGTTTGAGCTTTATTATCTGTCACTACTCAACCTCTTTTTGACTGTCACATCTCAAGTGACTATCATTCTTCTTACCATAGATTGCATTTACAAATGTCACTAAGCTACATAGTGTGCTTGTTATTGGCTACAATCTTTAGATTGCAATATTTTTTTTCTTACCTACAATGTCTCAATCTTTCTGGTATTGCAACCTCACTAATCCACGATAGTTATTTTTTATGTTTCTATGAAGGCCTAGGGTTTGTACCCTAATCATGCTCTTACCAATGCTTCTGTTATTTTTTATTAGGGCTCTCTCAATATTGAGGGCCCTATGGATAAGCTCGTCATAAGAAGTGACACATTACATCTTTAACTAAAAGGATAAATCCGTATTGACATTAGCAATGATGATTCTAACTTGTTGCTCCTTAGGAATGGGTTACTTGCTCTTATTAGCTCGCTACCTCCATTGTTGTAGGAAGTTTGTGATCAAGTTCAATATTCTGATTTTAGGAGTCTTAACGGTTGGAAATCATAGTAAAGTCATAATTTAATAAGTTTTGGAATTAGCATTTTAAAATATTTTTTGGGGTCATTAACTTCAGACTATCTTATCTTTTGCAGGGGTGGTTGCATGCCAAATTTTTTTGGTGTAAAATATCAAAATTATTAGATTATGTTACCTGTCTATGAATAATAATTATTGGAGTGTTAGTTTGATATTTTTTGAAGATCTAAATAGTCAAGCTTGGTAAAGAAAAATCATGTCAGATAATATTAGTCCAGAACAAAATGAAGAGACACTTGATAGATTGTGGGATAGATTGAAAAGAAAGGGTGATGGGAAATGTTATTGTCCTTGCAATAATTGCTGCAAAGGGCTTAAAGACAAGATGACTTTAATCACAACAGCTGAGAAACATTGTAGGCAACATAGTTACATTGAAGAGGGGCATGATTATCATCCATTGGTAAGTTGTTCATTGTATGTGCTTATATTGATTGAATTTGTAAATGTTTATAATGTTTTAACATTATATATATATATATAATCACTTGATCATGATCATAGTTTATTTGTGTCTATCATTATTATAAAGGTGGGGCGCCCTAGGGCAGATGATATGGATTATCACAGCCTGGAGAATGTGGTTTTGCAAGCGGATGAACATGGAGCTGTGAATATCGAAGATGAAGTTAACGATCCTATGGAAGAAGATGATCATGCGCCAGAAAACACAGTTGAAGATGATGGTACAAATACATTGATCCATGCCACATTTAGTGGCAGAGCTGATCATGATGATCAAGATGACTTTGATGATGTTCATGATTTACCTGTACTTGAGAAGGCATACGAGCCCCTTTATGAAGGCTCCAAAACAACTCTTCTCTCTGTTGTATTGTTGTTGTTGAACTTGAAGATTATGAATGGTTTATCAAACATAGCAATCTCACGGATGTTAAGGTATGTCATATATGTCATCTTTTTTCATCTATTTTAATTGTTGTTAGCTCATCATTAGTAAATAAAGGATGAAATATGTACCATTAATATTCTTTATATGAAAAAAATATTTTTTTGTTGTAGATTGATTGGTGAATTTTTGTTACCTCCATCAAATATTTTACCTTGCTCACACCGATATTTATGTGTCATTATGAAAGAAATCAGAATGGAGTATCAAGCAATAGATACATGTCCCCATGATCATATTATATATCATAAACAACAGGAATTTGCAACAGAATGCCCGGAATGTCATATCAGTAGATATCGAACAGATCAACTAACAAAAAAGGTGTCTCGCAAGGTTCTTCATTATATTCCCATTATTCCACGTATGCAAAAATTATTTAGGTGCGAAAGCTTAGCGCAATTTATGGATTACCATGCATGGAATAGAAGTGGAGATGACATTCTTCGAATGCCTGCGGATGGTTTTGCATTTAAGGACATGGAGGAAAAATAGCCACACTTTAAAGAACCTCGTAATGTTAGGCTTTCATTGGGAGCGGATGGTGTCAATCCATTTGGAGAGCTGAGATCTATTTACTCAGTGTGGCCTATTTTTGTTATCAACAATAGCATTCCTCCATGGATGTCAATAAAGAGGGAACACATAATATTGTCAATGATTGTTCCAGGTATTTGTTTACATCAATTTTTTTAATGTAGTAGCATCTCATTTGTCTTATTTGTTGCATAATGACTTATATTTTTTTCATTCAATATTCATGTACATTAATTTATATATATTGCAGTAAAATGGTTATAATAATTAGGTAATATTTATGTTCATTCAACTAGGTAAGTACCAAGTGAAAGATATGAATGTATATATCGAGCCTCTTATCGACAAATTACTAAAGTTATGGAATGGCGTCACTATGTATGACGTCTCCAAACCAATAGGACAAAGACAATTTCAATTCCATGCAATGATTGTATGGACAATTCATGTTACCCCAGGGCTAACACATTTTTATAGTTTGTTATAACGTTTGACTGCACTTTAACAATATTTAATTTGATGAAGTAGATATCATGCATGTTTTTAAAACAATCTATTCATTATATATAATTAAAAAAATTGACATATTTAATCCAATTATATATCATCTTGTAGGTCTTCAAACAAAGGAAAAATTTGCATGTCCAATTTGTGGTCCAAAGATGAAATATCGTCGTTCAACAAGTTTAGGAAAGCAGGTGTTTGATGAGTATAGGAACTTCCTCCATAAAAATCATAAGTATCGAACTACTGAAAACATCTTTTCAATGGGAAAGAAGAGACTTCATCAAAACCATGAAGAATGACACCTCGCCTATGGAAGTTGGAATATAATAGAATTAATCGTCAAGGTTATACATCGGATCAAATTGTTTATCTATCATATATGATATGTTTTGAATTTATATTTTTATATTGTGTTGTGTTTATGCATGGTGTAATTGACAATGATTGTCGTTGTTAATTGGTTTAACTTATATGCTTCATGAAGGTCGTCAAGGCATTAATGGTCGGCTTCCACAGGGACTAAAAAGTTATCCTAGACAATTTAGTAGGTTGCCCTACTATGAGCAGCTACAAATTGTGCATTTGTTTGATACAATTCATATCAAAAAGAATATAATAGAAACGTTATGGAAAATATTGGATGGAAGGTATGACAAAGAAAAAATTGTCAAAATTTGTATTGACATTCAGGAAGCCAATCATGCAATGAAAAATGTCATTCAATTAAATAGCAATGGAGACCAAATTAATATAAGTTCCCTTCCTTGGTTATTAACAGAACAGTAAAGCAATGCTCTAAAAGAAGTCATACAAAAAAATTGATTTCCCACAGGATTTGTTGCGAACATAAACAATATAATAACAAAGAAAGGTGAATTTGGGTTAGGGATGAAAATGCATGATTGGCATACCTTCATTAAGGTAATTATTCTAGTATATTATATACACTTATATAATGTATGTACTTTTCGCAGTATTGTGTTTACTTATTTTAGAAAAATAATGAAAAGATCATTTTATAATTGTTGCAATACGCTCTGTACCTCTATCTCTCCCGCATAAACTTTTACAAAAATGTCACAAGTTATATATGATCTTGAAAATACATGAGGTAAGTAGCGAGATTTGTTCAATTCATGTATAAATCTTATAATTTTATTTGTTTTACTTGTTATGTAATATATTACATTTTTGTTAAATCTTAATATATTTGCTTGAATCCTTTGTAGATGGCTATCATTAAAGAAATCCATAAAGAAGATATAAATTATTGGAAGAGAAAAATTCCTTGTCTAATGTGTGAAATGCAAAAGTGTCTACCTTCAACATTTTTCAATGCACAAGAACACTACCTCATACACCAAGTTGAGGATATTGAATTGTGTGGACTTGTACACAAAAGGTCAATGTGGATAGTTAAGAGACACTTAAAATTTTTGAAGGCTTTGGTTAGACAAAGAGCACATCCTGAGGGTTCTATGGTGGAGGGATATATGGTATACTAGACCATGGTGTACATTACTTAATATCTCTCTAAGTTTGCATCAAAGATCCATGTAGATCGCATTTGGGATCCCAACTCCATTAACAAATTTGAAGGGGAGTACCTGTTGGGGAAAGGTAGATTGAGGAAAGTGAGAGGTAATTATAAGATGGTCATGGAGATTAATTGCAATACATTTTACATATGGTTTTTATGTATATTGTACTTATTTAATTTTTAATCTTCAATATACATCAATTATAAATTAAGGTCGTATACTATGGTATTTAACTAATTATACGTCATTTGTGAATTTCTTTTTTTTTGGTACAGTTGGTCGAGAGTGGGATGCACTAAATTTTTACGTTTCCAACAATCTTGATTGGATGACAGTATGGATTGAACGATGTCAACAATCTGGTCGCACAATAACATGGGAAGTTGTGGCTTCATTGGTTAAAGAATCTCATTGTAATGGAGATTCCAATGTTACACAAAGGGAAATTGATTTAGCATATGGTTTAAGAGATAAACAGGTACGTATAAATATATTAATCACCCATATTATTTAATTCTTTTCAAGTATATTGATGTATATATATCTTGAGATTGTTTTCTTTTGCATACATTCGGCCAAGAATAAATATGTTTATCAACTGACGATATTGCAATAATTTTTACATGTTTGACATATTGCAGGTGAAACACCACAAGGCTATGTGGTGCAATGGTCATAAATTTTGAATCAAAATGTTGGATGACATGAAGAAAACTTGTGATTCTGGTATAATTGCAGTCTTTCAGGTGACTAATGTGTCATCTAGAAGCGACATACACCCAGAAGTCTCAAAAAATTGATACTATGGGATTTTGGATGATATACTTGAGTGTGACTTTAAGTCCTTCAGATTAATTTCTTTTGTTTTCCTATGGTATAGGATACGATTGAATGAAAATGATCCTGAGAGAACTATTATTGAACATGATAATGGATTTACCATGGTTAATATAAGGTTGATTGAGCGAGCTGGAAATGAGCCCTATGTTCTTCCAAGCCAATGTGAGCAGGTATTTTACTCAAAGGTTCCAGGTAAACCGGGTTGGTCATTTGTTGTTAGACATGATCCAAGAGTAAGTTCAGTAACGTATAATGTGGTGGAAGAAGAAGATACTAAAGAACTAGAAGATGATGTAGATGACAATCAGGATCAATGGTTAGTTAATGATGTCCCTGACGAAGATGTCGAAGAGGAGGAACTAGATCATGATGAGGTAGGAGTTAATTTTCATGAAGATGATATCCGTCTAGATGATGACATTATCGAAACTGATATTGATGACGATGATGATGATATGACCAATCCTTACAATGTTGAATCTAGATCGAATGATACATACAAAGAGTTGGATGAAGAAGAAGATCAATGACATTGAAATGTATAAGTTATGCGATTATATTATCTATTTGATATTTAAATTTCTTGATAGAATTATATTTGATTTATGTGGTTACATAATTAATTCATGATGTTTTTAATTTTTATGCCATTACATAAGTAATTTAATGATGTACTTTTTAATGTTTGAAAGGTCAAAAAATTAAAACATTTCAATAGTGATGTTAACAACCTTGAAATTAGTGTGTTTTATGTTTCATGTGATCATAAAAGATTAAAAAGTCAGTTGTAGAGGTGGTTGTTAAGTGGTTGACGTGTATGTTGGTTCTTTTTACAATGTAACCAGGTTTGTCTTCTAATCTACCTATGGAATTGCCAATTCCAATCGAAGGCAGCTCGAAAACCTGGACCAATTGATGAGGACTTTAAAAGCCTCCTACACTTCGGGCTCTACAAGACCGGGAGGGTGATCCCTTAATATGTTTACAACCTCTGCACCATTATTATAAACAACATTAACAATAGCAGATGATCTCACTTAATAGCTCAACACGATAAGATAATATCAACTAGAATTGGATGTTCATAGACAATATAAACTATCTAGAGCGTGAGATAACTAAACACAATCCATTGTATAAGATAGTCAATGATTTGAAATTTGTAGCAAGCTCCAGGCAAAGACAAATAAATACTGAACTACACTAATAATTACAACTTAAATGAGTGCCATATATCCATTATTGAGTCAAATTCATAAGCATCTAGAGGTTTATAACAGATTTAATACATCACATATAAGATCCCTGACAATATTGCATTACAATTTCATCAGTATGCATTCTAACCCAGGACTACTTATCAAATCCTTATACAACACATATCCGCCTATAATCCCATTCAAGCATTTTGATTAATTATTTGAATTAAAGCTAAAATAGAATCATACACACCACAATAGTTAGATGGATAAAACATCCCTTAGTTATTTCATTCAAAGTTCAGATATACATGTACAATGGAGAGACATGAGCTCGAATTTTCATTTCAACTCAAATGCTAGTATTGTTATACAACATTAAATCTCTATGAACTCAACACTTGTTACATAATGACTCAAACCCTAAATTGCATTTCTCTAAAACCATCGAACTTTATAATTTGCTCTGCAACTTCTCCTAGACTCCAGAAAAATTATCTAACTTGCTAACCCGTACTTCTGGCCTTGAAATCTTTCTTATAGAAAATGAAGGAGCAAACAAGCACCGGGCCAGAAAGTACACCTATCACTAGTCAATTGGAGCACCTGGTGATATTCCAAAATTTGTTACAACAGCCACCACCTTAAAAAATATTCTTTTTCATCATATCAGCTGAGGAACGTTGATGCAAAAAACCACAAGAAAACCACACCGAGAAAGTCGTCAACACAAAACTAGAACCATTGCAACCGCAGCATCTGATCTGCCACCTGTTACTAGTTCACTCCTTTTACTCCTACTCATTCAAATATTTAGTTACCCAATTCTGGTACTCATCATCAGTCAGCCAGTCAAAATTAATTACCTCATCCACCTTAGTATTATAAGGTGCGTATTTTACTGCTACCTGATTCGCATCCCTTTCAAAAGATTCCAAAAATGAGCTGGTACTAATGATTTTGTCCATACAGCTCACCAACAAATCATAGTCTGACTCATCACAAATTGAATTGATTTGATCATTGATGGCCTCACTTGCTCTAGCCTGCCATTGTTGAAATGACCTAATTTTCCCCTGCTCATCAATTATATCAAGTAACAATGTGTTACCCCAATCATTGAAATTCTTCATCAGCTCCCTAATCTTCCTACTCAAGTCATCTGGTAAGGTCTAAAAACCTTGCAATGATTTTACTAACACATGAGTAGGCTTTAATGATTGGAGCCTATTATTTATATCAAACTTTGAGACCTTATACATGATATCCAGATCATTGGCCCTAGGGATCCAATTTTCAATTATTGGTATCGCTACTTGCTGATCCCTATCAATATTCTTTATTGTTGCTAACATCAAAGAATATAAAGAATGTATAGATAGCAATTTTCTATCAACCTTTTCATTTAAATGCCTCAAAATAGTAGTAACAATTTCCTTTTGCTCTAAGAGAGATTCCTCCTCACTTTTGTTTAATGATGCCTACAATTCATCATTTTTTTGCAAGAGCTGCTTCTTTGTAGGATTGACAAAGCACTCTGTTTCTTCTTCAACTTCCTCTAAAGAAAGGGTGAGGATAGGATTTTGACTAGGAGATCCTGGTGTGGAAACAATTGGAGAAGCAAGAGGCACTGACCCTATTGTGGAAGGTAATGTACTGGTTTGTGGAGCACTTGATGTCTCCCCAATTTGCTTATACCTAAACCTCTCCACTTCAGTTTGCAACCAACATTTTTCCGCTACATCTTGTTGTACTCCTCAATCAAAAGGTTATATTTTTTTATTAAGATCTTCCTTTCAACTTCCTCCCTTTCAGCAGTCTTTTGGGACAATTTGGCCACATTCACAATCAAATTAGTGGCCTCAGTGGTTGAGGTATCTAAAGCTCTCTTTATTATCAATCCTCCCTTGAAATTTGGATTAATATCAGAAACATCCGGTTTTCTCCCTTGTGGAGCCAATGCCCAAATTGCCAGAGTTTCATATTCCTCACTGAAAGCAGAGTTTTGCAATGCTTCCTTGACCTCTTCTTCAGAGTCTTGAAAGGGATTCTTAGACTTCATAATAGCATTAAAGGCTACAGCACCTGCAATGTCCCATTTAGGCAGAATTAATACACTAGCCTGACTCACCAGCTTTCTTCCTTCTTCATGAGTGATGTTCTTTAATTCTTCCATTAATTCAGTCTTTACCTCCTGATCATTCTCCTAGTTTGACCTGTCAGGCCTTAGTTCTCTTCTCTGCCTACATTTATCTTAATACTCTTCAAACTTCATCCTCCATACCAATTGCAAGAATACAAGAGTTTTTAACAATGTATTGTCATCTCGAAACTCCTTGCATGCCTCCATTCTTGCATCTTGTACACTTTTACCTTTCATATCTAAATTAGATCAAACTAATTCAGCTGGCCTAGGAGGGAAGGTATACCAACTTCCATGTCTTGATCAGTAACAATAATCTCATCCATCAGATCCTCTTATGGTTGATCAATTCTTTGCCTCTTAGGGCTTGGCTCGGATGGTGGTGATGAGGGATTGTCTTCTAGTGATGATTCTAAATCAATAATTTTGATTTCCCCTGTAGACATCCAAATTTTGACACTTAATTTATCCAAATTTATCACTTTTCATCTAAACATCCTCTTATCCGAGTTAATTAAGTAATATTACTATTATTTAATTAATATCTTTAATTCTTCCAAATCTCTAAGGCATCCATTAATTAAATACCTTACCCTCCTTAATCCTCTTTTCATCAAATAAATTAAATAAATATTACATTTATTTAATTTCTCACATGTCATTTTCATCTAATCCTAATCCATCTCCTAATTTCTTCATTAGTGATGTACACATGCCTAATCCTTGATTAGGATGTGTCACATCCTCCAACTTTTGCAAGTTGGCTTCTAATCCTCATTTATCTTCTAATTACTGATTAATTAATCTTAATCAGTACCGTCAACTCTCTCCATCCCCCAAGGAATTTTTAATTCTTTTTATTCTTTCAAAAATCCCCTTTTCCCATGCATCTTCTAGAACCTTTGACTTGTCACATCAAGTCATATGTGACAAATTCCCACCTTTTGGGAACATTGTCTTATCCACTAGATTTTTCCAATCATTGTGAATTTTAATTCACTTTATTCACCCAAGATTCTTCCCATCTCCCAATGTACTTGCAAGTACTTGTACTTCCTCCACCTCATGTACCTTTTGTCCACCTCACTTACACCTCATCTCCTCTTAACCACTTCACCATCCACATGTCAAGATGTGAGGGCTTGTGAGTTCTCAACCCACCATAGCCCTTCAATCTTGACCTTGTTGGATCAATCTCAACCATTGAATTCTCTAGAGAATTCAAATTCCTCTATAAATACCCCCTCCTCAAGGGAATTTTCAACACTTAGCCATTTTGCAACCTTATGCTGCCAATTTGTATTTTCAACACTTGGGATTTGAGCAATCTTATGCTGCCAATTTGCATTCTCAATTATTTACTATCATCTAGCCATCCATTTTAATCATTTTGCATATTCAATCTTGCATTTAGCCACTCAATAAGCCATCTAAGGAGCACAAAAAGTCATCCTAATCAAGGGCCAACCAAGGAGTCTTCAACAGCAAGGAAGGTATAACCATTTGCATCTTGTTTTATCTATTTTCCTTCTTATTTTATCACTCTTTAGGCTAATCTTGAAGTGTCCTTAGTCTTTTATCATTCACATTTTTAGGTATTTTGCACATTAGAGTAGAGTAAAATTCCAAGGTACACATTTCTGGCACACCCGGTGGGACCCACAAACAGGTTCTTGCATTTAATCTCCATTTTTTGCTAAGTATTTTGTAGGAAAAGGTCGCAGAAAGGTAGAAGTGCCCTCTGTTTTACCACAGAAAGGCAGAAGCACCCTCTGCTTTACCGCAGAAAGGCGGAAAAGCCCTCTGTCCTACTGCAGAAAGGCGGAAGCACCCTCTGCTTTACCGCAGAAAGGCAGAAGCGCCCTCTGCTTTACTGCAGAAAGGCGGAAGCGCCCTCTTGTCTGCTACAGAAAGGCAGAAGCGCCCTATATCTAAAAGTTTCATTTTCTTCTACCAAGTTTGTTACAGTTAGGAGTATGTTTAGAAGGTTTTTCTAACACTTTCTTGCAGTGGGGCGTACAACTTTCCTTTTTAAAAAAATGATAAAGTTTCCTGCAGGGGGTGGATACGCCCTTTTATTTTGAAAGGCTCTTTTTCTCTAACCTCTTGCTGCAGAAAGGTGGAAGCGCCCTCTAACCTCTTGCTGCAGAAAGGCGGAAGTGCCCCTGTTTTGTTGTAGAAAGGTGAAAGCGCCCCCATTTTGTTGCAGAAAGGCGGAAGCGCCCCTGTTTTGCTGCAGAAAGGTGGAAGCGCCACAAAATAGCATAGTTTGGAAGGTAAAACAGTCATTTTAGCTTTATTTTTGCTCTCATTTTTTGCTATTTTCAAGTAGTAACCCTCTAACATTGTTTTGGCAAGAATATTGGTGTTTTTTGCTAACGTTTTGCAGCATATTATGGCGTAATTGACCAAGAACGAAGGAAAAGACAGCTAACATTTGTTTGCAGGGCCATCTATTTGATCAGACCTTCAAAAATCATCCTTGTTGTTTTGGAACATAGTCTAATTAGGGGGGAGTAAATTCATTGCTTGCTGTGATTGTTTATTTTTGTGTTACCCGAGGGGGCATTAAGTTGTTTTCACTTTCCCCTTGCACTTCATGTGAGCCTGGAGAGTAGTTGGAAGCAGTTAGTGTCTTCTTTTTAGTGGGACTTGCTTGGGGATTTCATCACCCCAAGAGACGATTCCAACCATGTGTACCGGCGGGGTATATAAAGGGGGGAGAATGAAAGTTGTACCCCAATCCAGTCACGTCGTAATTGGTGGAGCGTCGAAACTAGGGTGATACCTAGATAGATGTGAAGAGTTGGTCTGAGCCTTTTAGTATCTCGTTGGGGTTCCTGACTCACGCTTGTGACGGGCTGGTTTTCACGGTTGTGTCTCACGTACCGAGAGTATATCGAGGACTCCCTAGAAGCCTTGTGCATCCTAGATTAAGACCTTGTCTAGCCATACCCTTAACATTAATCATAGGATCGTGCTTGCTTGAAGTGTTTTCTTATGAAAAACTTGTGATATCTTTGATACTTTGGCCTTACTTTATCATTTTGCGTCCTTTCCATAGCCATTTCCATCAAAACCAAGCTCTGTCTTACCGCAGAAAGGCAGAAGCACCCCTGTTTTTGCTGCAGAAAGGCGGAAGCGCCCCTGTTTTGTTGCAGAAAGGCGGAAGCGCCCTCTGTTTTGCTGCAGAATGGCGGAAGCGCCCCTATTTTACTGCAGAAATGTGGAAGTGCCCCCTATTTTGCTGCAGAAAGGTGGAAGCACCCCTAATTTATTGCAGAAAGCTGTCAACACCCCTGATTTTTGCTGCAGAGGTGCGGATTTTTGCTCCTGAACACCCAAAATCACCCCATTTGGATCTGTTTAGACTCTAAACCATCATTTAATCATTCCCAACCATTATCTCATCATCCTAAGCCTCCATTTTGTCACTCTAAGCCTCCCAAAACCTCTATTTGATCTATTTTAACCTACATCTTATCATTCCAAATCTTTGTTTAACCATTATAAATCCCCACTCATTCTTTGCAATCATCTTCAATCCACCCGTTCATTCTAATTTCCCCATATTCCATTCAAAAGTCTCTACCATCACCTAGCAAACGTCATAATCACCAAACACCACTCATAACCAAACCGCCTTAAACTTGTATTACAAAGTGGTTACCCAAATTGACCATAACACTTGAATTTGATTATTAGTCTTTAACTTCGACCCCAATCAATTCGCTTCCATCTTGAGGTGAATTCAGTGTCGTAAGTTATTATCCTCAGCCCAATCAATCCATTCCTATCTTAAGGTGGGTTCGGTGCCGTAATCATCCTCTTAATCAATCAAAGCTCTAGGTCACTAAGGGTAACTTCCTTTGATCAAACTTAAGGTCTCTCTTACATCTTTCATCATCCAATCATACCCATCCAATATTCCAAATCTATCAAAACAAATCATTCTACCCAATCAACCAAATCACATCCGTTCAACCAATGTTGTCCTATTGATCTTAATAATCCAATCCAATTCAATCAAAATCCAATCTAGCCAATCAAAATCAATCCCATCGCATCATCCAATCATCCTAATCTGAGCTTTTGTCCAATCTTGATCTGAGCTTGACCAAAATCCCAATTTGAGCTTTCATCCATCTCCATCCAAAATCTTTGATCCATTTTATTTATCCTGTCATCATCATGAATCCTCATCCTCCATCAATAGTAGTCAAGGGAAACCCTAATTACGTTGATGACAATAACGAAAGTCTTGTCGATCAAGAGGTATACGACATAGATCCCCTTGACACTATCATCTCTAGTAAGCTTTCTCCACCCACTTTCCAAAATCCAATTACTCCTAAGAGCTACCCCGTTATGTCTTCATCCATGCCTAATCATGCTCCTTATGCCACCTTTGACAATGGATATCCAGTATCTTCTTCATCCCCATATTTGTCATGTCCATCTACATCATCCTCTTATCCTCATCTTCCATCACAATACTCCTATTACAATTCCCCATCCATGTCCCCCTATCATAATCCTCTTTCCCAATCTTCCCATACTAATCCTACATCCACACCCTTTTACCTTAATCCTACATCCTCTTGTCCCACTACACCACCTATATCCTCTTGTCCTAATCCACAATCCATGTCCCCCTATCTTAATTCACCACTCCAACATCCTTACCTTAACCCTCCATCCAATCCTACTCCTCCATCCAATCCCATTCATCCATCTACTCCTAGTCCTCCATCCAATCCTAATCCCCCATCTACTCATAGTCCTACATTCGATCTCATTCCTCCATCTAACCCTAGTCAACCAATCCATAATCCCTCATCCATTTCTACCACCCTAGCCAAGCCAACCATATGCAAGTCTCTCATTTTAGAAGTTCTCCAAGGACTCATGACAAAGAAGCCATCGCCAACTCCACATCTTGAAGTCATGGAACCATGCCATCTAGATCCATCATCCACGGTCACTAGTGATGAGACCCTTCTCCATACCACACCTATTATTGACGTTACCACCCCTAGTACTGCTCAAACCATTGAAACCATTGAACCCACTAAATCCATTGAACTCCCACCTCCTACTCCAAGAACCACCAAATCCATCAAAGACACCCAATTCCAATCCACTCCCTCTACTCCTAGATCCACCCAAATCCAATCCACTCCTCCCACTTCTAGTAGCACTAAAATCCATTCCAATGAATTTTGAATTTTCCATCCTCCATCTTCCCCACTTGAAGAGTCCCACCAACTCCATTATCATGCCTCTCACCACGATGAGTCATGCCAAGAGCCTAATCCAAAGCATGCCAACATATCCCCTTCTCCAGATCAAGATCCTACCATCCCATCTAGTCCACCTCAAGATCACAGTCCCCCATGCATTCCATCCCATGATCCCCTTGTCATTCAAGCTTCCACTGCTCCATCTCCATCTCCATCGCATGGGCCTACTACCACAAATCCAAATCCTATCATGGCCCCTACTCCCTCTCCTGATGTTGCTATCCCATCATCTCCTTCTCATGATCCCCCATCATCGCCTAAAAATGCTATCCCCACATCGCTTGCACTTGTCCCTTGGTCCTCTCACATTCCTCCATGAGTGGTCTCCTCGCGAGAGAAAAAAAAAAAGCATACCTGTCCTCCTCTTACCTAATAATAGTTCGCATGTTCTTCCAGAATAACAAAAATCTTGTCCTAGATCGAATGCTCAAGAGAATGAACTATCAAGGAAAAGGTTTAGGCCTTCATGAGCAAGGTATTATAGAGCCCATCCAAGCTAAAGAACATTTGTATCTACAAGGTCTTGGAGGTACTACTCATGACTCGCAATCTAAAAATGTTGGTACAACCTCTAGACATCCTCAACAAGCCTCTTCCAAAATAAATATAGGCTCTTTCCATCGCTCCACCAAATCATATGCTGCCATCCCTCCTCTATTGTATCGCCTCAAAACCACTGTCCATATTCCTCCTTCATTTTCTCCATCCATTTTGGGTCCTTACATCCCTCCGTCTACCATCTCCAATCCTCCATCTACCATTCCCATATTTCCTCCAGGTCCTACGTCTATTATGGGCTCCTATATCATAAAATCACCTCCTCCATCTCATCCATCATAAGCATCCCTCTCACATAACCCATAGTCAAGATCAACAAAGGCACATACCTAAACATCCTCCATCTACACATAATCCTCATAATTCTACCTCCATCACTCCACATCATCCATCTCCTCACACCCATCCCATTGCTACTAAAAGCACTTTGGCTATTAAAGAAAAAATGCATAAATCCAAGCATCCACATGAATCTACGGCTCCCCATGTCCCCTCCAAAAGACATGGTGAAGAGAAGAAAAATCTAAATCTACATCAAATCCGTAGGCCACAAAGACCCACCAAAGCAAAGATCAAAACCATGTGGATCCCAAAGAAAAAATGTGCAATGCCATCACATGAAAAATGCATGGAGACATCAAAGTCGCTAATCCAAGCTAATCATACACCTTTCATCTCCTAAATTACATTTTGGGTCCCTGTGTCAAAATTCACCATTCCATCTCCTCCATTATCCCCACATTCTCCATCCCTTAATCCTATTATCTTTTCACATCCACCACCACATGTGCCAATATTGGTCTTGAACACATCTCCCCATCACATATCCACCCCATCATTCCATCTATACCCTTTCCAGCATCCCATCCATTATCCCATGTATCTCCCCTCTCAAATCCCTCTAATTCATCATCTTGCGTAATCCATTTCTCCTAATAAGGTCGTACCAACATCCAATAGTCAGTTCGAACATGGGCTCTTAATACCTTATATAGAACTTGATGCTTAAGTCCTTCATCCATAATCGCATGTCTTCTAAATCCACTTATTTTCCTCCCTATCCTTATCCATCTCCTTTTGCATGATATCCAAAATACAAAAATCCAAAAAAAGAGTCAAAAAGTCCAAAATCAAAAAAAAAAAAAAAAATAGTAAATAAAGAGAAATAATCCATCCAATGGTGAAAACTTGGAAAACAAGCACCTTGGATAACTACCATGATGAAAACCTGGAAAACAGGCGTCATGCGTACATTCCCATCTGCACTTGGGGGCAACTTCCTGATATGCATTCCCTCCATCCCCTATGCTTCCAGCTAGGCACCCATCTTTCTGTTATTTGTCATCTTCATAAATCCCTCCATCCCACCTATCTTCTGCATCCTACCATCATATCTCATTTATCTCCCATTCCCTCCATCCTTCTTGTGATCTTGATCAAAATAGGGGCACCTATCTATGCATGCTTTGGACACCTATTGGTATACATTCCCTTC
The DNA here is from genome assembly GCA_007258455.2 of Sequoia sempervirens. Taxonomy (NCBI): domain Eukaryota; kingdom Viridiplantae; phylum Streptophyta; class Pinopsida; order Cupressales; family Cupressaceae; genus Sequoia; species Sequoia sempervirens. Next base: position 842,645,657 of record VDFB02271358.1, read on the forward strand.
ATCCATGCTCTATCATATTCCTTAGTCACCCATCCTATCCTCATCTAGTTATCTCCTTTATCTTCCCATCCACTTGTCTTCCATCCCTCATGCCTCCTCATATATGACATATCTAGAGTGGGGACATCTGCTTCCTTTGTGACATAATCCTTGGAGACATCATCTATCCTAGCATCCCTTTCATCTCCCAATCCTTCTGTCCCTATCCATCTATCATAGCATCCCTTCCATCTCCCCATCCTTATCTTCATATCCATCTATCCTAGCATCCCTTTCATCTCCCAATCTTTATATTCCCATCCATCCAAGCAATCCCTCCCATCCCCCATCCCTATATCTCTATCCATTCTTTCATCTTTATCCTCATACCATCTCACAATCCCTTGTCATTGGTATCTGGCTATAGGCCTCCTCCCCATTCAACCCAATGCCATCGTCATCACCCCTGCTTCTCTTGCACATCTTTCCAATCCCCTCTCACTTTTCCTCACTCATCTATCATATCATCCTCCCAAGTCATTTTAATGCTTTGATAACTATCCCATCCCTGAGCTTTATGTGATCGTCATCATCATATCCAATCCACTAGATCTATCCTATCTTGTCATATCGGTCCCATCTTTTTATCCACTTATCCTATAATCTTATCATCCTTTATCCATTGTTTTTCTTTGGTCTTGACGAACTACGTTGCCCCTGCGCTTTCACGTAGGCAAGGTCGATCATTTAATCCACCCCCGGGGTTCCATCATCAATCTTCATTGTCCACTTTGCTCTTCTATCGTCTATCATCGGTCTTTCTCCTTTTGTCCATCCTATCTTTACCATCCATCACGGTCTCCATCTTGGTCAGTCATCCACCTTTCACCAAACTACGAGGGTTCTGCGCTTTCACGTAGGCAAGGCTAATCTTTGATTGGCCCCCAAGCCCCTAGGTCTTTAGGGTGTGTCAGTCCCATGTCTTGTATTCTTTGTGTCATGTCATCAAGCTATTCCCTTAACTAGCCAGTTCTTCACAAACGAGATCCACTTGTATCATGAGATCCAATCGATTTTGAACATCCCACGTCATAACGATCTTTTAGTTTCGTATCCATCGTCTTTGGTCTCAACAGGATGCATCCTTCCTAACAAACCTCATCAATCACATCTATCCCCTTGATCCTATGGCAAAGGACATTTGAAATTGATTGTGATATTTTGATACTTTTGAATTTTGTTTATCATTTGAGCTCCCTACCATCACTTGTCAAGGCCGCCATGATCCATCATATTATGGTGTGTTTTGATTGGTCAACATAGGGGCATATCTTGCTCTTTTGTTTGATTGTGTCTTATTGGTTGTCCCACGTAGTACCCACCAAGATCACTGAGGTCTTTTGTTATGCTGGGGCATCCTTTTGTGCTTGTGGTTATCTCAATACCTGGCCCGACCAAAGTCTTCATAACTTTGGGGTGTTGGGATAGCCTTCTTGTCTGTTGTGTTTATTTCACGCATTAGCCACTATTACGCCTTGGTTCCACATACCCTGGCACTTGGTGTCTTATGCTATAGCAAAACTCAGTGCTCCGAAGATGGCAACTTACATTAGCATTGCATTTCATTTCTATCATCTTGCATGTATCCCCCATCCCTTCATCCTTCTTCACAATCCCCCCATCCCTCCATCTTTCTTCCTATCTCTTCGCCCTTTCTCTTCCCTCTTGCATTCTCCTTTCCTTGCCTCCCCCCAGTTGAGTTGGCTTCGCCCCCCGCCGGGGCAGCTCTTCCCTCTGCCCGGGCGCTCCCGCCCCGGGCGGGTCCGCTCGCCATTGGGGCGGCTCCGCCCCCAGCCGAGTCGGCTCCACTCCCAGTCGCAATGGGGCAGCACCGCCCCCAGTTGGGGCGGCTCCGCCCCCAACCGCAGTGGGGCGACTCCGCCCCCGGCCGCAGCAGGGCAACACCACCCACATTTGGCTGACTCCACCTCCAAACGCAATGAGACACTTGTACCTAAGTGAGGCTCTGCCCCGGCCGCAACAAGCCGGCCCGACGCGGCGGTGGCACGCCCGGCTGAACGCCGCCCGGCGGCGGCACCGCCCCAGCACCCGGCGGGACCGCCCTGCCGCAACAGGGCGGCTCCTCCATCGGCTAGGGCAGCTCCACCCCCGGCTAGGGGGCTCTGCCCTCAACCGTGGCGGCGGCGCCCTAGATAGGGGTGGCTACGCCCCGCCCCGTTTCTCCTCCCCCCCCCCATTTTTATTTTTATTTTTTCACATTTTGACCTATTTTTTTTTAAAACTAGTCCCGACCCATTTTCTAATTTCCCTCCGCCATCAAAACCCATGTGTTGAAATTTTCAAAATTGATTTTTTATTTTTACACCGAAACTTCTGAAGGCCATAACTTTTGACTCGGGTGTCCATTTGAGCTAAAATTTGATGGGTAGTTGCGTTACAAGATAACAAGTGGATTCCCAACAAGTTTCTTTGAAAGCCATTGGAACCCGTTTTGCCACATTTTCGGGGCCTCAAACTTTCATCTTGACCCTCAAAATCCCAATTTAGTATTTTTTTCCAACATTTTGAAAAATTTCTTTCACTCATAACTCAAAATGTATATCTCAAATTTGGTATGTTAGTTGGCAATTCATCCTATCTCAATATTGGGTATTTCTTGGAAAAAATTTGGACTCCCAAAAGTATATCCGTGAGGTTTCCTAAAATGGCAAAATTTCACAATTTTTGAAAATTGTCAAATCAGGAAAAATCTGAGTGTCAACACCTTACGCCTTTTAAACCCTAGAACTCGGTATAGAATCAATCCAATCATATCCTTCAATCATTCTAGTCTTCAATCCAATCATCATCTGAGCTTTAATCTTATCCCAGTATGAGCTTAACCAAACCCCTAATCTGAGCTTTCGTCCATCTGCAGTCCAAATCTTTGGATATCGAACCAAATCTTAAGATCCTTCTCTCCATCTCACATATCAATCTTCTCCTTATCTGTTAAATCTCGTACAAATCACCTAATCAAATCCTTGGTCTTGTCCCTAGTCTCATTACTAGCCTTGACCCATCATCATCATCATCATCATCCATTAGTATCCTTCCCTATCCCTTTGGTGTTGTTTTGGGATGTATCATTCCCTCATCAACAACACTTTCATCATCATTATTGAGAGGTATTCTTCCCTATCCTTTAGTGGTGTTTTGGGATGTATCCTTCCCTCATCAATACCACTCTGTGGGATGTATCCTTCCCTATCCTTGTGTTGTTTTGGGATCCTTCATTCCCTGCGACAACGCCATCCATCATCAATCCATTTTGACATATTGCCTTGACTGAGCAACATCACCTTTTGAAATCCATTTGTGCTTCATCCATCTCCTATCGCTTCTCCTCTTGTCTTACCCATCACCTTGCATCATCTTCCTCATCTCCCTTTGCATCACATCATCTATTTCGAGAGCACACACATGTTCTCTTCAACCCGCATGTCCTCTCGAGGGGGCATCCTCAATCCCTACTCTTCATCTTCACCCCCATCGTCTTTCTTCCTAGTCATCCCTTTGATGACTGGGGCATCTTTTCCAATCTAACCATCTTCTTCTAAGTTCTATATTTTAATATTCTTTGAAATGATGCTACTTCATAGCACCATCTCAAAGAGGGGAAAAATGTAGACATCCAAATTTGGACACTTAATTTATTCAAATTTATCACTTTTTATCTAAACATCTACATCCGAGTTAATTAAATTATTATATTATTTAATTATTATCTTTAATTCTTCAAGTCTAAGGCATCTATTAATTAAATACATACCCTCCTTGATCCTCTTTTCATCAAATAAATTAAATAAATATTTACATTTATTTAATTTCTCACATCATTTTCATCTAGTCCTAATCCATCTCCTAATTTCTTCGTGGTGATGTACACATGCTAATCCTTGATTAGGATGTGTCACATCCTCAACTTTGCAAGTTGGCTTCACAATCCTAATTTATCTTCTAATTCTTGATTAATTAATCTTAATCGGTACCTTTTGATCAACTCTCCCCATCCCCAAAGATTTTTAATTCCTTTTATTCCTCAAAATCCCCTTTTACAGCCATCTTCTAGAACCTTTGACATGCATCAAGTCATGTGACAATTACCTTTTGGGAACCTTATCTTATCCACCAGATTTTTCCAATCATTGTGAATTTTTAATTCACTTTTATTCACCCAAGATTCTTCCCATCTCCCAATGTACTTGCAAGGTACTTGTACTTCCTCCACCTCATGTACCTTTTGTCCACCTCACTTACACCTCATCTCCTCTTAGCCACTTCACCATCCACATGTCAGGATGTGAGGGCTTGTGAGTTCTCAACCCACCATAGCCCTTCAATCTTGACCTTGTTGGATCAATCTCAACCGTTGAATTCTCTAGAGAATTCAAATTCCTCTATAAATACCCCCTCCTCAAGGGCATTTTCAACACTTAGCCATTTTGCAACCTTATGCTGCCAATTTTCATTTTCAACACTTGGGATTTGAGCAATCTTATGTTGCCAATTTGCATTATCAATCATTTACTATCATCTAGCCATCCATTTTAATCATTTTTCATATTCAATCTTGCATTTAGCCACTCAATAAGCCATCTAAGGAGCACAAAAAGTCATCCTAATCAAGGGCCAACCAAGGAGTCTTCAACAGCAAGGAAGGTATAACCATTTGCATCTTGTTTTATCTATTTTCCTTCTTGTTTTATCACTCTTTAGGCTAATCTTGAAGTGTCCTTAGTCTTTTATCATTCGCATTTTTAGGTATTTTGCACATTAGAGTAGGGTAAAATTCTAAGGTACACAGCCCCAGGCACTTTAAATTTTGGACTTGGTTGTGGAGGCACTTTCATAATTTGTTTTCCTTTTCTGTCCACTTCTTCTTCATCACTGCTACTATCATTTTTCCTCCTGTAAATGGGCCACCTTTCCATAGGCTGGTATGTTGGCCTTGTTTCAATTGGTCTGGCACCTTGGTCTTGTACACCCAGACTCAATTTTAAATTTACCTTTTTTTTCCTCAATGTGCCCATAATTTCCTTGAAGTTTCCCATTAGAAAATCAATTTTCTTATGGTGGGGACTGAACTCCAACAGTGGATCATTTTTTGGATCCATTTTGTGCAAAACATCTAGTAGCTTACCATAAGCTATCCATTTCTCCTTGTTCAACTCCTGTCTATTCAAATCAAATTCATTTCTAATCAAGTCTTCAGGGAAATTGAACTCATGCACAAATTTTTCAGCTTTTATTCTTTGACTGAAAAGAGCAAAGAAACCCTTAGGATCATGTTGCCACTTTGGTCCACACCTCAAATGGTAATCATTAAAGAAATTATCAAAATGTGTCTAGCCTCCCTTTGAAAATACAAAATCAAACACCACTGTATAATCTGAGAAAAATGTTCCCTTACCCCTTCCAGTGAAGTTTTCCTCATGAATACAACCTATCTGCCACATAACTTCTACAAATCCCACTCTTGATTGCACATTGTATGGCAATATATGAGGGGATCCCTGAAAACCATATACTCTCAAGATAGTGTTGACTGGGTATGGGATAATGTCACCCCAGTTATGGTAAACCTTCAATTTTGGCTTCCTCTCCTTTGGCCTAAGGAAATCATATAATTCCTCATGGATCCTAGGTATATTCACCATTAATCTAGCCCTTAATCTGGAAGCAAAACAATTATCAAATTGCACATAACTAGTGCTTTCCTTATTACAAGATAAATCTACAGCCCATATTTGTACTGGCAATCTTTCTCCATCAACTAATTTCCTTAATTTCATCCTCTCAAAGAAAAAGTCAACATTCTTAAACAAAAACATATGCATTAGCATAGAATACCAAAATAATTGAGTGTCAGTATCATTTTTTTGAAGCTTTCACAGCCCTTCATGCATCCTCTCAGCCAAGAAAGAAGTGAATTCATAGGTCACAGAGAAGTTAGGGTGTTGTATTTGCACCCCCATAAACATATAAGCAATGGGCATTACCGTACCAGGACTGAAACCCAAAATCTGACATAAAGAATATAAAGTGGCCAGGAAATGGTTTGCAAAACAATTTAATTTGAAAGGTTCATGGTCACTGGGGCTAATATGAAATTTTGAACCTCCTGCCTTAGCCAGATGAGGTGGAAGCAACCTTGCTCTAAAAAAATATTTCAGCTTTGCATACTCATGCTTCATTTCCTCAAGGTTGATAGGAACCAAGTCTTCGCTTGGTTCACTCAAGTCAAAAATATTTTGGACCTCTTCTCTATTAATGCTCAATAGAACCTTTCCATCATTGTCCCTGATTATCTGTGTAACAGGGTCATATCTTGCAGCCACTATCCTAAGCAGGCCTACATCAGGGAATACATTTGGTACCACCAGCTTCCCCATATCATGCATCCATCCATTTGAAAAAGGGTGAGGCAAATTCCTCTGTCTGTACCACAATCTGAACAATTCCAAGCCAGTGAGGGGAACCCTAGCATCGACAATGTTGGAGAAATTATACACTAACCCTTCCCCTAGTATTTTCCATCACATTAGGACCAATCCCTTCCTCCTATCATTCATTGACAAGGGGAATTGATCCAGGAAATCATCATATAGGTTTCGTTTCAAATATTAGATCTGGCCAGAATGTTGCTTGGGCGGTGCCATCTCAGACAAACTAGGGCTTCTTTAGAACGTTATAATTCAGATATCTAGGACTAACCAAAGATAGAAAATTATAGGACAAAACATTGTAATTTCTCACAACTATAATTAAACTATAGCCCTAACACATTCATCAACAAGCTCACAACACATCTAGCTAATCCTTTACCAAATTCAAATGCAAAATGACATGGAGGCATTGAAAATAAACTCACAGCTTTGTTTGCAGAACTCCCAAATTCTAGCTACAAAAACTCGCAATTCTACCTTCAGCTCTGAAACTGCTCCATGAAATAGTTGAATGCTTTGTGATATAGACCAAGTAGGAAAATTGATTTTATTGTCAATCAAATTACGCCAGCAAGTGTCTCATCTACCATTAAAGCTCAATTTTGCGTTGCATGAATGGATCCAACCATATTTGATGCAGATTTAAATACGAGCCGTCGATTCTTCAGCTTGATCAAATCATCGACGGCCACCTTCAAAACAAGCTGACACAATTTCCAACACAGCAATAAGGGGCCCACCTTACCATACACTATGAAGAAAGTCCATGTGGCAGTTTCCCGCTATATCGCAATCTTGAAACTTCTGATCGTGCGATGGCGGGCAACCGTTGATCCTGAGCATCAATGATCTTGTTCCTTTAACACAGTCGCTAGCCATGTCATTAACCTTTGAGTAGCTTTTCCAGTGAGATTTAGAACATGTGCGTCTCGAGAACACTTTAGTAATCCGCTCCTTAATACATTTAAAGTCGGCTAGTGTTTCCTTTACTCTTTAGGCTTCATCAGATGACACACGTGGCGCCCGCCCGTGATTTTGCAATCAACCCAAGCATCATCATGGGATGGCGAGGAATGGCTCAGATCAAATGGCAGTTGGTCAACGGTAGCGTAAATTTGATCCCCGGATAGGACATGTGGCACCCGCCCGTGATTTTGCGATCCTTCAATTCCCGATCACGGGATGGCAAGCACCGTTGATATCTACAGGAAATAGATCAACGGCAGCACTAAATCAACCCTTGCAAAATAAAAAGTTCATTAAAAGGAGAAGTGGGAATTACTAGGCGGATGACAAACAACAACATAAGTTGTTTTTTAAAAGATGAAACATGGGGCCAACCGAGACTTAGGAAATAAAACCCTGCGGAGGAAATAAAGTATTAAAATCAAAGTTGGGTTTTAATTTTAATCTGGTGACGTAAGCCTAAGCCATTAACCCCAGTGGTCATTTCACCGATGGCTTAGCCAAATCCTTTCATTAAATACTAACCATGCAATGTGTAGGTATTCCAGATTCAAAGATATGGAAGAAGATCTCGATTGTACCCCGCCAACTCATAGACCTAAGGTGTCACCCTATTATTTGGTGTGAGGTCAACAAAATGCAGATATGTGTCCTGTATGGAATGTGGGGCCCAATCTCCACTATTGAGCTCATAACCCATGGTTTTAGATCGACAACCAAGATCAAAAGCTAATGTAAATCTCGGTTGTTCTCTGCTAGCTCGCAGGAGGAAGATGGTTGGTTAGAATCCGCAAGGTCAACAAGATTGCGATGCGTAGCTCTAGCCGTTCAGTTTGCAAAGTGCATAGGACCTGCCAACATGGTAGTTGGTTTCTGAGATGGATTAATGTTATTGGTCATGAGGAAGGTGAACGATGCTTCGTTGGATGTCAAACCGAGTTAGCCCAAGATAAACCGTTTGATCTTCAACCTCTTCAGGAGATCAGCAAGCAGTATTAAAAGTTGGAAAATGGCACATGGTGGTCGTTTTATCGTACAACTGGTGAAGCATTAATGAATTATTCCTTGCTTGTGTAGTCACGTCAATCTCAATCTGTGTGAAGATGTTGTTGGAAATCATGAAGGGTGATCTTTAGATTCTCAAGCAGCTCTAGTTAAATGGTGACAATACATATGCCGCCAAATTGCCATGTTTGCACATGCATTTTTACTAAGCATTGATGAAGGTTGCCATTACCTCGCACAATAAATACAAGAGGAATTAATTGCTAATAGTGTCATTCTTGTAGCAGTTAGAGCACTTTGTGGGCTGATTCTAATCAAGTTTGAGTGGTTGTCTGAGAAGAGAAAATGAGTAAGTCAATAAGGAGGTATGTTCGTTTGAGCTCACAAAAGCTTGGTTCTACTATATTCAAGAAGGTGCTTTGGTTGACAAGCCCAGGCTTGTGCCCACTAGATGCAGTAGAAGGTTGCAATTCCAGGACATTGCTACTCAACTGGTAGATGACAAAGGCAAGCAGTCGGCAGTGTGCTCTATTACTAGTGTCGGTAGGAAAATAAGGTATGGGAACGGCTCCTTATCTGGATGCCAACACTCGCCCATTGACCTTATGAGCAACACTTCTGATGATGTAACTGAGACCGACTCTGACTACTGTCGGTATTTAGCTCACTTCAATCACGGTTTTCCCTCTGATGAGGAA
>VDFB02271358.1:842654913-842736531 GCA_007258455.2 Sequoia sempervirens
TAGCTGCTTATGTCGCATGCACATGGGCTGGATGTCAAGGATGTATAAATCCTCTAGGTCCAAGGATTGAAAACACAATCGAGATTGAAAAATACTTGCAATAGTAAATATAATTTCAATTGTCAAATCAATACAAAATACAATCAATAATCTTCATCTCACTCTTTGTCAAGAGCATCAAAGTCATCACTTAGTTCATTTGAACCACAACCAACCACAATGCCACTTCTACTAGCTACATCTTGTGTAGGAGCTTTCTCATCATTTAAAGAAATTGAGGAAAGTTGTGCAATAGATGCATCCTAGTCAGCACACTTAGAGGGTACATCCAATTCTATTTTGCTTGTTGCTTGTAGTCAACTCGCTTATATGATAGGGGGCATAAGTTAGAAAGCATGTGAACAAATTGTTTTGCTTTTTTTGCAGCCAACCTACTGCCCCTGACTAAGTGGATAATGGAGCATGTATTCTAGTTTTGCTCAACCAAAGAACTCGCAACCTATTGAAATTGGAGACAAAGTCAATACAATATAATTAATTATAAAATGTAATATATAGCTGGAAAAGAATAGTAAGAATACTAAAAAAAGAATGCTTACCTTCTTCTGCATCACCAAGTTGGGGGAGTAGATAGTACGTAGTGTCAAAAAATGTGTTTGTATGTTGCCTTGACCAATAAGCTTGCTGCCCTACAATTTTTAGTGTTGTACATTATGACTACAGCAATGTTTTTAGCACCCATCATCTCTATTGTCTCTATGAGAATTCTGGCAATGAAGTTTGACTTTGTGTTCTTCATTTGCCCCTCACAATCAATTGCTTAAAAAACATTGCCTCTTTAGGGTGCACTGCATTGCTATTAATTAAAGGTTGGTTTCTACATTTTTTTCATCCATTAGAAACATGTAGTCTTGTTTTGGCCCAAAAATTCCTAATTGGTTGTAATGAAGTCTCTAAAAGGTGTTTTCCTTTTTTGCCAATAAGGTGGTGTGCACTTTCTCACACCTAGGACCTTTATAATTTGAGTGTTTTTGACTGATTGCCACCATCATTTCTTGCCAATATGGTGATATCACTAGGTTGAAGGAAGCCCATTGGTGTAAATGTATTGTGTAATGTGCTCATCTGCAATGTCCCCCACTTCATTCTTAAATGCCTTATCCAGTGGCCCTTTTTTGTGGAAAAGAGAGTGATCATCTTCTTAGTAAGAAATGTCGTAAAAAAGGATGTTGGGCAGCCACTATTGAAGATACCCTTGTAGTTGACTTGTCCAATCGTTTCTTTGATAGAGGATGAGATCTTAATTTTTCTCTTTCACTTACAATATCAACAACTTCTTGTTCTTTGATGTATGAGAAAATTTGCTCATTTGACAACACTTTTTTGTTTGGCCCTAGGCAAACTTTGTTTCCCTGGTCAGTCATAGCATATGGGTCAGCTTTCACTTGACTATATGAGCTCTTATACTTGTGGCATTGACTACAACACCAAAGAAAATCCCCACCTCTAAGAAGCTTATCGATCATTGTAACATATTGGTAAAGAGGTGATGTTTGATCAAATTTAGATGACCTATCTGTCCTTGGGCCCATTGAACTAGAACTAGTAGCAGACATTTTGTATGGATTCCCATTAAAAGGAAAATTATAAAAAGAAAAAGACAAAGAAAAAGAAAAAGAAAAAGAAAATGTAACCTCAGGGTGCATTAATTTTGAAGGGAAAAAAAAATAATAAAAATGATTAACTAAAAAAAAAAAAACTGTTTGTAAAAAAAATATAAAGCATGGAAAAGCTGCAAAAACTTGAATTAAATTTAACTTTGATTGATAAATCTCCTTGGGATGAACTAGTTGTTTCCTGTAGCATTAGCAATACGCTTTAGGCTGTTGCAATCCTTCAAAAACAAAAAAGAATCAGCAACCTTGAGCAAGGGATAATAGGAAGTTGGTGGATGTTTTTGTGTCTTGTGTTTATGAAATGAGGGTTTTCGAGTCGCTTGAAGTCAATTTAAGTATTTAAAATTTAGTTTTGGGTGGTTTTAACAATAAATCTTTTAAAAAAATGTTTTGGGCCCAGCAGCCCATGAGTCTCTTTGGGTTCTCCTGGATTTGTGTAGGGCACAGTCTGGGCAAACCTAGGATGGATCTGGGCCAAGATCCAGACTGAGACCTGTTTGGGCTGGGTGCGGGTGCCATACCTGCTGGACCTAGTAACTTAGCCTATATTGTGAGGGAAATAAGATATCTGGAATAAAGAAACTGTTTTTCCCTGGGTCTCTAGGTTTAATTGTGTAATGAGAGTAAGATTCATGTTGAAGATGTGCACTCCTATTGAAAAGAGAAATTAATACGATGTATACTGGTTTCATGTTTCTTTGGGGTTTTTGAGCTAGACAGTTTGGTTTGCTAGGATTGCCACTACTTAAAAAATTCTTTTATAACAATAGAAGGAATGCACAAGTAAACAAATATTTAGTAAATCCATAAAAAATAACAATGAAACTGATTTTGAATCTACATTCATCAGACCAGCCAAAATATCCATAGGAGCAAACTGCATGAAAAACCTGCCCCATTTTGAAATGATTAACCGGGACACTTTATTAGTTTCAAATGCTGCCTTCGCTATAGTTTTAAGATTCTAATTAGTTACTTTGATGAAATTCAAGTATATATACGTTCTCAAACATGTGCACGAGGCAAAGAAGTGACAAAATTGTAGATTTGACACAAGATCTTCTTGTTTATTTTGCATGTGGTTGTGATATTGAATTAGTGTGAACTATGGTATCATGAGCTAAGAAAATTTGATCCATTATAACCGTAACTCCTTTTGAGAAATACAAGATGTAAATAGGACCATGCATAAACAAATCATCCTAATGATGTAGACATAGGGGAAATAAGTATGAAATGCATTTAAGTTTTATCCATTCAACCTTACTGAGATATCATTGGGTCCATTTATTTGTGTTATCGAGAAAATTCAAAATAAAGATTGTATTCTGAGTTCCTAGACTTCTTTGTAAAAATGCTTGAAAGCAGAGGGTTTTCTCGATCAATGAACACTGTTCAAAGATAAAAAATTGCCATGTTCAAAAATTCTATAAAGTGCATAGGAACATTAATTTTTGTGCGGGAAAACTTTCCATATTTTGATTTTTTAGTTAGGATTTATTAGGTAATGAAGTAGAACATAGTTTCATGCGGTTTTTACTTAAATTTTTTCTTGGAATGATGTTTCATTAACATTTAATACACCTGCTGGAGAACTTAAATGCTGTTATAGCTAGTTGTTAGTTTAAATGGTTTGTTCTTAAAATTCTATTAAAAAAGTAGTTTCTTGGATACAAGGTCTTAACACAACAGAAGATACATATATACAAAATCAGTCTTGACTGTATGGAGACTAGAAGCCATATCCTATATCTATTCAGCACAATATCAAATTTGTAATGTCCCCTTTTGGTAAATTCCTGGTTTTAGGCCTGTAAGACAATAATAATCACTAAAAACTGATATTAGTAATAACAACTATCAACTTTACAGTAACATTCAAAATAATACATAAAATATTAAAATATTGAGAGCAATACACCATAGCTAAAACATCATAATAGTTAGATCTATAGTTCATAGCATCATTAACATTTGAATTCAAAATATCTTAACATCATTAATGATTATTCCAAGGCATATTCCTATAGCTGATCATATTAGGAATCCACTTGAAATGTTTGCAAACCGCAATCTCAAGAATGGTTATCCTTGTTTTGCAAGACCGTGGGTGGATCCTTGTCTATCCATCTCGGGGTGGCATACTTGAGAAGACCCTCAAGCCTAGGAACACTCATCTGCCTCCTGGTCCACGAACATGGTAGGATATCAAGTCCACTCCATCCCTTAGTCCACCTTGGAGGCGCTCCATCCTCCTTGATCAAGCCTAGAAGCACTCATTCGCCTCCCAACCCACGAGTATGGCAAGATGCTACATTCCATCCATCTCAGGGTGGTGTGCTTGATAAGATGCATGAAGACTGCCTTCCTCAACAAGCCTAGGAGCACTCATATGCCTCTTGGCCCATGAGCACTGCATCTCGGGTGGCATGCTTGATGAAGGAAAGGCTAGTACTTCATCTCTCGTGAACTTGGAAGGTTGATCGGCCTCCCTATTTGCAAAATACTTTTATAAATTCAAAATAGATTGCTAAAGGAATCTACTCTATTAATTGTTAATAAAATATCATTATGCAATTATATATATAATTTATAGTCTCAAACTTACTTCCCAATAATATTCTTGCTGAAAACAATATTTATTTCCCACAGATCTTATGTTTCAATTTCTTATTTTCCTTTTTCCAGTCTCATTCAATTGATGATCTCTCCCAAGGAAACGATCTTCCTTTTATATCTTCACATCTAAATGAAATGATGCATCCCTTGGAATAGAGATCCCCCCTCAAAGGTCATGACTTTTTGATTAAAACTTAATGTTGTTATGTTTTATTTCCAAGTGCTACCTTTCTTCTAATCTTAGTCGCCCCCTCCCTCTTTTTAATAATAACTGCCAATTTAATTCCTTTTAATCTGGGTCGGCCTGTTTGATAATTAACTCATGTAATTGCTATTAATAATTTTCTTTTATTTGAATTGCCTTGGTTTTAATAATGCTGCAACCTGTTTAGTGCATGACGGGGGCATGACAAAATTCCACTTACATCTAGCCAAATGATTACAAATACAGAGTAGGCTCAAATGAGAGCAATTATATAGAAGGCTCCAATAAGTTAAGAATTTTAGCGCTGGTGCAGGTCTTATTCTTTCTCGTGTGATGGTGTATCTAAACAGTCATGTGAAGATAACAATATTCTATTTTGGTTTTATCTTTAGTCATTTATTTATTTTGTGCTATTTCTTTGCTTTATGATGAATGGGATGATGGAAATCTGGGTCTTTATTTAGTAGATTGTAGAACCTTAGAGATAAAATCGACATATTTGTGAAGATGCAAATTATTTTCATGCTTAGTTCCCTTAACAATATTTTCTATCGACTATGCATTTCTATTTACTTCTTTCTTATAGCTTATATGAATTAATCAAAGCTCGTGTTTCTTTTATATAATATAAAATTTCAACACCAAACAACATGAAGCATAAACATGTGAAGTACTTTCGAATATGAAACAAATAGAATGCAAATGTTGAGGGAAATATTTTCAAGCAACACACTTATTGGTTGGATCCTCCTTATAGCTCACAATCTTCCATATGTTCTTGGTGCAGGACTATTGAGAGAACCTAAATGGGGGTTCCTTAAGGAGGTTCACAAAGCCATTAAACTTTGTGAAGCGGCTTTGATAAGTGCGGAACCTGCATACACTAAACTTGGTTCTGCACAAGAGGTAAGTTTCATTTACTCCTTGTTTCCATTGTTCGTGCAAAATATTTCTTGATTTATTCACAGAAATGAACATTTGTAAAGCTATTAAACATACAATTTCTTTGGTTCTAGCAAGTGCAATGCCACATTTAAGTTAGGACAGCAAAAAGAATGATTCATAGTCACTATAATAGTTGCAATATAATGGGGTGTTGACCTTTTACCATAAAGCTTGATGCTCCAAAACACCTTCACTCTAGGCAATTTGCCTATAAATGATTCCATTCAGAAGATGGCATGTAACTTGAAAGAATAACTATTTTACCAAATCCTCACTCTCTAGGAAAGTATTTTGATGCAGTTCCCATTAAACTATGGATGATTTTGAGTAGAAATAGACAATAAAATGAATCAACATGATCCTAGACTCCTCAACAGATTAACAAAAAACATTCGAAGTTATCTGACATGTACTGGCTTTTTGGGAAGCAGCAGTGTATCCAATGCTATGATAGCCTGTCATTGATTGGTCTAGTGAAGGTGGTCCTTTCTATCCTTGGAAATAAGTAACAAGACTCCCATCATAAGTTCATTAGTGGACTAAAGAGGCGTTTGTTCAAAATACAGGAGCTGGACTATTTTTGAAATCAAAATGCATAAGGGCCTAGCAGGTGCAAGTAGCAGTGTCTTAGGCATTTCATAGTCCATTTTTGCACATAGGTCTGTTTATATCTTACTTATACTAGTGTAACGTTTTATTCATTAATCATTATGAGAATTTTCCTTAGTTTTAATTATTATTTGATGATTTTCAAGTCTGTCTTTCTTCTGTGAAGGGAGTAATAATAAATAAAATCGTTTAGCATTATTTTCAGTTGAAAATATGAGATCTGTTGATTATGTAAGTCAAGACTTGAGCATTTGTCAAGGTAACATCCTTGTCGAGTGTTTTGAAAGCTGCAACTTTTTAACTATCAAATATTACAATTAAATTGTAGAACATTTCAGTTTATGCCATCTTTGAGCTGAATTAAGATTATAAATCTGAATGGAGAGATGTTAAACTTGAAAGAGTCTATTTTTAACACAGGTAGATGTATTTAACCTTTAATGTTTGATAGCATTGACTAATTGTCTGGTAAGCAAACACAAATATGTGCACTCAATTTAGATAGTTGATTGTTAATTCAATGCGACTTCTATCTAAAGCAAATCCATGAATAGATCTACGTTGTGGTTTGCTTATGGTCCTTAAATTTTGGCAACTAAAGGTTGAACATAGGATTCCAAGCTTGAGTAGATTTGGATCCATTTTGGTGAATGGTGAATAGCTTTAGTATATTTGTGTAGCACAAAGAATAAAGCTTAATCTCAGACTAAATTTTAACTACTTCAATGTCATAAAGTGCCATTATACAATTTGGTTTTGAACTTAGTTGCAATCTAATATTAAACTCATGGTAATTTCATATTGACTACACAATGACACTGTAAACCTTGTAAGGTGCATATGATTTTTGGTAGGCTTGTTGAAAGTCGCACCATATTTATACTAAATTTGGTAACATCTGATTTTGAATTTTCAGGCGCATGTTTACTCATCAGGATCAGGAACATGTGCTGCGTTTCTTGCTAATATAGACACACATGATGCAACTGTGACATTCAAAGGAACCTCTTATCATTTGCCTGCTTGGTCTGTCAGCATCCTTCCAGATTGCAAGAATGTTGTCTTAAATACTGCAAAGGTATAGATTCAAACTCATACCAGAGATATGATGCATACTTATAGTTATGTTATGGGTTTATGCGTGCTTTTTGACAGCTTTTGTAAATCATATAGTGAATTATGTATCTTGTTACACTGTTTCTTTGACCTATAGCGGTTTCAAGCCAATTATGTAGGACTCAGGAGACATGGATAGGATTCAAAGTAGAGTATTAAAGTTGAACCCTTCAACTGTACTCATGTTATCTTTACTTTAACTGTTAAACACATTTGGATTTTTTTTGGACTTGAAATTTATGGAAGTGTTGGTTATTAATTGTCCTGTACTGGTACTATGTGTTATATAAGGTAGGCATATAAGGAATTACGTGCTCTAAAATCTTTTGCCAACCAAAAGCATGACTTTGGGATGCAAGTGCTTTGGATAAATGTGTTAACATCCTTCTCTCTAGTACTAGTGTTAGTTTGTTGCCTTGGCTCATTGTCTTTGATAAAGAGCAGTTATGTTCAGGAAAAAGGGGGCAGCTTTTTACAAAAGCCACAATCAGTTTTGCAGTAGGTTAAAGGGTAATACAGCTTGCCTGATTTACAAAAGCTGGGAAGAACCCAAGTCCAGGCACAAAAGGATGGATCCAAAAAATGCATAGCGGCCCAGGATAGAATTAAAATTGCATATATATCACGAAACTTAGAAATTATGACCAGAATTGCTAAGAATAAGATAGCAGTACAAATAACGAGAGTCATTTCTTTAAGACACTAATACTTCCCATAGCCTCCTCAACAGTTTTGTGAGGATCATTGTTTGTTTGTACTGTCCTAAGAATAAGATAGCAGTACAAATAACGAGTCATTTCTTTAAGACACTAATACTTCCCATAGCCTCCTCAACAGTTTTGTGAGGATCATTGTTTGTTTGTACTGTCCTCTAAACTGAGGATGTGGCATGTGCAGTAGGCTTGAAAAGGCTATTCAGAGATTGCTGGGGTATAGTGCTTTTTTCCATTGAATTGGTGGCGGTAGCTAGTTTTTTTGCAACAACTTGTTTCATCGCCTCTTTAATTGACATTTCTGCTTCTCTAATGGTGAAATGGATTCAATTGCCTCTGCATGGTAAAAGAATTTACGCTCGTTGAAGGAGAGGTAGTTAATAAAATCAACCAGCTTGTTGTTGCTCTTTTGCAGCTGGAAGATACAATTAGATTGTTGATGCAAAAAAATGATCAATGATCTTTGCGAGGTCATCATAAGATTCTCTATCCCTGATTTGATAGTCTATAGATTTGGCAAGTTGAATTATTTCTGCATTAGCGTTGGAGAGTATAAGTTGGCGCTGATGTTTGCGGGTTCTTCAGGGTGCATACTATTGCCACTTTGGGTGTAGGTTGGCAAATTCGAATACCATAGGGGACATTTCTGTTTATGAGACCAGAAAAATGAGGGGGAGCAAGATTATCATGAAAAGGAGATTTTTGGTAATCTCTAAGATGATTTGGAGCAGTGGGGTCAACAAAATGATTGATGAGTAAAACCCTGGCAGCAGGGGCTTGGAACAATTCTCTGGGGCTCAACACCTGGGTGGGCTTTCTCCTGGAAGTTGCTCCCACGCCTCGAAAGGTCATAGAAGAAATGACTACTCCTGCAAAATAACCATTCAAGTATGGGTTCAGTATCACATACTTCATTAAAGTACCACAAGAATAAAATTTCTAAATGTATTCTTATAGTTCTAGTCATAGTTTAAAAATCTGGCGAGTACTTGCAGGACTCACTAGAAATTTTCTTCCTTGAGTAATTGCGACAATAAATTGGCTGCAGGTTTTAGCAAAAAAATGAGGCAATTTTTCTTTAAAAAATGCCCAAAATCGTACCAGGAAAAATCCGGGAAAAAACTTGTCCAAAATTTTATATAAATAATGGGTTGAGATTTTATTTTTTTGGCATAATTTTCTCAGACGTGAGTGAGTGAACCAGGAACCCTACATTGGCAACGGCTAGGGCACGGTAAAGGACGTCATCCTCTGCTGGGCGACAACGGCTAGGGCACATTCTTATTGCTGCGTGGAGTCTGGATTTTGAGCTACGGTTGCAGTTGCATGATGCGTATATGCTGGAGGAAAGCTAATACAAGGCCGTGTTGGTATATATTTTTAATTATATATAAATACATGTTGATTTATATATTTATGTTTATACGTTCTATATTTACAGCAGGAAAACTAATACAAGGGTATTATATATTAATAA
This sequence comes from Sequoia sempervirens, assembly GCA_007258455.2. NCBI lineage: Eukaryota > Viridiplantae > Streptophyta > Pinopsida > Cupressales > Cupressaceae > Sequoia > Sequoia sempervirens. Next base: position 842,664,274 of record VDFB02271358.1, read on the forward strand.
ATGTTGATTTATATTTTTTAATTTATACATTGTCTATTATAATTATAAATTAAATTAAATTTTATATTATTTATAGATTATATAAATATAAATATAAATATAATATTATGTATTATAAATTATAAATTACATAAAATATATTGTATTTATATATTTAAGTACATGTGCATATGGTTGTAGATGAAATTTGTGTTTTGTAATCATTGTTGATATTGAAATTAGAAGTATATATGTATTGAAACTTTGAACTTGTTTTTCTTTTTTCTTTTTTTTTTTTTTTTTTTTGTACATGAAGAGTATTGAATTCAAATTTTGATCTTTATATGAGGGAAATGAGTAATATGGTCAATAAATATAGTAACATGCATGTTTTTAAAACATATTTAAAAAATGGAATTTAGGATTTTCTTGGCCATGGCATCCTTCTCAAGGTGTGCTTGCTTCTTATCTTTTGTGGCTCATGTTTTGAAGGTGATTTGCAGGTTTTGGTGGGGGTTTTTCTTCTTTCCTCTATCTAGTCGTTTTTCTTCTCTAATTTGCCTCGTTTTATTGTGGCTGCCTGTATGGAGGTCCTTGGGGGTCTAGGGGACCCCCATTTTTTTTTCTTTTAAGGAAGTTGTTAATGGAGGTGAATCCTCTTTGTCAAACCACGAGCATGCAGTCAACTTTTTATTGCATGCAACATAGGAATACAATGTTGCTCAACCATTGAGGTTTTGCCTAAAAAATAATGGATGCTTGAAGAAAAGTAAAGATTGTCTTGTTATAGTCATCAATTTAGAATCAATTGTTTCTGATGTCCTATATTTGTTGGAGCATGCCCTCATTTGCAAGTTCATGAGTCTTCAAAGTTATGTCTTTTTTGGAGAACTGGGTCAAGAAGAATTGGTCCCCACAAGGTGATTTAGAAACCATTTTGGTTGCCAATGGATATTTTTGTGGGTTTTTCCCGAATGGTAGATCACAACAATTTTAATGGTAGATCACAACAATTTTTTTGAAGACGACCCTTATTTTCATAACTAGGTGGAGCTCTTCATCAAACCTTGACATGTAGGGTTTAATCTTGTGGAGGAGATGCCTTCCAAGATTCTTGTTTGGGTTCGTCTCCTCCGGCTTTCAATGGAATTTTGTAGGCTCGATATTTTGCAATTGATCATGGTGGTCATTGGGAAACCTCTAGGGTACTCTCATCAAACCCTTTATAGGAAATTTTCCTCTTTTCTTTCCTTTGTGTTGAAGTTAATTAGAATAACCCGCTTCTTGATTCTTTGGAGATCAGACAAGGGAGAATGAATTGGATACAATAGATTGAGTACGAGGCTCTTCCTTTTTATTGTTGGGCATGTCATGAATATGGCCAACTTCAGAGGAATTGCACAAAGGTAAGCCCTAATCCTTTTCCTCCTAACATTGAGTTGCAAATTTCCTCTTTAAAGCCTAAAGGGAAGGCCTTGATTTCCTTTGAGATGATGGATTCATTCCTGTCAAACCCTGTTCAAAGTTGAAGTTTATTAACTGCTAGCCAAAAGTGGGTTTTAAAGGAATTTTTGGAATTATATTTGAAGTCCTAGAATGCTTTGAGGAGTTAGACACAGGAGAGCAGGCATGTAACAAGGATGGTTAGGACATGCATACCCTTGAGGTTGGTACTAATCCTTCTCTAGAAAAGCTAATTTATTTTAAAGAAGGAGAATTTTATGTTTCTAGATCTCCTCTTGAAATAAATTGCACAAATCAAGAAAATACAATGATTAATGCAAGTATAGTTGATTCTTTCCCCTTGATGGAAAACTAATTAGAGTTAAATGAGGTAGAAATGGTTCCAAAACGTTTGCATGATTTAGAGTCAAAGGGAGATGGTAAAAAGAAGGTCCCTCTTGTGCTAGGATTACATTAGAAGAACATAAAAGATGGAGGTATAGATAAAATTCCGAGGGTAGGAAGGAAGAAGGATCGAGAGAAAGTGAAGTTGATATGGGAATCTCTTGTGGAATTTGGTGTCATTAAGACATTAGATTCCCATTTTTCTAATCCCCTAAATGAAGGTGATTTCTTAGAATGCTAGGGGTCTGAGTAGCATCCCTTGACAAAAGGCTACTTAAGATTTGTTTTGTGAACATAGAATGTGCATTGTTTTATTCAAGAAACTAAACTATCTATTGAAGCATGATTGGTATCTCTTCAAAGATTTAGAAAGGGGGACAATGCATTTGCATTGGAGCTAAAGGATCTTATGGAGGTTTGGCCTGTTTTTGGGACCCTCATAGAATTACACCATCTTGGTGGGTTGGAAGTAGGAATTCTATTTCTATGGTGGCCACCTGTTTTGAGTATGCATCCATTAATTTTCCTGGTAAGGTATTGCTTTGGTCTCACAATAGATTTGCTTGCTCTCTTGTGCCCTTTCTTCTTGGATCCTAGTAGGAGATGTTAATGCTATTGCTAATCTAAATGAGAAAGGGGGGAGGGGGGGTTTGGTGGTACTAATTGTCTTGGCCCTTCCTCTACCTTATTAGGGATAATATACCTTCCCTTAATTTGGTAGACTTGATGCCAAGAAACGGTATGTTCATTTGGAACAACAAAAGATGTGGTTCAAATTCTATCTTTGAAAGGCTTTATAGATTCCTTGTCTAAATCTTGGGTTGGTAACATGTGGACTTCTTTCTCAGAAATTTTGGGATGGAAAGGGTTTGATCATTGGTCCATCATTTTCTTCTCCATTGTGGCTACAATCACAAAAAATATCTTTTCAAATTTCAGTTTATGTGGTTGCAGAATGCTGATTTTTGTTCTCTTATGGCGGGATGGTAGATTGAAGGAAAACCTACTTTTGGTACCACCATGTATTCCTTCTTCAAACATCTCTAGTTTGTCAAATATAAGCTCAAGAGCTCTAATAGATTTATGTTTGGAAATATTTTTCAAATCAAAGCCCAACTCCAAGACAAATTGGAAAGAGTCACTTTTCAAATTAAGGATGAGGGCATGACAAAACATCTTGCTGGGAAGAAGTCTCTCTTTCTAGGGAACAAGCGGAATGGGAGCTTCAGGAGGAGATTTTTTGGAAGCAGAAATCTAGGATAGATTGGCTATAGGAAGGCGATGGAAATACTTCATTTTTCTCAATTTGATAAAGGATTGTAGAAATAGTAATGTTATTATCTAGCTCACTAGTTCCCACAAGGAACTTTTGTCCTTGTTTCAAAATATTTCTAAGGAGTTATACAACATTTCTCTTTTCTTTTCACCTAAGTTATCGGGTTCTTCACTTTTGCCCCCCATATTGTCGTACTCGTATTCGTATCTGCATCTGCACCTGTACCTAAACCAATTACTTAGTTTTTCATTGAGGAAGGGCCTCAAGATGTGGACAATGAGAGACCTATTTTGGATTGTATCCCCTCAGTTTCTATAGACATGAATAAGTTTCTTTGAAATCCTATCTCTTTGGAGGAGCTTGAGCTGGTTGTCTTATGGATGAAAAAGGTAAGTCCCCAAGCTTTGATGGTTTTCCTATAAATTTTTTTCAAGAATTTTGGGAAATCTTAAAGTTTGTCCTGCTAGAGGTGGTTCGGGAATCTCAACTTAACAAGTAGATGCTGAAAGCCATTAACTCCACCTTTCTTGCTTTAATCCCCAAAAAAGGAAGACGCCTATTCTTTAGATTCATTCTACCCTATTGCCCTTTGCAATGTAACTTATGAGATAATTATGAAAATCATCGTAGAGCGGGTGAAGAAGTGTTTGACCTTCCTAATCTCCCCTGAGCAAGGAGGTTTTGTCCAAGGGTGTCAAATTTTAGATGGCATTGCTGTAGCTGTGGAAACTAGTCATTCCATGTCAACTTTGAAGAAAAATGCTATGTTCATCAAGTTGGACATGTCAAAGGGCTTTGGTTTAGATGGTCATTTCTTCGCCTTAGTTTATAGGGCTTTGGTTTTTCTTTGAATGGATTGAGCGGGTTATGAGCTGTGTGACTTTGTCATCCTTTGTGGTGTTAATCAATGGTATCTCATCACCTCTCTTTCTTGCCTCTAGAGGTCTTTGACAAGATCCTTTATTCTTGTACTTGTTTCTTTTGATGGTTGAAGGCTTAGGCCATTTGATAAAGCAATTTCAACTAATAGGAGTCATTTAGGGTTGGTCTTGGGTTGGAGATATTATTTCTCAATCTCATCGTTAGTTTGTAGATGATACTGCCTAGATAGGGTGGGCAAAATAGAGTAGGCTGTTAATTTTAGAAAAGATCTGGATATTTATCTCTCTGCTATTGACCAAGTTATCAATGAGGACAAATCTAGTATCTTCTTCTTCAACATGCCAGAGTCTATTTAGCATAGAATTGCAGACATTTTTCATTATCAAATTGGTTCTTTGCTTGTGGATTATTTTGCAATTCCTCTTTCTCTTGGAAGTCTTAGAAGAGAACAATGGAAGAAGATTTTGGACAGATTTCAAATGGTTAGCCATTGGACTTTCTGTTGGTTATCTTTTGTTGGTAGGTTAACTCTTTGAAATTTGTCTTGCTTTCTTTGCCTATATACATATTTTCAGTTTTGGCTACTCCTAAGAGCTTTTCTTAAGGATTTTGATTCTCTCTCTTGGAAGTTTTTATGGAATGGAAATTTAGAGACTTAAAAATGGAGTCATGTGAATTGGAAAATGGTTTGCAAGCCTAAGGAGGCTAGGGGTCTTGGTCTTCCACAATCAGAGCTCAACTGTCAAGCACTGGTTGCTAAATTATATTGGAGATGATGTAAGAATCCTAGACAACAATGGGCAAAAATTCTAACTTTCAAATATCTCGGGGGAGTTCCAGAAGAAGATATTCCAAGAATGGAGTTGTTTGGGAAAGGGTCAATGCTTTGGAACACCATTAAAAGGGTGCTTTGCTTATTAAGAAAGGGCTTGTTTGGATAGTTAATAGGGGTAATAATGCCTTGTTTTGGGAAGACTCATGGGATAACCACCATCCCATCATCTCTTCCTTTTTGCAACTTCAACCTCTCCATGACATTTTCCTCATAGTAGGGCGGTCCAAGGTTGCTGATTTCAAATACCATTTGCCCCTAGGAAGGTCTTTAGTTTATAGATGGAAGGAACCTTGCGGTTGGCCAAATGGGGACATTGTGGAAGATTGTGATACTTTGGCTTCAATTTTAGTTGAGAGACCTTGTTGGTCCTTAGAGGACTTTGATATCCTTGCTTAGGGTCATAACTCCAAAGGAGTTTACATTGTGGCTCTTGGGTATCAATTAGTTGACATGCAGAGATAGGAGAACACAAAGTTCCCTTGGTGGAAGAAAGTTCATAATAAGTTAGGGTGGCCCAAATGTAATTTTTTTCTTTGGCTTTTGAGCCAAAAGAAATGTCTCACTTAGGACAATATTAGGAAGAGAGGTTTCTAGGGGCCTTCTATTTGTTTTTTATGTGGCAATAAAGAAGAATGCATTCACCTTTTCTTCCAACGCCCCTTCTTTGTAGAAATTTGGAACTTATGGTGGAAGCTTTGGAAAAGACTAGTCATTCATGCTACTTCCTTATCTGACTTTTGGAATAGCTTGGGTCGTCCTCCTGTCTTGGTCTCATTTCTTATTGCTGGTTGGGACATTGGGCCTTCTTTCATATTTTGGAAAATTTGGTTGGAGTGTATTGGAGAATTTTTTAGGAGTCTTGAAAGAATGTCTTACATGTCTGGCTCAAAATCAAAAGAATGGTTAAAGAAATGATTGAGGCTAAATTCGCTTTGGATGACTCACATACTTCTTCTGATTTGAACCTGGTTAATCTTCTAGAGATTTCTCTTCCTATTTCCTTTCAGCTCAGTTTTGGTAATAGGGGCCAGATCTCTAAGAAAGTGAACAAATCTAGAAAGTGGGGTTGACCCCTTGTGGTTTCCTGAAAAATTAACACTAATGGTTCGTTCAGAGGCAACTCAGGTATGGTTGGAATTGGTGGTGCTGGTCAGGATAATGAAGGCTCGGTTCTTTTTCTTTTCTCTTCTTGCATGGGCTCACACTCGAATAATCTAATGGAAGCTTGGGCAATGCTCAAAGCTTTGGAAAGAGCCAAGGCGATGTGCTGGAGAATTTTTTTGTGTGAGACATACTCCATGATTCTTGCTTGCTCAATAAGAGGAATTTCCAAGAGGCCTCTTGGAGATTGGTTTTTGTTGTCAAGTAGATTTTTCTTCTACCCTCAGATTTTGAGATAATCTCTTTTGTGCATATTCCTAGAAGTGGAACATGGTTGCTGATTATTTAGCTAAATGGGCCTCCAAAGGGAATTGCAATTGGAATGTTGTAGGGTGGGAAGATTTAGATTTTGACAAATCTTAGCAGCTAGCCAAGTTAATTAATGATGATCAAGGTAATCTCAACTTTTGGGATTTATGTGGTAAGAGGAGGTTTGGTTTTGCCGTCTATACTATAGTAGTGCTCTAACGCATCAAATTCTATTCCCCTAGATTGTCATAATGGATCAATAATACCTGTGAATTGCACAATACCTTTTAAGTGAGAAAATTTCAAGGTCTGTTTTAGTAGCAAAGAAGATTTTTCAAGAATATTTTTCTTTTTAAGTATTTGTATTTCATTTTCAGAAAGCTCAGTGTTCTTTTCAATGAAAAATGCCAAGATAACAGATGGCAATGACAGACGAATAGCCTTCACTGAAAATTGCCAGTTTCAAATAAGAGTGTTGTCCACTGAATGGCTAACTCTTTTATATTCTCTGGAGCTGTTTGTCATTGGACATTGGCTTGTACCCCTATTTTAAGGGAACAATAGAAACATATGATTTGCCCGAAAAGAAATATCCACACCAAACATCCTAGAATTTTACAAATGAAGATTATTTTATTTTAAACTCAACAGTTGATCCATGTAAGTGAAAAAACAATTTCTATAGATGATTATACCATAGAAACATGTGATTTGCTCGAAAAGAAATATTCACACCAAACATCCTAGAATTTTACAAATGAAGATTATTTTATTTTAAACTGAACAGTTGATCCATGTAAGTGAAAAAACAATTTCTATAGATGATTATACCATAGTTCGCAGACTCTCCAAGTACTCTTTGAGTTGTCGAGCACTCTCAGGTTTTTTTTACCGTGCAGTTTTTTACAAGTTTAACTCACAAGTTTTTTTAACGTGGATTTTTTACAAGTTTAACATGTTGAATGGCCAAAAATTGCCAAAAATATTGTCCCATTTTTATTCATTAAGTTGTATGAATAAAACTGACTTCACATACCAACGCAACTTCAAATTGTTATATGGTGGACGAGGAGTCAATGCCATCTACCAACATGGTGGAGCCACAGGCCCAATCTTCTATGCCAAGCAAGGAGCCACAATTGAGTGCAAGGACCATACCCTCTACCCCCAATTTTTCACTAGGTTGGGGGAGAGGAAATTGTAAAAACTTGTAACTTCTTACTTGCCTAAATATGAATTTATGATGATGATTTTCAAAGACAATTATCGTAAATTCATAATAGTTATTAGTTAGCAGCTAGCTTTTGTATCCACTATCCGGCTTCACATGATGATGCACTTTTGTAATCCATATGTATTCAAGAATCAAATTTAATAGAAAACTCTTCCTCATGGTTTTAAGACTCATTTGATACATTTGGTAATTGAATTTTGCTAAAAAAAAAAAAGTGCTTTTTAAAGAAATTTTAGTATTTTTAAAGTTGCCAAGTTTTCCTTGAGTTTTTGCTGAGTCAAAAATTTTGGGCTTGCCGAGTACTCTCTGAGTCCGAGTCTCTGGACTATGGTTTATACTATGAAAATTTTATTGTCTCAGATTTCACTGTCCCACTCTTGCATGATCACGCCAATTTCCTATTCTCTTAACCTTGCAAATTTGCTGCAATGTCCCTAATAGGAGTTATATCTAATCTATTCTAAATTATCAATTTTCCAACCAATGGGCCCTAGAATTGTTTTAGACTTTTAGTGCTATATAGGTCAGACCTTTATTTTTCTTTTCCTAGTCCCTTAGTCAATTCCTTATGCTTCTTTACTAAGTCCCTTTATGGTCACTTTCCTTCATCGAGGATTTCAGATGATTATTCAGACTGAGTTTATTGTCTTGCTGATTATCATACTCTACTCCTCTTTCCCCACAATCTGCTTGTTTGTTCTTGATTTTATTTATTTTCTTTGTCTTGTTTCCTTTCCTTTACTTCCATCGATGATCTCAGGCAATTACTGCAGACTGATTTTTATTGGTTTGCTGATTGTAATATTCTGCTCTTTTTTTTACCGTGCCCTCCCTCTTTACATGATTGGCCTTGCCATAAATATCCCTCCAATGTGAAAAGGTCACACCCTTTCACTAGTATTAATCTTTACAATCACTAATCGCAGCCTTTAGTTAGTAATCGCTGCTTTTTCAAGACTTATCATTTATTTATTTGCTGCATTTAATAAGATCGCTGCATATTAAAGAGTTTTCTTGCTCCTTCCAAAACCAATCGATGCCTTTTGCTGGGGTCAAGGTATTTAAATAATGAATTCTATTTGATCGCTGCTTGCTTTTGGCTTTTGTTCTTTAATAATCTGCCTTATATATATATGTTATTTAATGTTTTATATTAGTATGTTCATTGTTAATATATTTTAAATAATTATAATTATAATAATGGGAATTGATGCTTTAGAATTATTACTTATTTATTAAACTAAAGCATAGTCACATTCAGATATTATTAGTTTCTTGTGAATATTTTTATTATTATAATTAATAATATCGATTTTTCTATTTTAAATTGCACTTATGATATTTATTTTACTTGGTTATTTGTATTCAATTCTTCATATTTGGTGTTACAATTTTGGGGACATGACATTTGCGATGATAGGAAATCTGGATTCTGGCTAATGCCAAATGCTGGATTTTGAACTAATTACCACGTGCAGGACCATGTTTGAACTGGACTGGATTTTGATTTTATTGCTGAAATCAGTGCTTGGAAAAGAGGCACAAGTTAGCCATATGTTAGTGAAGGCCAGCTGAGTTTATAACTTTATAGAGTGAACATAAAACTCATCACCACATGTTACTTTGTAGCTGTAGCTTTGTTTTTGGGGTACCATGAAGAATATATCAAATAATGCTTTTGGAAAAGAAAAAGGTTGAAACAAAGTAACCTTTCTCCACTGGGAGCCTGATACAACCAGGCACGCTGTGAAATGATTCCTTCTTAGTATTACTGTTATTTAAAAGTTCATGATTTGAGGAGGAAATAATGGATAATTTTAATTCATGTTGACAAGAATTTTACAATGGCTTTTAAACATTTTATGGCTTAATGACGATCGTTAAAAATGTTTTCCTAGTCAAAACTGGTACAACAAAATGGGTGTTATGGAAAGTTGCTTACCATGTTCTGGCTTAATAAGATACCAGATTTTGTAGAATGAGTTCTATACAAATCTGCTCTAGGTTTCTGTCCAAGTGACTATAAACATTTGCTACATTTCTACAAAGTAAAGGAAGTTACCATTATCTGGAGGTGGATTGTTAATGTATATTTCATATTTGTATGTGATGGTTGCAGATTAGTTCCCAGACAACTTCTATACAAATGGAGTTTAAAAACTCAACACTGGCAGGTTACGGTTCCATGAAAATTGAAGGCATAGAGATGGTAAGCCCAAATTGGAGTTGGCAGCAGGAGCCAATAGGAGTTTGGGGAAGCAAAGCATTCTCCAAGTCTGGCTTGCTGGAGCAAATAAATACAACGGCAGATTCAAGTGACTACTTATGGTACACAACGAGGTAAGAAGAATTTTCTTGTTACATTCAATTTGTTTGCATCTTATTTGCAAGTCACAAGACTAGAAACAAGGGAAACAGGATATATTAATGTTTGAACAAGTGGATTAGCCAACTGTCTTATACAGGGAAAGACAATACATAATGCGCACTGGACATTTACTTTAGAAGTAACACCATTGGCTAATAGTTACTTATATTAAAATAATCAGAATAATATGCAAGCAATATTTTAAATGTTAATAATCAATTTGTCTTGGTATGCAAGCAGGTGATCACATTCATTGTTGTTTGCTTTTGTACATTATACTAAAAATAACAACTTTCTTTGACAGTGTCCAAGTTGATGAGAATGAAGCATTTCTAAAGGATGGGACACAGCCAATTCTCCATGTGGATTCATTGGGTCATGATTTACATGTTTTCGTTAATGGACAATATGCAGGTAATTAGAAGATCTGCTTATCGATCTTAAAAATGATATGGCAAAACAAACAGACCTGAGGTTTATGAAATTTGGACATGGTGCACTATGTACTGCATATAATTCTTAATGTCCTAAGAGTGCATAAGAAGTTCATGAAAGAGGCTGTATAACTTCTTCTTTGTTTTTCTTCAAACCAACTTCTCAAGACAAGTGCAGGAATAAAAGTGAAAGAATATTAAATTAAGGGACAAAATAAATTCAGGGCTAGGTATAAGGGATGGGATGATTTTAGTGTGAGTATCATGGATTTCTATCTCTTTATTAGAGATATCCTTTTCAAATCTTTATTTCAGTAAAATCCGCTCAATTCAATCCTTTTATTAAACCTACCAGGTATATCAAGCTATTTCTTTCAGTTTTTGCTGAATTTGTATCTCTTTAACATTAGGTTTTCTTCTCAAATCTTGACCTTCCATTTCTTCCTGCTTGTGTTATTCCACTGTATGAATTGCATTGCGAGGTGTAGTCTATGGTTATATTTTATGAGCCATCATCTCTTGCCAAAGTATTGCTGACAAGGTATACTCCAAGCCCAAAGTTGTTTCTATGCAAGCTCTGCTTCCTCCTATTATTGTCCATTTTGGTGAGTCCTTTCTCTGTATTCACTCTTTAGCCAAGGTCATTCTCCTATGGACATCATCAGCTTGTATTGGTTATTTCATGGTAGTTAATGAGAGGGCAACATATGTTTCTTGCTTTCCAACAATATGAGAGGGCAATTTGCTCCTTATCCAGATCAAGGTCACAATTTCGAATTAATTGTTCCCATAGTTATTGTACTTATTTTTCGCTATTGATATATAGTTATGATTCTTATGAAAATGTTTAGTAAGGTTCTATGAAAAATTTCATGGATTTTTCATCACAGGTTGCTTTGCCAACAATTTTCTTGGTTATTTTATGTGTGATGTTTGCTGACTTGTTTGTGGAAAATTCAAAGTTGGACCTAAGCTTGAAAAATATTTGTTCTTCATGGTATTCTGCAGATTCTTGTAATCCCCACTATTTGGTTCCCAAGATTTTTCTCCCTCCTATTATTAGGTTTTCTTTATAATCCCTGTTACTAGGTTTTCTTGATAATCCCCATTGCTAGGTTTGATTGACCCACGTATCACAAGTAGTGGATTTGATATTCTTGTATAACTTAACCCGACAAATGTACGGTTTTTTAAATTATTAACTCTATAGAGCTTCATTCTGCATGGTTGAATATTTATCTCAAGCTAATGTGTATGGTATCTAATAGGATAGGCTCTGGTCATTTTTTGCTTTCTACTTTGCAACTCGATGTTACATGCAACTACTCTGTCCTTTATGCAACTATTCACTTTAGGATAATTTTGAGTACATTCGTTGATGTCTTAAATACAAGCATTGATTGGTAGCTAGAAGTGTAAATTTTGATTCCTGATATATTTTTTTAATGGTAGTTAGAAACCAAAGGAGCTTTTTGCAAGTCTTAAAACATCTAAATATTACACTTGTTATGTTCTTTGCAAAGATTGCAATTTTTGCATATAGGTCAATAATTTGAATAATGTTTAAAAGAATTTAATTATACTTGTAGGAAGTCAAACAGGGAGTAGCAGCAAGTCAAGTATCACGCTGGAAAAGCCCATTGCTTTGAAGTCTGGAAAGAACGATATTGCTCTTTTAAGTATGACAGTTGGCTTACAGGTTTGTATCTAAAATTTTTACACTCTTTTTCATTAACTAAATTTTTAGTTCTCTTTAGGTTTGAGGCCTTTTCTTCCTTGGGTCAAATATAAACATACTCTCTCTAGGAATCGGGACTGTTGTGAATTTTATGAGTATATGTATTTATTAGGTTCGGTATTTGCTGCATTTCTGATTCTGCTGAGTTTGGATATACTGGACTTTATTGTTTGATGTGCATTTGATTTTGAACCCCCTTTTTTGTCCAATGAAGCCAGTAATAATTAGTTACAACTGAATTTCTAATATTTTATTTGACTCGCAGGTTAGTTATGATTATAACAGTCAGCTAGAGTACGGTAATGGTAATCATATCTTAAATTAGTATTTGCTTTTACTACGCTTTCATTAAAACAGATTACCCAGGTTTTTGGCTAATAGTTTTGATCATATTAACAAGACTTGGACTCAACATAAACTCAGCAAGCTCTTTTTAGACTTGGAATTGGTATTTTTAACTTGAATTGTGTTTTTACTTTTTTGGAAGACTTGGACAAGGCTGACAGTTGAGACTCATAAGTCTGCTGAATCCCACAAGTTTTGGCTGAGTGTGTGGGTTGAAGCTATGGAATTGCAACCCATGCCTCACACCTGATTCATGAGTCCTTGCAGAGATTTGCAGTGTCTCAACATGATGGTGTTGGGCGTAAGATAAATTCTAGAGCATAAATGATTCATAGCATCATAAGTTTTCATGCATATGAATATCTTAAGACTTAATGGAAGGCTCATGTAAGCTTCATTGTTAACCAGTACAAACTGTCCCCGCATTTACATACATGTATTATGAGAACCTGTTATGGTGAAACATTGACATGCAAGCTAAGTTACTTGGGTACAGATATAGGCTTATTTTTCTATATAAATACTGGCAGATATTACAAATTTTTAGAAAACCTTTTGATATGATACAACAGGGATACAATGTGTTAATGTGGGGCACACAGAAACAGAGAATTTATATTACTAGCAGGCCACTTATGCTAAGAATGAAAAGAGATAAATTCTATGAGGAGTCCAACTTAAAACCTAATATAGCTGTTATATACTCTACAAAATTTGAAGCTGAAATGGAACAAAAATATATAACTGACAGGAAATCTGAGCAACTGTAGGAATCTAAGATTACAATGCTATAAAGTCAAATGGTTAATTGATTTCCTAAAATTCTGTTTTCTTATTGCTCTGTTTTATTGAATTACCTGGTCTATCCATACTTAGAGAGCTAGCATTTTATGAGCTTATTGAATAATTTCTTTCCTTTGTCCTTCATTTGCTTTCCTCCTTTGTATTTAGCTATTTGGCCCAAAAGATCCTTTTTTTTCCCTTCAAAATTATTAATAATCTCTTTTGGAAAACAACTTGGGTCTACACAATTGTTTGCTGTCAATTTTGTTTACAAAGATACCTGCTTGGGTTTCTAGTAAGCATGACTATTTAGCTTGACAATTTCTAGAGATTCTCAGTCTGACACAATTCCCATCTTATTCACTTTCCTGGGGTGCTGGGATGGTGTATTATTCCCTTCCCTTCTGCATTATATACAAATAGTTTCATCGCTTGGTTTTGGATGATTTCCATTACAAATGCTGTTAGCTATACAGATGCTTTTGAATTTCATTTACTGAGTGAAAGGAATTAAAGTATATGCAATTATGCATAGCTTCTCTTTTAACTTGATTTTCATTTTGACTTAGATTTTTCTAATGGGAACTCTCGTAGAGGATTTGATATAATGGTTTTAGTAAATACCAATGCTACTTTAAGTCAATTCTACATTTTGACAATACTGATTGACTATTGTTTCATGTGTCTAGAACTATGGGTCATTTTTCGATACATGGGGTGCAGGAATCAATGGACCAGTGAAATTGAAAGGCTTCAATGGTGGGGACAAAGATTTGTCCTCACAACAGTGGACATATCAGGTTTCATCTTAAATCTTTCACTCTTATTGATTACATTTATGTTTTTGACATGAGCTGAAAGAGTGATAAAAGAATAAAGCTGAGGTAGCTATATGTTCTATATAGTTTGAACATTGAGGTGAATTAATTATGTGTTCAATATGTCCTTTTTTTCTTGCACCAGCCTTTGCTTTTGTTATTTGAAGAAAATAAATAAAAAGCACTGCTTGTATGTTAATTTATTTGGAAGTGTACATTAGAAGTTGAATTTTACTCGTATCTTATAATGTAGTTATCTTTCAAGAATCTTGTACTTTGTTGTCATCTATGACATGATTTTACTCTGCATTCTGTTTGTTTACAAGTGTAGATTGGATTGAAAGGTGAAGAGTTACAGTATTATATGGGTAAGAGCACAGCTACTGCAACATGGGCTTCAGGAGCGGACCTTCCTAAGAACCAACCTATGATATGGTACAAGGTTAGGAAACAATTTATTTCTATTATACTTATGCTTTTCAGATTTAAGCAGGTAGTAACTGATAACCTTCCTAGTAATATCATATTAATAGCATTCAAAATGTTTATCATAGATTACATGAAAGTTTGGGAGTATTGATTTCTTGTTTATGTGTGATGCATATGCCTGGGCATTTCTTGTTATCCATCTAGCATGTTGGGAAAATGAGTTTATTGTTTTTCTACATCCACTTCACAATTCTGATTGTTAGGAATGTTTTCTATCATATGTGAGATAGAAATCTCTAAATAATCTATAGAGAAAATGAAAAATTTCATCTGTCCATGACAATAGGATGTCTACGGGGAACTTTTTTCAAGATCTAACTGTTATAAAATAAAGTATTCATTTTATTTTTCAGTTGTATCTTTAAAGTTAAACAAATATGATAAATAATTAAAATCACCAACAATGAAAAGCACAAATAATGATAAAGAAACATGATGCCACACTGTTGTTTGTGTTGAGGATTTTGCGAAGTTTAACATTTTTATTTGCAATTTATGTCACCTTATCAGTTTCATAAACAGGACTGTGTGCTAGTATGTACCAGAGAGAAACTTCATTTTTTCCAAAACCGAAGTAGCAGAGGTGACTCAAAGCGAGTGGTTTCAATGAATGAGTTTTACATGAAGTATAATTTGATACAACTGATTAAATGAAAAAGAACAGAGTAAAATACCTACACACCACCATTCATCAATAAATCAAAGGCCTGGATTTAAATGTTCTCTTCCTCCTTAAGGTGCTGAAAAATCTGCTCAATGAAAAGCCTGAGAGAGTAAACAATTAATAGCACAATTTAGTTCAGAAAAGAAAAAGAATATTCTCTGAGATTACAATGTTGTAACCAAGCATATAAAATAATCCTCCCTCTCTCTCTCTTGCTCGTGCCTATAGTGAACCTAAGCTCTTTATACATCTTTCTAATACCTTTTCAGTTGCTGCTGTCATTGTTTGATATAAAGTGCTTAGTTTGTAGATTAGCTAAAGATGTCTAACTGGCGTGGTGGGTTTCATGAGAAACATGTGGTGCTACAAAGTTCGAAAAGGGAGCTTTAATTTTGGGATGCTCTTGAAAGCTTTTTATGGGCTTGTCGGAATCAATTGTCTTCTGAACACTTAAATGTTGGAAAGTTGAATCATTCTTCCACATACGATTGTGGCATTTACTGAAGCACTTTGTGGACACAGAAAGTGAGGAGGAAAATGATACATTCTGCTGTTTAGACTGTTCACAGTTATGGTTTCGTTCTAAAGATATTAGTTAATGCATTGCCTAAATTGAATCCAAAATACAGTAAATCTGCATCTCTAATTCTAGGCTTACCTGTAGATTTTGAACACGTACAATTGAGTATAATATCCTGTTTATTCTGTAAAATAGATGCATAGGAAGCTTCTAGTAATATGCGATTAATGTGTCATCACTTTCTTGGCAGACCGCTTTTGATGCACCTGATGGTAATGATCCAATTGCATTAAACCTCTTGGGCATGGGCAAAGGAGTTGCCTGGGTGAACGGGCAGAGTATTGGACGATATTGGCCGGCCTACATTGCTCCTGCAAGTGGGTGTACTGATTCCTGTGATTATAGAGGAGCTTACAGTTCTGGTAAATGCCAAACAAACTGTGGCCAACCATCCCAAAAACTGTAAGAAAGTCCAACCTTCCTTTCCTCTATCAACTGCCCATGATTACAATCTTACTTTTGGAGTGGAAATGTAAATTTAGATTGTTTATTGTTGATATATAGGTGAATCTCTTTCATTAATATATTTAAAAAGGCATTTAGAAATATGTTTGCTAACCAAGCAGCTTCTCTCAGTTATCATGTTCCTCGTTCTTGGGTTCAACCAACTGGTAATGAACTTGTGCTCTTTGAAGAAATGGGTGGAGATCCTACTCAAATCTCATTCATGACAAGGACTGTAAAATCTTTATGCACCCATGTATCAGAGACACATCCTCCACCCGTGGATTTGTGGCAATTAAGTGCAGAGACTGGATCAGAAGGGACTAAACCAAAGCCAGAACTTCGTTTACATTGCCCATCATCTGGCCAACTCATCTCATCCATCAAGTTTGCAAGTTTTGGAACACCCAAAGGGAAATGTGGAAGCTTCATTCATGGCCATTGCAAGACTGACACTGCAATGTCTGTTGTAGAACAGGTATTAATTCTAGTCTTTCCGCCTAATCCTTCAATCAAAATTTTAAATCATTTACACCAAACAAATGCATCCACGACATATTATTTTAAAGCTTCACTTATTTAAATTTTTTGGTTTGGGTTATTGCAGGCCTGCATTGGACGACAAAGTTGTTCAGTGGAGGTTTCAATAGACATGTTTGGAGATCCTTGTGTAGGCACTAATAAAAGTTTGGCAGTGGAAGCTAGCTGCTCCTGATAAGAAAATATCGATCCTTTTGATCTTGGATAATGTGAATATATGATTAAAAGATCAAAACTCCCTTATAGCACAATGCATAATTATTGATTAGCATTGATGCTAGCATTGGTCTTTGAATAATGTTAATATTAATTAAAAAATCAAAACTCCCTTATAGCGCAATGCTTAATTATTAACTAGCATTGATGCTAGCATTGGCCTGTGTCAACTAATTGACAGAAAACAGTGCTCAATGCACATAAATCCTATGTAGACGACACATACAATATGGTATCAATAATTTCAATATATATATCTAGAATTCGCCCATGAAGAGTCACATGTTTTGAATGATCTCTGCTAGCCCTATTGATCAATTAGCTAATTTCAAATCTATATCATTTTGACCAAAAGATCATATTATTTAAACCAATAGTTAAAGTATACAGCCAAATACTCAAAAAGTTGGCAGCATAGGATTACCACCCAAAAGTAGACTAGAAAAATTGGGAAAAAAACAAACACGTGTCAAAAAGGGGAAAGCCACAAATCGAGCAAATCTATGGCCCAACAAAAAAAAAAAAAAAACCTATTAATTTACTAGAGCATTAATAAAAGGAAACCAATATAATTAAGCCACAAGGACAACACTAGTATTGGTAGGGGGTTCCTGCCCATTAGGGTTACCTTACTTGATGCCTAGCAAAGCCCTACCATTGCCCACATGCTACCATTGTCGTGAGTATCATTGTCGCCATCTTTAGATTCCTCCTAGGCTTGATTTTGAACAAACCTTGGTAGAGAAATAGTGAGTCCCAATTGAGGGAATTTTCCTTGATCAAGAGGGACCCAACCATGCTTTTGAGAGCACATGAAGGAGCAAGATTGCTGCCTCGTTGGTGATAGTGGAGTGTTGGCTCTTTAATGATTGCATGGGTGGTGATGTCAGGGCTCCAAGTAGTTGCCCCTCTAGTCTTTGGTAGGGGATTTGGGTGAAGGCAAAACCTTGGCCATAGTGTAAGGGGCATTCCCCTAGTCATCGGACAAACTTTGAAATTGCCATAGTTCTAATGCAACCTTGCTAGCTTGAATTTGAATATGCATGTGCATAATTAAAATCACCTTGGCCATGGTGTAAGAGGTGTACACCCATCAATCCATTGAATTTGAATTTACATGAGCACATTATAGATCACCAATGATTAAGAATAGAAAAAAATAATATTTGCAACATAATGAACAAAAATAACATGATTTTTAAAATCCTACAAGATGCAAAAAATAATATCCAATTTGAAAGTGTGTCACAATTGGGAATGCTCAACAAGGCATAATCTTAATTATTGTGCAATGGCTAACAAGGCATAATCTTAATTATTGTTTGGTAGGTCTTGGTCAACTTGGCCCTGGCTTGAGGCTAAGAAAGCTAGGTTGAACTAACTTTCAAGTAAATGTATTCGAGTTTGATTCCCCTTAGGAAGAACTTGAGAGAATGGATTCAGGGAGTAGTCGCTAATGGCTTGTCTTAAAACAAGATGGTGGAGATCATATAGAATGTTGGTATTTGATTATATGGGTAAAATAGGTTTTGAAGGGGCCATGGTACCCTTCACAACAAATGCCCACCAAGAGAAGCCAACAACAAAATTCCAACCAAGTTGCCCTCAACATGTACATTAAAACAACTAAACTAGACAAGTTAAACAACAACTAACCCTCACTTGGCACCACACATGCCCAAAAAATGTGTATTGGAAACAAGACTATGTTTAGGAAACCTCTCTTCCTTCTTTATACAATCGTCCAAGAAACACCATTTTCCAAATCCTTAGATTTAGGGGAAAGAAGAGGAGAATCCTCTATCATCACCATGACTTGCTCCACCAACCATAGAGAAGAGTGTCTATTTGACAACGACTTAGGTTGCATATAATCCAAAGGTGTTGAAATGACAATACACCACATACCTTGAAAGAACCATGTTTAGCAGAAGAAGCACCCGAGGAAGGACTAAGTGAAGGTAATCCATTGGGAGAAGAAGGTGACGACTTAGCAACTACTAAATAGGGAACCACCCCCACAATAGGCTCATCATGAACTAGAGGGGCCATAGGAACCTCACAATCCCAAGAGTTAGAAAAATCACCAACAATTGAAAGTTTAGGATGAGCGTTTCACCACCATGTAGTTGAACCCACCAACCTATGACAAGAGTGACAGTAATTAGAAGGTGTCTAGTAGGGAAGCATCACAATCATCTAAGTTCAAAGCATATCCTCCACCATAAGCACAATTTCCCTAGGAAGAGCCTTGGAAATGTCAATGTTGACCAAAATACATGCATAGGTGGTGTTGCCAAAACTTAAAAGTAACATCAATCTTAAGAAAATGATTAATCACATTACCTATATCTTCAAGGCAAGAAATGCCCCAAAAATGAAGATATAGGTTACACAATCTAACCTAAAGTAGCATGATATTAAGTGGCTTGGGGAAAGAGTTGAAAAGGGAATGATGGCTTGAGTGAAAGGGAATGCTGGCCTAACATCCATAGTCGATCATCCAACATTACTTTATTATCCTCAACAAATTGAAAGGTTGTAGTGAAAAACTCCCAGTGCAAGAATAGAGCTCGATTCTATCCTTTGTGAGGCATCTAGGAATCCATCACTTGTTGATTTAAATTAAGAAAAGCGGGCCATAATTGATTGAATCTACCAATTAAGCCTATACAAGCAAATGATTATCATCTTCAATCACATCCTATCCATAGATAAGGATAGGGGTGATGTTGAGCAAGGTAGAGGTGATTTACCATGCTCAGGTAACTAGAACTAGATATCCTAGCCACAATAGCAAATGACACTCGAGACACATGAATCTTTAGATGGGTGCCAAGGAGAGACGTTGCAATTGAAGGGGCCAAGCTGTGACGGGTCGTTGCCATGGATGGAGAAACTATGTTATGAGTAGCATCCAAAATCAATAGACTAGGAACACAATAATAGAAGGAATTTGGATACATGCTACACCATTTCCCATGTCAACTAGAGCCCCGTAGTTTGCAAAGAGCGACATGAAGTTTTCATTTGAATCAAACATTAGGGTTCTCAACACAAACAAGGAAGGCATTGTTTCATAGAAGCAATACCATTACCATATAAAATGCTGGTTGATGGATAAGCCATTGCAAAATCTATCCCCATTTTAGAGCAATCATGACTTAATGGTTTCCCAAGCTTTCCAAACAATTTTAGTGCCTAAAGTGCCATTGATTTTGATAGGATTTGGAGCATTTGCAAGATCATGTAATCCATGACCATCCTAGGCTAAATGGCCATATGATGAACTAGAGATGCAATTTTTTGTAAGGCCTTGTTAACATTACAAACTCTAGCTATCCACTTAGCACAAAGAGTAGTACTTTGTTGACATCAATAAGGCCTAGCCCATTAGAATCACTTGATGGCAAATATCCTAGGCCACATGGTCAGACCCTTTATTATTGATCGAATTGACGCAAATAAAATCTTGGAGGAGCATATCAACCTTGCAATACGATGCTTTGGAGGGAACCCAACAAGAGTAATACACATCACAACAATAACTTCTGAGAAAATTTAGAACTTGTTAGAAAAAGTGGTTTGGTGTTCCAATAGGCAAGCTTTTTTTTCAACCGAGTCAAAATTGTATTGCTAGAGCTTAGCTTTACAAGATTGTAAGGCAAACGTGATTCCAAGAAATTTAAAAATTTCCATGTGATCAAAGTGAATTGAACTGTTTGTTATGATTTGGTGTTGTACACCATGCATAAAATGTTATTATAAAGTTGTAATTAAATAACTATTTAATTGTGGTATACCTAGGAGGTGTGTTTAGCCACACTAGGTATTTGGGACCACTTGTAAAGTTGTATTGTAATATTGGCTTACTATTTAATGTGTGGGAGACATAGGATAATAATTTAATATTGGGGAAAGCATTTAATAAAGTGAAAGCTTAGTACCCAATATTAAATGATGGGTCAATGGTTGTGTGTTCACATGGTTTTGTGGCACATGGTTTTATCTTACCACTTGGTTGTATTTGTGTGAGCTTGTATCTATAAAAACACATTTTTAGTGGTTAAGGTTGGTTGGGTGAGCGGGCTGCCATTATCAAGTATTTCTAAAGAGTGCATATGCAAAGCATGGCATGGGGTGTGTGGATACATGCTTGGACACATGAATGATGCATTGGAGAGGCTTGATGCTTCAAAATTATTCATGGTAACTTTGTAAGTACATGTTTTTTTTTACTATTGAATAATAAATGGAGTATCGATGCTTTTGGAGGTTGGGGTTTTCCTGCTTGATGGTTTTCCCAGGGCATATCTTTTGTTATTTTGTGGTTTGTCTATTTGATCTATGCATTATGGTTATTCTGTAAGCTTGTATGCATGCTTTTCTCTCGTGGGGTTATGTAGGAAATGAATTAAATGAATTGGGCATTCATGCGTTATTTCCTAACACTATTCAAAAGTATGGATCCAAGTTGGGGGTTGGGAAAAGGACTACTTGTAATATTATTCGATTCCACTAGATAATAGACCTTGAATCCAAGAAAAAAGGTGTTAAGACACTTGAAAGCTTGGTGAATATTGTCCTCATCCTCAAGGAGTATCAAGGAATTACTGATAAAATTTCCATTGAACAATTGTTGAGAAGTAGTTCTAGGAACAACAATTCCTTAGACACATTGTAGAATGGTATTGGCAAGAAGATGGCCAAACCTTTCAACAACAAACAAATAAAGTTAAGGTGCAAAAGAGTGACATTTACAAATAGAATGGAAGAGGCCAAAGTGTTTAGATTGAACACCATTAATGGCTAGGTGGACGAAGGAATTTACAAAGAGCATTTGATTGATTGGATGAAAATGGGACCAAAGCCAAGAGCCTTGAGCATGAAAAGAATGCCACTCATTCTTGTCATCTACCTTTTTAAAATTAATTTTAATGAAAAACCCTTGGTGGTTAGACTTATATCTCCATTCTATACCTTCCCAAACCACAATAAAATTGCCACAAATGTACTCACTATGAATAAATAGTCTATTCAACATGACAAACCACCAACGGGAGATGTCTAACACACATGGCTAAAGCCTTGGTGATGATTTCGTAGGAGATACAAGATATTAGTGGACCTTTACTTGTAAATTCTCTAGATCATTGACCTTAAATATGAACTTGATGTGTCCTTTGCTAGTTGTAGGGCCCAAAGATTTGGTATGATACACTTCAAAATACTTAAAAAAAATCATGGCCAACATCATCTCAAAGGATTTTGTAAAATTTGCATAGGAAACCATCACAACTAGGTGTTTTATCTTTAGCCATCCCAAATATAGTTGAGCGAAGCTACTCTTGAGGAAGATGTTTGTCACATGTATCTTTGTTTGAGGTGAGTTTGCAAGGTGACCTTCGGGTAGGTCATAAGAGTCTCATCCTTTTTAGGAGTGGATTTGATTTTGAAAGACTTTAGTATCATGTTACACAAAATAATATATTTTGGAAGTGTAGAAAAGAATTAGCCAACTTCTTTGATGTACTAATTTTTTTGGTTGTAGGGCTTGCAAGTTTTCCTTTAAAAACACTATAGTTGACTTTTAACTCATGAAATTTTTCTTTGATTTGGGTTCCCTTGTTAGCATAGGCATCAACCACTTGCACAAGATGTCATTGCTTGTCCACTTGAATTTGGAAGGGTTTGTGAAAAAGTGTCTGTGAGAAAGTTGATTGAGCTCTAATGACATGGCCACATAGGATTTGTCTCTTATTCAATTGACAACTATATATTCTATAAAAGTGGGTGGTATGGGTGATGTAGTTAGAAAAATCAATCCATCCATTATCTCCTTTCAAACATGACACAACATTTCAAATATGTCCAATATGAGCTAATGAGGACTTATGTTGGAGCAGTGACATTTCAAAAATGAATCTAGTTGTTTTAGTCTTGAAATTTGGAGGATCCACTCAAATTTGAGGTTGATTGGTGAGTAGTCAAAAATAACAAAACTTAGTGGGGTTATGTCAAAAGTGAGTAATAATAAGAAAAAGAAAAGTATAGTTGTGCTAACATCATAACATGCTCAAGCCTTCTAATAAATCTTTTAGACCCACTATACAAATAGGACCATGTGTACCAAATTGGAGATGTGTTTTGGTAGCCAAGATTTAGATCATAAATGCCAATTAATTGTCCATATAGAACTACATATTTCTTTCACTAGTTGTGCAACTCACTGACAAATGACCTTGATTATTTGTTGTCACTTCAACTATTGAAGTCACCATTAAATCCCATTGAGCTAGTGGAAGTTCATATACAAGTCATCGCCAACGTAGTGTTGTTTTAGATGCATCATTCGAGATATAGATATTAACAAAGTTGAAGGCTTTATTATAAATATAAAAAAGGACCCGTAAAGCTTTGTTAGTTGAGTCATAACTAATAGTAACATAGAGGGAATTCCACTTGGCATCAAAAAATATGGTCATGCCACCTTGACCTTGTTCATGAGTATTGCTAAAACATAATATTTAGGAATGTAACATGACAAAGATTCAAAGTAAAAAACCAATCTTGATCTTTTGATGTTTTATATCCAAATTTTTTTATATGGTTTGATAATTTTTATATTGTTCTTTATGTTTCATTTCAATTTTTAATGGTTCAATCACATTAACTTGGGTGGATTTAAACATTATATTGTTAATGTTTTTAATCATTATTTACCTTGTATTCAACATAATCAACAAGGTAGGGTTAACCTAGGAAATTTGATCCAAACAAGAGAGCCTATTGGTCAAACATGACAAAATACATTATCCATGAAAATAAAACAAGAAAATTAATTGCATACATAATAGGACCCATGATGGAGGATTGCTTCACATAGTTGACTTTGACAAAACCAAAGAGAAAATAACCTTTAGTTAAATTTTTAATGGATTCTAATTTAATTCCATGGGGGAATCAATGTAGTTTTTATCAAGATGCAAATCATGCTCTCATATGATAGTCAACTTAAAAATAACCAATGAGCATAAATTGCTCAAGCCATTTACATGCATTGTCAAAATTAGGGATTAGAAGAACATTCGGTGTTAGTAAAAGATATAACTTGTTGATTTTTTTTGGCACAAACTTGTAATGATTCTTCAATGGTGCCATTGCTCACTCCATTTTGTAATGCTTTAACATTAATAATTGAAGTGAAAGAATTGGGTGCCACTAAAAAGTGGTGACCATCTTAAGGGTGAGAAAATCTAAAAGTTATTACAATAAATACAAGATTACAAAATATTGCTCTAAAATTTTAAATCTATGTAACAAAAGACAAAGCAAGGGATATAGGCATGAAACCAAAACCAACCTATCTCACCCTCACTTAAAATTTTCTACCCACTTAACATTCCAAATTTTATGAGTTTAATTAGAGGGGGGTATTCCTAACCTTTTACAAACAATGTAGATTCATTGCTATCTTTAGAGTAAATTTGTGGCGCTTCATAATTGCATATTCTTTTTTTCTAGTTTATGATTTTGGCAAGTGCAAGTGTAACAATAATTGTCAGTAAAAATCATTCAAAGAGTTGCAGACTTGTGGGTTGCAATTATTGATTGATGTGCAACATATATACACTTTTAAAATAATGGAGAACCAGTTTACTTAGATTCTCTTGGATAAATCAACACCAATAATATTATTTTAGATAAAACCATACACATTTAATTGTATTGGATTCAAATTTTCATACCGATGCCACTTCCAATCCAATTTTGTGCCCATTACAAGAAGAGTTGATTCATAAGCTTGGGATAGTTATGCCAAACTATAGTCCATTAGCATACAAATTAAATTAGATAGTACTCTACTAGCTATCTTAAACGAAAAAACACATGCATATGTATTCCAAACTATGAAAATCACAAGAATACTATAAAAAATATAAAAAACCAAGTAGTCATGAACATATAATTATACTACATCATACCTTTGGAGAAACTATTTAATGAGAATACAACTCTATGAAGAGGGAGCTTATGCTCCTCATGCCTCCAACCAAAACGTATACAATTCTTACATAACCTTAGTGGGAGTTGCAAACATGAGTTCAAAATATCTTCAAGAAATGACTTGTAACAAATAACTCCAAAAATTAGTGTCTATCTTAGATGAAGACAACTATTAATGCCTACATGTTTTGTATACTTGAAGGTCTTTGTTGTATTAAATCCACATGCTTCATCATGTAACACTTGTAAGGGATCTAGTTTATGTATTACTCCCAACTTCTTGTTCAATAGTCATGTAGAAACAACAATATACCAATTGACCATCAATCACAAAGTCTTTAGCATACTTTCATTGCTCTATTCTTCAAATACTACTTTTGATATCACCTATTGATCCACACCTATAAGAATTGATTCATTGATTTAATTTATATTTAAATTCACCACCTTGTCTCTTTGATTTTTGTCTTCTCTAAATTGAAACTCATGTTGTTGGGAGGTGAAGGTTTGTGTGCCCTTGCAATGGCTGCCAAGAAACTATTACATGAATTCTAACTATTTTCCTAGGAACACTTCAACCATTAACATCTTCAAACCATTCCTTAACTATCATCACTCAATTATCTAGCAACCACTAGCAACCTAGGGAATATAAAATATTTCCCAAAACCAAGTGAAAAATAGACACATGGGTCCATTCATAGAAAACCTAATAGCAAGGATAAAATTGCTTCCAAGAAAAAAGATAAATTTTGTGTTGCTAGGGAATGTAAAGCCCCACCCAAATAATGGGAATGAATGACCAAACATTGCCACAAAGCATAGAAAACATGCCTAGGAACTTGTATTCCCCCATTAATAGAGAACAATTGTGTGTGGGTGATGAAACTATTTCTTTGATAGTTCAAGGGACAAATTACCCGATTGCTACTTAACTTCCTGTTGGCTAGTTGTATCTTCAACTCCCATTTAAGAACTTCTTACAACTTCCTATCATTTTTGTTGCTCATTTTGGTCATAATTATTACTTCCATGTTGCCATATCAATGATGCATATGTAGTCCCCAACCTAAAAAATCCAATACTAATTAACAAGTATGATGACCTTTGGGTAGTTGAGTCTCACACCCTCTTTTGGATTCTTATGCCACCTCTCAACCATTTATTGTCTTTAACTGAGTAGGCATAACCATGTAATTTGGCATTTACCAAGTAGGTAAAACTCCCACCTATTATGGGCACTTGGGAGTTATTAATCCTCTTGAAACTATCTTCCATTATTTTACTATATAAACAACACTCACCCCTTCCCTTGGCTAGTGATATGGAATGCTAATTCAATGCTAAGGTAGTGTTGAGTTTATTCATGTTTAGATCTCCTTTCTTGCTTTTCTTCAATTATTTTGATCTTGGGTTATTTCACAACTAAATCTAATATGGTATCAGAGTTGGTTGTGAATTGTGGGTTAACAGTTTTTTCAATCGATTGGGTTAGTGCACCAAGATGGTTCCCAAAAATGGGGCTTAAGTGGCCACTTTTTTCTAAAATTAGGAAATGCTGACCTTGGACATGAAATTGAGGATAGTTACACTCAAAATTTTGAGATGGAACAAAAACAAGGATCGAAGTGCTCCGAGTCTACTTTCTAAACTACTAATTTATTTTGAAAATGGTTGAGATTCAGGGGTTCAAAAGAGGGATGTACACAAATTTGTGTTGTTTATGTCAGAAAAACATAACATAGCAACTCTTGTACGACCTGAGCATGGTGACCTTTTTTTTAGTATTTTTAAAATCGCTACGGTCAAAAGTTAGCTAACAACATCTAGTTGATGCACAAATTTTTTGATAATTTTTTAATGAATAATTGAATTTTTACTAATTTCCTAAGTGGGCACTTCCTGAAAAGTAGAATTTTGGTCGTGCTCCCTCTACAAATTTTGGAAAATAATTGATTTTTGTTTTGTTTTCTTTTTTTAAAATTTTTAGAATGGAGTCTAGTTTCTAAAAATGTAATTTATTTGAAATTTTGATGAAAGGTTAATTTATAACAAAAAAACACCAAACACTGCTTTTGGCAAAAAAAGACAAAAACAAAAAAATTATGGATGAAAGGTTTAACATTGTCAAAAAGTGAAAAAAATTACATCGTTGGATAGCTAAGAGAGAACCTAACATTACCCATGTTTTTTATTTTTTCGATATTGAACTAGATGCAATCTTGATGGTGAGCATGAACCCAATTATGTGAAAAATTGTAGAATTTGCAAAAACACGTTTCTGGCCTTGTTGGGAATGCCCTACAAGCCTTTGGGTTGGTATTCCAAGGCAAAAAAATTCACATTTTTCTTTGTTTTTAAAGCGAAATAACGCGAGCGCATTTTTTTAAAAAAATTGAAAAGTGGCCAGAAAATTGGTACCCAACTTCATGCACCTGCCCCATTCTTTAAAGTAAAGTATGCTCTTCTCTTGCATCCTATGATGGCTTGGAGAATAAAAAATGATTGATAGAGATCCCAGTTTGGGGGGGGGAGAATTTTTCTATTGCATTTTATTGCAGGTATTTTGGAGCTTCCTAGAGACATTTTGAGCTCACCATTGAGTTCAGAGCAGCTGGAAAAGTTAGATTAGGCTTTTGTTTCATCCAAATTGGACACTGGATGCGAGATCTATCAAGGGTTAAAGAATAAAGGTTTTTTGAGAGGTTCCAGAAGGTAGCCTTCAAATCGGTGCATTTTTCAGCCCAAATGGACCTTACCATCATGCTTAGAAGGCGTCAAAACCATAAAATTGACTATCAATTCATCAATTTTTGAGAAAGTCAAATTTGAGGCAATTTTTTTAGCAGGTAGGACCGTATAGCCCCACCTGCACAGAGTATGGTACAAATTTTAAAAATATTATTTTTCTTGCATTAAACAAAACAAAATTATTATTATTATTTCAAAAAATTAAAATGCAAGTTTTTAACATATTAAAACTTTTTTAATAAAAGTTTTTGAAAAGTATTGTAAAAAGTAAAAAGAAAATCAAAAGTCACAAAAATTGAAAAAAGGCTTTAACTATGTCGTACTACCTGCGTAGGGTACCCAAGGTACCTGCGCGATACCATTGGGCCCCGCTCTTATAAAGGGTGTGGAGAGTGGCTCGCCCCCCCACAACTTTATTAAAGTTGCTTTTTTGTAACTTTTAAAACATTTAATATAAAATTCATAAAATTATGCGCCCAAAATCCGTACTTTGCCTGTGCCCACTATACCCTCCTCAGCTCTCATGCCAATAATTTAACAGGCATCGCTAAATTTAGTGGTATATTTGGCAGGCATCCAAATTTGGTAAAGGACTAAGTTTATCTGTAGAGCTCTAAATTTGGCATAGATTTCTAAACTACCTGTCTACAGATTTCTAAATCTAAATCTAGCAACATCTTAGCTAAATTTGGCGGTGATTGTCTTTTATAAATCTTGTACCCCTCTTCATTGGAGTTTTCAATTTTGTACCTGAACTTTAGAGGGTCTGTTCTCAATCATACATAGGTATTTTTCAACACAATTTTTTTGATTTGGGGTAAAAATCACTCTTTGTAGTGGTGTGATTGGTTTTTTCTCAAAGGATCCTATTTTTATAGAAATTTAGTTTTCTCATCAAATATGAAGGATAGTCCTTATATTTTGAACTTCAAATGGATGTAACTTTCACATGTACAACCTCAGATTGAGGTGATTCTTTTTTTGAAAGTGAATATTTTTCTGAGAATTACACATTGGCGTTATTTTGAGGTTCTCATTATGAGATTTTATTGTACTTTTAGTATTTGAGTCCATTTTTGGACATTGTAAAACTCTAGAAAACAAATCCAACATTGTAAAAGCGCTAATTTATAAAGTGCAAAATCATTTTTTGTTGGGGGGATTATTGATTGGGTGAAAAAGGGGGGGTCTCTCTTGGTGTGTGTTTTTTTGACCTATTTACTTGTGTTCTTCTTTTCCTTCACACATGGATCATTCTAAGGTTCCTTTGATAACACCTTATAATTATGCAATATGGCATCAACATGCATGGAATGCCTTAATGCAACTTGGGTATACTCCATATCTTGAAAACAATTAGATGAACCTACAGATGATAAGGAAAAGATAAAATGGACACTTGAACATACAAAAGCTCTTGGATGTCTTCGTAGTTTTGTTTCCCTTGATCTTATGTTTCCAATTGAAGCATGTACAAATTCACATAATGCTTGGAAAAAGTTAAAATCTTTGTATGGTACAACAGATGAAGTCAAAGGCTATCAGATTGAAAATGAATTAATGAGCCTTGATCCTAAGAACTTTGGAAACATCCAAGATTATATTACTAGGGTCAATGATTGAGAGCACAATGTAAATCATGTGGTATTGAGAAAAGGGACATTCATATAATCTATAATGTACTGAATAAAATTGGTTTTGAATTTGCAACTTTTGTTTCTAGCTAGCTTTCATACTTATAGAACGACTATGGGATCTGCATATACTATTCCTTCATTTGCATCTTTTTATGAGATGTTAATGCATGAACAAAAAAATATTATTTCTATGGGTCTCATAAAGCCATCGTAGACTCAAGATTTGTTGGCTGGTCAACCTAAGGGATAGAAAGAGTCAAGACAATCCGACAAGAAATAAAATAAATCCAAGAAAAATCCACACACAGATCAAGCACAACACAAATCCTCTTCAAGGAAGGATTTGTCTAAGAAGGAGAAGTCTACTTGTTCATATTGCAAGAGGACTGGACATGAAGAAAATTCTTGTTATAAGAAGGATATTGATGAACTGAAACATCTTCTAAAGAAGAACAACATTGATCTACCTTCTAGAATGTCTTAGTCAACTTCTTCACATCCTAAACAATCAGGACCTAGTAAGGATAAAGGTCATGCAAGTTTTGCTTCCGAGTCAAAGAAAAATAAAGGTAAAGCTCTTTGGGCTTCTACAAGTCATTAATTAGGGAAATGACTCCTAGATTCTGGAGCTTCTCATCATATGGCTTCTACACAGTCTATGTTCTCTTCTTTAGAGCCTTGTGTTCTGCCAACTATTATGATGGGCAACAATACTTACATAAACATAAGTGGGAGAAGATTTGTTGATATTAGGGATGACACCCTCAATGATGTTTTGTGTGTACCTCACTTGACAAATAATCTTCTTTCCATCTATCAAATTACTCATGGTGGAGCAGGGAAGGCTGTGGAATTCACAGCTGATTCATTTATCATTAGAGACTTGGAGAGCAGAGAGATAATTGCTACTGGGATGCAAGTTGATCATACATCTCAGTTGTATACCTTTTCAAAATTTTCACTTGACGATGATTTTGATCCTTTGGTTGTTGATCACACTCCTAGTGTGATTTTGATTTTGAGGAGAATTTTGGCTACTTGAATCTTGGTATTCTCACATTAGATCTAGTTCTTGAGCCTTGCATTCCTTCTCCTCCATCTATTGTTAATTTTGAGGATATTGGTGGTGCTACATTTATGGCTACCTATGATTTAGTGCAATAGGATATACATCGTCTTCGAGATATAACTAATTGGGATGACTACTTGGCAGACATTGCAGGTTTGTTTGTGGAGTCTCATATTTCAGACTTGGGAAACACTATTCATGACATTCATCTTCTCTTTGATGAAGTTGATTCTTCTTTAGTTGTTGTGGAGGAACCTTTGGATCCTCCTGTTCATTCTCCACATGATCATTCATCACAGTTTGACATGATTGTGGACACTTTTGAGCAGCATTTGGAGGAGGTATCTTTGTCGTCAGAGGAGATATTGGAGTCTTTGAATCTTGTTCTGCATACATCTCGGCTAGATTTTGAATTTTCATCTTCATCAGTGTGGCCTAGAATGCCTAATTTGATGGTGGAAACTTTCAGCATCGACATGGAGACACTTGAGTAGTTTTCAGAGACTTCATACATTTTGCACTTTCTTCCTTCATATTCCTTTCAGGAATGGGAAGATGTTCTTCATACACCTTTGGTTTTTTTTTTCGTAAGGGGAGGAACGTTGTTTGACGATCATGGACCATCTTCTACATCTAGTTTCAAGCATCAACCATTGGCATAGTTGATTAATTGAGGGAAGGCTACATAGTCTTTCTTATCCTTTCTATTTTGGAGGGGACTTCTTCCTTTCATGGGATAATTTCTTGTGTTGGGAAACTTGTTATCTTTCCCTCTTTTGGGGAGGAGTTTTGTCCCACTGGATTTTCTCCTTTTCTTTAATTGTGAGAGATTGTATTTGTACATGGGTACCTAAAATTTCCTAGTAGTCAGGACCCATACTTGCATCTTTGTGTCTTTTAACCCACCTAAGCTATGCTTAAGGGGGGGTGTCAGTGTAGGTTTTTTATTTTCTTTATGTTAGGGAATATTTATTTTTCCTACACACATTATTAAGCTTGCTTAGGTTATATTAGAATGGTTAGGACGAGGACATGTGGCATAATTCATTACTCACATGTGTCACTCACACCCACCTTTGGATAGTTGAGTCTCACACCCTCTTTTGGATTTTTATGCCACCTCTCATAACTATTTCTTGTCTTTACTTGAGTAGGCATAACCATGTATTCTGGAATTTACCAAGTAGGTAAAACTCCCACCTATTATGGGCACTTGGGAGTTATTACTCCTCTTGGAATTATTTGCCATTATTTACTATATAAACAACACCCACCCCTTCCCTTGGCTAGTAATATGGAATGCTAGTTCAGTGCTATAGGAGTGCTGAGTTTATTCATCTCTAGATCTCTTTTCTTGCTTTCCTTCAATCATTTTGATCTTGGGTGATTTCACAACCAAATCTAACACTACCAAGTGTTGTGATGTTCCATCCTTTGACAGTCAAAAATATCTTTTTTATCCAATTAACCAACCTGCAAAGGGTCAACCCACAATAATGCACCCCACTTTTTGGCCAAGTTGGACATTATTACCATCTTTTAAAAAAATTCACTTTACGAAACCTATAGCAACTAAACCATTAATAATATGAAGATGATGTGAACTAGTGATTTGTGAGGATTTGTGTGTAGATTCCATTTTTATTTAGAAATTATAAATAAATTGTGAATTTTTTTAAGTAACTTTTAATAAGTTATTTTTTTAGTTAAGAACATTTTAAAAAAGTGACGTTTATCTCGTCATGCATAACTTTTTTATTGAAAGGATAAAATTATAATTTTAAAATATAGATTTTTAACATCAATATCTAGTACATGGATATTTTGTCATAATTTTTTGTTGGATAGCTTTTTAAATTATTTTTGAAGTCAAAGTAATTATAATCTAGACATAGGTGTATGTCGTAACACATAACTTGTTTTATATGTATTGAAATTATTATTATTTTACTAAAACAAGAACATCAATACCTAGTGCACACATATTATTGTGAGATGACCCCAATTTTTTTCGAAACAACATCATCACCTTGCATAAGTGAATCCAACAAAATGAAGTGCTCTACAAACTAACACTATGAATACTCCTCAATCATATATAATATTTTGGCACTATTGTAGGTTATTTTGCATCTATTCATAACAATTGTAATATTTCTATAAGTAATCCTATAGTCTTATAAAACACTTGTAATATTGTTGCATATTAGTGTTAGGAAAAATGTGGATCAACCTTTCAATTAAAAAATATTACTATTTATAGTACATTCATATTCGAGCATGGATATGTGATATTTTTTCCTCAAAGCTATGAAATTTCCAAATAAACATTCTAATAAAGTTTTGACCCAATATCATGTATGGAATTCAAGATATTAAAGTTTTCATTTTTAAAATTTTAAAGTCAAGTTCGATGCACTTCAAAGCCATTTTTGGACATAAAAGTGGTTGCAACTAGCAAAGAAAGTTATAGTTTGATAGACCACTCAATGAGCTTTCAAACAGTTCAAATGGTTCATCAATCAACCTAATGAATCAAAAGTTATGACCTCCTAAAGTTGGGTCTCTTGAATTGAAAAATGTGAAAAACATGTTGGACACAAAAAAAGATGTAAGGGGGAGTTACATGTGTTGGTGTGTGTTTTGATACATTATAGGGCATGTTTAATTGGAGATAAGTTGGGCACCAATTTTTTTGGGTGGTTTTTGCTCATGGTTTTGTAAATACCATTTGATAGTTTCATATATTGTATCTCCTATATATTAGATTCTTGTGATGGAGGTTGTGTGTGAGAGTTTATAGAAGTTGATTTGCCTCCAGATCCCTAATTGGTGATACTCCTACAAAAGCTTGATATGTAAGTATATTGTAATCTTGTTGATTTTTGAATAATATATTGGACGAATTTTGGAGTGTAGATTTCTCTCTCGAAAGAGCTTTCCCCATGTAAATCATTGTGTTGTGGTATGAATAGTTATATTTATCTTTAGTTTTTGTAATTGTTGTAAAAATGTTTTTTTTTTTGCATAACCCTCCTCTGAAGATTAGTGTAGGAAGTTGTTTTGTTACCTTAGCTTCATTTCACGTGTTATCAAAGATTGACCACCTTTGGTTTTAGTTGTGGGTTGTTAGACATTTTGAACAAATCTAGTTTTGAGTGGGATCTTGTGTAGAAGATACTTCGTGATCTTGTTGCAAAAAATTTCAGATGAAAAACACATCAAGAATAATAGAGGTAGAGAATTTTTGGTAACAATTTTGAGATATGGAAGCTAAAGATGAAGGATTTGTTAATTGATCAAGATATGTGGGATGTTGTTGATGGGAAAGTATCAAAGTCAACAAATTCTACTTTGGTTGCTCAATATGATTTTTTTAGATTATAAAGCCAAGGGTATAATCAAATTGTGTCAGAGCTAAAAATTAGCTCTATCCCAGGACCACTTGCAAAAATAATGAATACCTTCTAAAAGAGAGTATGCAGGAAATGAGCTTGATTTCTATTAAGATCTATCAAATATGATAATAAGGTATGTTACAAAAGTGTACAATGACCTTGCTTATATAGACAAGGTGTGATGAAGTACCAAATGCAAAATATTAAATGGCTTGTGTCTCTTTGTTCCTTTGTTGGTTGTTGCGAGATCTTAGATCTTGGGGGCTTGATCATCCTCCTGGACCTTTGTTGTCTTATCTTTCCAACAGTTGTACAATTGGACCTCTCTTGTTTGTCTACTTTAGTGTGAGTTTGATGCAAGGCCATCCTCTCACTAAAGTGGGGACTAAATGTAGTGTAGAAAAATGTACTCCTTTACATTTTCACACTTTTTTGGGTCCCCTCAATTAAATTGGACTTAATAATAAGTCCTATTTTACATCTACAAGCCTAATAAATTACATTTTTGAAAGGGGAAACTCGACAACAATTAATGCCAACACATAAATCTTTACCTTGAGCAATGTGTTTTCCAGGAATAAGGACTTATTGGTGGTATTTTAATTCTCCCTAGGCCTTTGAACTTGA
Organism: Sequoia sempervirens; assembly: GCA_007258455.2. Taxonomy (NCBI): domain Eukaryota; kingdom Viridiplantae; phylum Streptophyta; class Pinopsida; order Cupressales; family Cupressaceae; genus Sequoia; species Sequoia sempervirens. The sequence continues at coordinate 842,698,646 of VDFB02271358.1, forward strand.
ATTTAAAATATGTTTTTGGTGGTATTTTAATGTCCCCGAATTCAAATTTCAATGTCAATGTGTATTGTTTAATTTTTGAGAAATTAAGGATACATACCTATAAATACAAGGTTATTTTATCATTCAAATCCTAGAGGAAGCAAGCCTAGAATTTTTATGAGATTTCACAGGAGAAAATATTATGATAAAAGGAATTCATGAGTAGATTTATTGCAGCAATCGAGATCTCAAACATCATGTCAAAGTCTCTTGCATCATGCATGTTTTTGGATCTAACATTGTGATGTAGGTTTCAAGATCCAAGTCAAATATTCAAGTCAAGATTCAACTATTAAGATCCACATCCATTGAATCCATTTAATGCAAGATCAAGATCAACACTCTAAAGGTTTATTCAAGGGTTTGGTGAGTTGCAACATAGCATTGTTCATTCATCATTCCTTTCATATTTCATTATTTCAATTCAAGGTTTAATTACCCAAACGGGGTTTGAATAAGGTAAAATCCCATTCACAAAAAACAAACAATTTTTCCTCATATGTCTATGTTGCAGATCTTAGGTTGAACAAGGATTGATGATTTCTTGAAGAGTGAAATTGGAAAATTTGTCAAAGTTGTAAAAAATTGTCAAAGTTGTCAATTCACGAAATCTCACCTACAAACCTATTTCTGAATTTTTGACATTGAAACCCAGATCAAACAAAAGCTACAAAATGACTCTAAAGGATCCTGAAAGCCGAGTAAAACAACTGCACAAAGACCCATTCACCTATAGGCGAATGAGTCCTAGTTTTCCTCTCAAATTGCATTTTGGTGACAGGTACACATCACTCTGCCATTTCTAGGTCTTTCGAAACTTTGTTGTTTTTGTATGTATTATGTTTTGAATTGATGTTTCAAGTTTGAATGAGCATGATTGAGTTGATTTACTATTTTTTAGTTTTTCTCCAAAAAGTTTTGTTCAAGCTAATACCCCCATCATCAATCATAAGGAAATTAGTAGATTCCCTCATTGAGTTGACTCACCTAAGGGTTGTAAGTCAATTCTTTGTGTGGATCTTATTTCCTAATGAAATAAAGGAAAATAGGTCCATCCATGTCTACATTCTAAAATTGGTGAATCCCCCACACATATATAAATCAACCTATTTTCCGTTGTTTCAATGTTATTTATTGGTAAAGGGAAATGAATAATTTTAGATTTAAAGTCTCAAATTGTAGCTAAATTTAAAATGAAAGATCTTGGTACAACTAAAAAAATTATTGGGATGGAAATAATAAGAGATAAAGAGAAAAAAAAAATTGGCTTGTCTCGAGTAAGTATATCACTTGAGTTTTATAGAGGTTTAACATGGAGGATTGCAAACCATTGTGTGTTCATCTTACAGTTGAAACAAAGTTATTTGCTTCACATTGTCCAACATCCCCATTGGAGATGGAATAAATGAGCATAATTCTTTACTAGAGTACAGTTAGAAGTTTGATGTAGGATATGGTTTGCAGTAGACCAAACATTTCCCAAGTAGTGGGATTTCTTTCCAAGTATATGTCTAATCTTGGTAAAGTTAATTGGGATGCAATCAAAAGAGTCTAGATATTTGTGGGGTATCTCTAAATATTCCTTATGTTATCACTATAATTTTATAGGAGATGGAAGTTCCTTTGATATTCATGGTTATGTGGATTCAAACTAGACATGTGATGTTGATAATAAATAATCCACTAGTTCTTACATATTTACTCTATATTGTGGTGAAATAATTTGGATGAGTAAGTGACATGCTAAGATTGCTTTGTTCACTATTGAGGATAAGTATATGGTAACTACTTACACTTGTAAATAAACCATTTGTCTTAAAAGACTATATCTAGATATCGAAATAAAAGGAGGTGTAGTGATAGTTTATTGTGATAGTAAGAGTGATTTTCCTAGCTAAGAACCCAACATTTCATGCTAGGACCAATCACATCGATGTACAATATGATTTTGTCAAAGATATGGTCGAGGATGGTAGAGTGAAGCTAGTTAAGGTAAATAATTTGTTGAATGTTGTAGATTCTTTAACTAAGATTGGAAACATATAAAATTTTAGATGGTGTTAAGAGTCAATGGGCCTCTCAACCCCTAACAATTAAATCATGGTTTTGATACTCCCTTTAATCTTGTAAGGTATTCAACAAGTGGGAGAATGTTAGAAAATGTGCCTTAACCATGAAATTACAAAATGCTTCTATTTATAGCAAGCTTACATTTGAGCATGAATGGGTTCAAAATTTCCCCCAAATTTATACAATTTTCAAATAAAAATGCTAGTAAAGTTTTGATCGAAGATCATATATGGATTTCAAGATATTAAAGTTTCATTTTTTAAAAGTTTGAAAGTCAAGTTTGAGGCGCTTAGAGGCTTTTTTAGGGCCCAAATTTGGTCGTAATTGACAAAGTGGGATATATATTGATAGAGAAATTAACAATCTTTCTAATGGTTAAAATGGTTCATCAATCAACCTCTTGAATCAAAAGTTATGGCCTCTAGAAGTTGGGTCTCCCGAATTGGAAAAATGTAAAAAATGTGTTGGACACAAAAATATCTATAAGGGGGAGTTACATGTGTTGGTGTGTGTGTTATGACATATAGGACATATTTTATTGGAGATAAGTTGGGTGCATTTTTTTGGGTGGTTTTAGCTTATGGATTTGTAAATATCATGACAGTTTCATGAATCATATCTCCTATATATTAGGTGCTTGAGATGGTGGTTGTGTGTGAGAGTCTTATAGATGTTGAGTTACCTCTAGATCTTTGGTTGGCGATACTCTTGTTAAAGATTACTCTATAAGTATATTGTAATTTTTTTGAATTATGAATAATATAGTGGATGATTTTTGGAGTGTGGCGCTTTTCTCCTGAAAGGGTTTTCCCCACATAAATTATTGTTTTGTGGTATGAATGACATTTATGTTTATTTCTATTTAGTTTATGTAATTATTGTAAAGATTTTATTTTTTTTGTATAACCCTCCTCTCAATATTAGCATAGGAAGTTGTTCTAATACCTTATATTCCTTACAATTAACTTAAATCTAATATATGTTGATCATTGATATGGTTGTTGGAAACATGAACATGATCATATAGATTTTTTTCATTGATGTCAACATTGAAGTCTACATTGAGGTACAGTTGATTGGTGATGCATGAATGTGTATGGTGGTGGTAATCCATTATACATGTGTTAGATGAATTGATATGCTGTAGAACAAATGTGTTGATATTTGGCTGTCAAAAAGTTCAATTTTCAAGGTACAGGGAACTTGTTTTGAGGTCCGCATTGCTCCACTTTGAAGATTTTTGGTTTGCGATTCTAAGGTAATTTTGGTGTATGTCAGAGGAATCTAAATCCAAATTTTCATGTCTTTATGCCATATGTTATGGAAGATAATGATGACATTATATCGAGTTTTCCAGTGATAGTGTTACTAATACAAAGTACATGTTTGGAATGGTCCACATTCCACCGAAAAATAATATCTAGTTATGTAGTTTTGTGGGAGTACTTACAGGTGTCAAAAGAGTGTGTGTTCCAAGTCGAAATTGTTTTGGTGGTTCACATGTTGTTTTGTGAATGAACACATGGTTCATATCACTAATCTTTACTATTTGGTGTTGACCTAAAGAGTTTAGGGTTATGCAAAGTTAAAATATGAATTGAACAAACTTAAGGGAGTAATTATAGGTCCCTACTGACCTATTTTGATGCATTAAAATTTTTGAGGCATGTTTGTTTGAATCTTGAGCCGACAAGTTGATGTATTACATGTTTCATCTAATTAGGCTAACCTAATTGATGATTTAGGTGTTTGTGAATGCAATGGGTATAAATGTAAGATCATTTTCGGTGTTGATGTGAATATGTATGTAATGTAATGTGAAGTATAAAAATATCTAGTGTGAAGGAGATGTGAATATAAGTAGAGCAAAGTGTGGAGGTAGTGTAGTATGAAGTGTGTTGATTTAGTATTTTGACCTCTGGTGGAACTGTATCTCCTACATATTGCAGATGCATTATTAGTAATTCAAATCTTAGCAATGAGCCACCCCTCTTTTCTATTTATCTTATTATTCAGACAATGAGTCCTCCAAAAAGTGAGTCCAAAAGGAAGTGATCCATTCTATAATATGTTATGACCGATTATAATATATTGTGAGCTAATCCTCACCGTAGTTTTTCCCTTTTCAGGTTTTCCACATAAAAATATTGTGTTCATGTGTCATGTGCTTTGATTATTACTTTCATGGTTTCTTTCCTTGTTGCAAATTGAATATGATGTATCAAACAAATGTTTAAATGTTTAAGTGGTTTTAGAGAATACTGATTTGCCCCCCCTCTCAGTATTTTGGGTGTTCAACAATTGGTATCAGAGCCTGGTTCCTCAGAAGAATCTTAACCGCTTGAGGAAGATCTTGGAGTTTGAACACATGGATACTAAGAGATATCCTAATCCACTGGAAGAAATTCCTATGGTTGGATTCACTGAAGAAGATTGTATGGTTGATAGAAATGGAAAACCTAGATTAGCCCTTGAAGATCTAGAAAGAACTGAAAGTGAGAATAAATATTTGAAAGAAAATGTCAAGGAAGCAGATGAATGGATTAGGAAATTGAGGGAGAAAATCAATAAGTTAAAAGAAAGACATAAGGAGGTTAGTGACATGTTGAAGCAATCAAATGAGAAAATCACTAGTTTGAAAGTGCAAGTTGAAGAAGGAAAAATAGTTGAAGAATTCTTGAATGAAAAATTGAAAATAAAATCCGTAGAATGTTCAAGATTTGAAGAAGAGGTTGTGACCTTGATCTATCAAGTTTGGAGAAAGTAAAGAATCAAGGAGAAAAATTTAAGAAGAGCTCTACAATACTTTATGAAATGATTGCAAATAAAAAGAATTCTAAAGACAAAGGAGGATTAGGGTTTGAAAAAGGAGAAATTTCAAAAGTAGATCAAGCACCAAGTACTGAAAATAAGAAAAATGAATAAAATAATATTGATGACAAGAATAACAATGGAAAGCAAGTCCAAAATTAGAGGAAATATTTTAGAAGACCACCTGTCAGACAATCAAATGCACAAAGGTACTCATATTTTAATGGTTACTGTTATTCTTGCAATAAATTTGGACATAAAGCTAAAGAATGTAGAAGCTTAATGAATCAAAATGTTCAATATTTTCCCGGTTAATGCTTTACATGCAATAGATTTGTTCATAAGGATAGTGAATGCAAAAATCAAATAATGAATGGTTACAATAATGGCATGAGGTTTCAATCTTTCAATGGCCATTGTTATGAATGCAATGAATTTGGGCATAAGGATAATATATGAAGATATAGATTTGACCAAAGTAAGCTTGTTCAAAATGTTGTCATATGTCACAAATGCAATAAACCTAGACATATAGCCAAATTTTGTAGAGGAAAGAATGTGAAGGTTGATCTGGTAAAGAAGAATGATCCAATGAAGAAGGCTGATCTTGTACAGATGAACAAGATATGGAAAAAGAAAGAGGAGAATGAGGTTAAGAATGAGTTTGTACCAAATTTTGGCACAAATTTTTCCTCTAAAAATTAAATGAAGAGCTTTGGATCAGGGGGAGTCTCAATAGACAATCATTAATCCCCTCGAAAAAATATGGTGTTGATATGTTCAAAATGTTGATATAAGGTACATAGGTTGATATGCTTGACCTATTGGTGAAAACATCGATGGAAAATATTTCATCATGAAGATTTACAGGGAGTTTGAAGGTGACTATGTCATTATAGTTAGGGTTTATCAACTTTTTTCCTAACTTCAAATCAATGCATTCAATGTAATTTAGGTAATTCAAAAAGGGTTTATAAGTGATCTCACATATGATTAAGTTATTTTCAATCGTGCATTCGAGGGGAGAAGAGAAAATGATTGAAGTGAAGTGATTTAGAATTTGTGCATGAAACCCTAGCAGAGATTCAAATAGTATTTACATATTTCTACTTTTCCCTAAGTTTTAGAAGTGTTTTAAGAGTATTGAAAGATGTATACTCCACAAGTTGTCAAGGTTGTAGACTGTCCTTGACCTAAATTTAAGAGGCAACCTGATAAGTTAATGATGATGGTTTCAAATGGTGCATTTTCAAGTATTCCATATGGTGTATTGCATATAGAAGATGTTAGGATTTACATTCATGAAAAAATAGAATATTATAACCACTCTGAGCTAGGAGATGTATGGTTTAATGAACTTACTAGAGATGAGTTTGAATTGAAACCCGAGTTTGAGAGTTTGACAGAGAAGAAGATCGACGTCTGGAATAATTTCCGCATCTTTTGCTATGTTGATGAGTGGATCAGATATACATTGAGTAGGATTCATGAAAAGTTTATGTGGTTAAATATACCACATATGGTTGATAAGGATTTTATTAGGGTTGTAATAGAGTTATGTTTTGAAGGACTAGTTACGACCTTCAAGTCAGTGAAAAATAAAGTGCTGATGAAGTTAACATGTGAAAAATATGACAAGAGAGATTTGATAGTCAAACACATTAAAGACCCTGCAGTAAAATATGCATCAATGATGATAGGGTACAATATATTCTTCACAAACAAAGAGAAATTTGTGTCGACAACTACAATGAGTACAACATATGAGATGGTGAAGAAAGGAATGGATTATGACTTATAGAATATGCACAAACTTTTGACACTGCTTTCATTACATGGATCATATATACTACCAACAATCCCATCATTTTCAATAACTGACATTCTTTTTTTTCCATTCTCAACAATGTAATCACCTATTTTTAGCAATGGTGCTTCACGATTCTCTTCTTGACCATTGAACCGTGTTTTTTGTTGACGATATAGATGATCCATTTTAAGGTAAGCATGATTTCCACAATAAATACACTTTTTCAAACTTCTTGAGTGCCTCACAACATCCTTAAAGTTGTAAGTAGGACATCCATGGTATCCATGAACACCGAGACCAGACAATGCGCCATATGCAGGAAGATCATGAATCGTAAACAATAAGGAAGCTCTTAAAGCGAATTTGATTGAATGACCATCCCTTAAAGATTGAATTACTTCAATTCCTTTCCACAATTCCCTTATTTCATCATATAATGGCTCTAGATAAGCATCAATTGTATCTAAAGTCACACTTTTCTTTCTTGGTATAATCAATGATAACATTAAGAAAAATGGTTTAGTTGCTAACCATGGAGGCAAGTTACAATTTATTAAAAAAACTAGCTAAGTTGACCATTTAGTACTTTGATCTGAGAATGGGTTCACCCCATCTAGATCCAAACCAAACCTTATATTATGAGGATCTTGAGAAAAATTAGGCCATTTGTTATCAAATTCCATCCACACCTTAGAAACAAGCACATGTTGTTTTCCATCAGTGCTCTTATTTTGGGCATTCCATTGCATAAGTTCAACAATGTCTCTGCACCTATACATTCAAAGTAATTGTGGGATTACTGGAAAGTGGAAAAGAACCTTTCTAGGAACCACAACTGATTTCAACCCTTGTCTATACCTCACTTCAGGACATTTCAGACAGTCACTATCACTTGCAAGATTGTTGTGAAATAATACACAAACATTCACACATGTGTGGATGTTTTCATACCCTAAACCTAGCTTAGTGATTTGGTTTTTGCATTGACTTCATTTTTTTGGCAATATGGAGTTAGCTAGTAACAAAAAACTTAATAATTCCAATAACTAATCTACACTCTCATTTTCCCAACCAAACAACACTTGCAAGTTAAGAATTTACAAAATTGTTGCCAAATGACTTAACTTGCAATTAGCATACACAGGCTTTAAAGAATCCCCCATCAACTTGGCCCAATCATCATTTGGACCCTCATTCAACATTATATCAACTTCAAACCCTCTGTCTAACATTGCTACCTCTTCATCTATGTTTGGTGCCACTTCATCTATGTTTGTTGCCTCTTCATCTCTCACACTCTGCAATTCTATCATATCTTCATAATAATTGTAATTCCAAGGGCTTATACCACTATGCCCAAATCTTATCATATGTCGATAAATTAGACTTGTTTTTCTCACCCTTCCACCAATACAGTCATTACATGGACATGGATATTTGTCCATGTCCCTCTCATTGGCTACTCTCTCATCAAATTCATGGTATTGATTCGTAGTCAACCTTCGATGTTGATCCATTTGTAATGTTCTACACATAGCAACAAAAAATTGTAGACTAAGAGACAAACTATTTTTTCAATTGAAAGGCATTTCCATAGCAATAGAGTTATAAAGAGCAAATAAAATAGAGATTTTAACTAATGAATTGTAAAACATATTTTTTTGTAGTTTATATTCAAATTGTTGATTACATTTCATTGCACATCTTTCAAAATCAAAGCATTACTTCACATTGCATAACTAATAACTAAATGCTGATAGATGACAAAATGTAAAAAAATGTAGAATAAGAGACAAAAACTATATTTTTAATTGAAAGGAATTTCCATAGCAATAGAGTTATAGAGAGAAAATAAAATAGAGTTTAACTAATGAATTGTAAAAAATATATTTTTGTAGTTTATATTCAAAATGTTGATTACATTGCATTGCACATCTTTCAAACTCAAAGCATTACTTCACATTGCATAACTAATAACTAGAGGCTGATAGATGACAAAATTTCAATTACAATATAGTTTTTACAAAGTCAACCTAAGAATTTATGAAATTACTTCACATTGCATAACTAGTAACTAGGAGGAACTACCAATTGCATTTGCTTGTCATGGCATTCCATGAGACCACATTTCTTTGAGGAATTTTTTCAAAAAGTTCATTGCCTTGTTTATGCTACCACATTTTTCATACATGTCTACCAAAGCATTTTATCAAACAGTTCACTACCTTGTTGCTATGGCTAAAATCCTAAAACAAGTGCTTTCAAACAAGCTATGGATTCTTGGAAAAAATCTATCAAAGAATAATAGTAAGCAATAGCATAGACAAGACAGAACTGGTTGAAAAATGCCTCAAAGAAATGTGGTCTCATGGTGATGGAATGCCATGACAATCCATAACAATTTTCTTGTCATGGAATTCGTCATGACATTCCATCATCATGAGACCACATTTCTTTGAGGCATTTTTCCAAAGTTCATTGCCTTGTCTATGCTACCACATTTTCATACATGACTTGTAAAGCATTTTATCAAACAACTCAACGCCTTCTTTGCTATGGCTAAAAGCCTAAAACAAGTGATTTAAAAAAGCTATGGATGCTTGGAAAAATCTATCAAAGCATAATAGTAAGCAAAAAGCTATGGTCTCATGCTTTTTTTTTTTTGGTGAGAAAATCAATGTGATTTTATTTCCATTTTTTTGCAGGTTTTAAATGCATTTTTTTTTGGAAATTTTGTTGTTTGAAATAGGGAAAAATCTTTGTCGTTAGTTTTGTGCACTTTTTAATTGTAGAATTCTCACAGTTATTGAAAGAGGTAGTGTTCATGAAGGAATGGAAAATATGCGTAGAGGATTTCAATTATACCCATACCGTGCAATGATATTGAATCATTTAGTAAACTATTTTTTCTTCATGGGGCAACATTTTCTTGTGGAACAATTGACTGAGACAACTCTTATTTCAACTGTCCACCCTCTCATGAAATCTCAATAATATTATAATATTGCACAATCTTATCATAGTAAAGGTGATTATGACACCACTAGCCGCTACTACATGGCATCAGTTAAGGAAAGCTAGAGGCCACATGATTTTGTGGACAGGTTCAATTGAAGTTGAGAGATCTTAAGAGTTCTCTCTCAAATTTTGAAAAGGTTTTGGAGGTATACCCTGAGAACTGTGAGAGCTTAAATGTTGTAGGCCATATATATGCTCAACAAGGGTAGGTAGAGGAGGCTTTGGAAATTTTAAGAAAGGAAAATCGCATAGATCCACATGATGCCCATGCATTTATCAAGATGGGTGGGTTATTAATATCGTTAGACCCCAGTGCAACCTTAGATTCTCTTAAGACAACAAAGTATCTTCTGAAGAAGAGAAGAGAATAAGTACCCATTTAATTGTTAAACAACATTGGGGTTCTTCATTTTGAGTGTGATGACTAGAGTTGGCTCAAAAAACTTTTATGGAGGCATTAGGAAATGACATTTGGGTTAAATTAATAAATAAAAGCCCCAATGCCAATTCTATAGTTTTTCCTGTGCTCTTTAAGGATATGAAATTCTTCCATCAACTAGAAGAAGGTGGTGTTTCACTTGAGTTACCATAGGATAAAGTCACAACACTATTTAATCTTGCTAGGTTGTTTGAACCACTACATGATATTGAAAAAGAAAATATTGTATACATGCTAATACTATTCAAGTTTCCTGATTATGTGGATGCATATCTATGTCTTGCAGCCATGGCTCATGCTCCGAATGTGATGCAAATAAGCCTAGAATTGATTGGGGATGCACTTAAGATGGATAAAAACTCATCAAATGATTTATCTATGCTTGGAAAAATGGAACTGAAAACAAATGACTGGCTTAAAGTAAAAGAAACAATTAATGCTGCACAAAGTGAAAATCAAATGCAAATAATTATTATGTTGACATTTCACTTGGAAATTAGAATTATTTTGTAGATTTTCGCAATGAGAGGAGGGATCCAAAGGTGGATGCACAAAATCTTGAGAAGGCTAGAGAACTGTATTGTAAAGTGTTGGCACAAATACCAGTAAATGTTTATGCTGCAAATGGGGCAGCCATTGTGCTAGCTGAAAGGGGTCAATTTGATATTGCAAAGGAAATTTTTACACAAATATAAGAAGATGCTGCAGGAAACATCTTCATTCAGATGCCTAATGTGTGGGTAAATCTAGTACATGTTTACTTTGCACAAGGATAGTTTGTTCTTGTAGTGAAAATGCATCAAAATTGTTTGAGGAAAATCTATTTTGGCACTGACACACAAATTTTATTATATTTAGCTCAAACACATTGTGAAGTAGAACAATGGAAAGATTGTAAAAGAACATTATTAAGAGTAGTAGATTGTAACTACTATAAGTTTCCAATCAGAAAACTATATATTTTGTGTTTAATGTAATGAGAGTTTCAAATTACCTCTGAATTCACTGCAGAGGGCATCCCCAAATTCGACTTTGTTGCAAAGGGCCTCGCCAACTTCAAATTTGTTGTAGCAAACTTCAAATTCCTTGCCATTTCCCACCTTTTCAGAAGTCTCCAGGTCCTCTCTGAATCTTTATCGCCCTTGCAAGTAGCTGCTATAACTAATCAAAATGCCTCAGTGCCAGGCTAACCTGCAACTAATGAATGAAGCAAGGAATATTTCTACAATGAACGTGAATAAATGCGAATAAGCACCAATACATCGTGCCAATAATTGGCCGAATTTTTTTTTTAAATTTTTTGTCTAATTCACATATTTGGTGATTAACTATTTAGTCATTTTAATTTCTATGGCTAAATAATTTTTGTCAATGACCAAATTAGTCATTTATTTACTCATTTATAGCTGAGTTGCAAAAAATTAGTAGAATTTAATCATTTTTAGTTGTTGTGACTAAAAGTTTAGTCACCTAGTCATTTATTTTCCAAATTATACTAGTGTACATAATACCAAGGACTCTTGGTACCCCTTTCAGTTTTGGACTTTGATAATTTGTTTTATATTTTAATTTCTAAATGAGGTCCCCAGAACTAGGAAAATTGTATGGTTGAAGGAAATACTAGTGTCTATTCAAATTAGAGACCACATGATGAGATTAGGTGATGGATACACTCAAAAGAAAGCACTATGGGGATTCTTCAAAACTTTCCAAGAGAATATGCAAGCCAAAGAAAGGATTTCGAAGAGTGTGGTAGATAAATACAAAAATGATATTATCTTCATGGTGAGTAAGGATTGTTGCATAATGGAGGTTGTCGAGGCTAGAAAAGTACAGATTCCAAAAATGGGATATGAGGTTGCAAAAGAGGTAATTGTTGGTCTGGAAGATCATATTCTTAGCATGCCTAGAGACCCAAAGGAAGGAAGATATGACACTTATGAAGAAAATTATTATGCAATACAAATGGAGTAGAGAGAAAAATAGATCAAGAAGATTGTAGAAAATATGAGTGCAGAGAATATGGAGGTGATGGGCATACCTAAGGATTTTTTGCAGAAATCCAAAAGCACATTTGGTCATCTGAGAGGTGCCCCCAGCATAAGAAGATCAGGTAGAAAAACTACCCCTTCTCAGATTGCCCATAATTCCTCTAGGACCGAATCTATTATTGGTGCTAAAAGGAAAGAGTTAACTAGTGCTCCAAAAAAACAACAGAGTATGCCTGTGAAAGAAAAGAGTGCTTTGGTGAAGCAACAAAGTGCTTAGCAAAGGAGAAAGAAAGAAAAGGAAAGAAGAGAATAGTATATGAGTGTAAATGTAGATGATCAGGAGGAAGAAGAAAAAGGACCACATTTGGTTCGAAAAAGAAAAATAGGTGTCTCTCAAGTAGAGACAAGTGCAAAGAAAGCTAAGGTTGATATTGTAGATATAGAAAGTAAAGCTGAGGTGGAGAAAGAGAAAGAAGGATACAAAATTTATGTGAGGGAGAAGAAAGAAAATTTGGGTAAAGGAGAGAAGTCTCTAGAGGCGAAGAAGAAGAAAATCATGACCCATATGGTCCAAAAACATAGTTCGATGAAGCTTGAAGCTTTGGTGAGCAACATAGCAGATATGGAAATCTTGATGAGACTACTACATTGTACCCTGATGTAGATGATGTAGGCAAGTCAACTATTGAGGAAGTTATTGTAAGGTTACTGTTAGTGTGGATTGGTCTTTCAAAAATATATCTTAAATTATTGACTCTTTAATCTGTAATGCACTGGGACCAAGCCGCTAAGAGCTCTGAAAATGTCACAATTACATTTGTGACTTTCCTCTGAATTTTAGAGGTACAACTGCCTCGTATGATTTAATTGATGACCATGTGATTTTTACTAGAAAGTAGTAAAGGAAACTAATATTATCCCATAAAAATGAAACCAATACGAAATAAACTTTGAGGATATCATTAATTAACTAGCACACATACTAGAGTGACGAATGATTGATGTAATGAAAACAAAAAATGATTCATAATTACAATAAATGAGTTAAATGAAATAGAGTAGATTTATAATAGAAGATATTATCTAAGTACACACATGAAACATAAATCAGTATGATCAACATTACATTCAAGACTCACAACTCACAGATTGTGAGTTATTACAACATGAATTAAATTCAAAAAAAAATTGTTCCTCCCTTGATTACAACACAGTGCAATCTCAAGAAATCGAACCCTTATTGAATTGTTCCCTACCCAGATATAGGGGTCTTCCTCATTTCTTTGACAATTACTGATTAGTTGCTAAACTTAGCAACACTTTCTTGTTGTTTAACTGTTCATTTGGAAAATTGATGGACGTGAATAATTAATGGCAAAATGATTACATTGTGAATGATATGACTTTAGGTGATAACTGAACATTTCTTGTTTTAATTATTTCCCTGTGGCCGAAAATTCTTATGCAGTTATCATGCTTCACAAACCACATATTAAATAGCTATCTCAGGGGTGCAATGGAGTTGCACGTGCAAACTTTCTAGCCAGAAGATCAATTGGAAATATTAATTAAATCTTGGTCACATTAGCAGTTAATTTTGATCGCATTGTCATCCTATCATCTGGTCAATCTTAAAGAATACCAGTTCAGATGTCTTTCCAACCTTCTATAAATTCAGTAGGCACATCCACACTTCACCATCTTGAAGTATCCAACATGGCGAGTGCTCAGAGTGATGTAGTGTCAATGAATGACTTCATTGTCATTGAGGAAATTGAGTGTAGTCCCTTCTTTAGGTGGCTGTCTAACTAGTTGTGAGAGATCTTCATTTTCTAGAGCGGGGTAGAAGAGGAGGTGTTGCACAATATACTGAGAGAAGAATTCCTAAATCAAGTGCATGTACACAATGTTACTCTCCTTGAGCGTTTTGTGTATACTGTCATTCATACCTTTGGATGTTGATACTGAGGAATGAGGGAAGCAGAGTGCCTAGTTAGACCTGAGTTCCATCATAGAGTTAATGTAGCCATCGCCAGTATCAACAACTACCCATAGAGCAGATTGGTTGGTGACGCCATCTGCAGGTTCTTTGTTGGGGTTTTTAGTGAGTTTTGATTCATAGTTTATAATCTGATTTGTTGCTGCTGTAGCAGCATATTAATGGATTTATTTTTCTATAGAAAATAGTCCCTTTGCATATATATTTCAGTTCGTTTCTTATATTCAAAATCTTGTGCATGTCCTTGTGAAATTGCGTGAGATTGGTTGTGTATAAAGCTCTAGTTTTGGTGGTTATTTGCATTGTGTAATGGAAGATTTGTGGACTTTAAAAAGTGCCAATTGTAGGCCGCTATAATTCAAAAATTTCTTGTAAAGAACTCTACTAGAAATTTATATTGAGTTACTAAGTATTGTAGATTTATTGGAGCAGTTATTATAATACCCGATCTCATGGTTTGATGCAAATTGGTAAATCCGAGAGTTTGCTCAATTGGAGTGCATTTGGTTTTTAGCTTGCATTGTTGTTTTTAGCAGAAAATATCTTTGTATTTGAAACATTTCCTTATGTATTTTTCTAGCCAAGATTGTTGATTGTAGTTTGGGAGTTGTGTGGAGTATGTTTGGGTTTAGCAATGTGAAGTAGCTTTTAGGTTGAGTCTTCTTTTGGGTTTCGTGCAGTAGATGATCATTGCAACTGGATACTGTTATTAATAGAAAAATGGATATTTTTTCCATTCTCGAACCTATAAAGAATAATTATACTTCATTTTTTAATGTTTTAATTTCAATTTGGAATGGTATGGTGATAATTTATTTGAACCCAATTTGCTCTATTGTGAAGTTTTCCACTTTAATTTAATATATTTGTGTAGAGAAGGGGGATTCACTACTCCCAAGTCTCTAGGACACAAAAGATACTAAAGGGATCAAACTGCCCTTAACTACCTCAGACTACCTAATAAGCTGAAAAGGAAGGGAAAACTAGTCTCTATTTTCCTTATGCTTTATGATAGAGGTTTTTTGGAAGTGGGTGAGTAGATCACAAAGGTCTCATACCACAGACCAATTGGCTCTCTACTAGAGGATGAAATGCATGGGTCCGAATTTAGCGTGTTATGATAGATTATTAGACACACGTTGGCATCTCGTACAGATAGAGGGTTGAGTCTACAGACTGAAACACATAGGGTTTTCTAACAACTCAAAATTTTTAGTTTGATAGTTTAACATAAATGCACAAAAATACAAAAAAACAACAAGAAGAACACTATAGCTTATAAATATAAACTATTTTAATAGAAAAATGACAAAGAAAAGAGAGAAAGGAAGCCAACTCACTCAAGGTCCAATTCTATAACAAGCTCCTCATGAATGGATTGCACCTACACACACTAACAAAAAAATGTTGTGACTATGTTTTGAGGTTTTCCTTAGCCAAAACCCCATTTTGGTGTTTCTAACTCCACGGAAAACTGATAGACCATGAGATATGGAAAATAAATAAAGAAATAGAGAGAGTAGACACAAGATAGTAGAGTGAAAAGACAATCTAGATGCTACTCTACAAGCAATATAATTCAAATAAGAAAATAGACAAGTATTAATCTCCTTTCTATGTGCTTGAGTAGCCAAGAGAGGAAGGAGAAGAATAAGACCACCACGCCAATGGAGTAGATCTTTGACAACCTACAATAAAAATGGTGTAGGAGCAACAAGATGGTGTGTAAGTGACTGAGAAGAGAAAGAGAGTGAAGAATGAAGTGAGAATGAGCTAGAGAGAGTGAGAGAGAGTTAAGAGAGAGTTGATGGAATGGAAGAATGAATTTTAAAATATTATTTTGGAGGTAAACAATCGTTCTTGGGTGGTCAAGATTTGAAGAAGGATGTTACATTCATAAAGTGGTAGAAACAATAATTTTTCCAACATTCCCTAATGTATGAATCCTATCAGGACTGTAGTGCGGAGCATAGATATCCACACGGTGCGTGATCATCCCCGACAGAAAATCCCTCATCAACACAAAACGATAGGGAAATTCTATAGAAGTAGGGAAAACATAATGGGTTTTTACATTATTGAGCTTGCAAGGCTAAAATAAGGGTAATATAATGGGAATTTGCACTAGGTGCAAATTTATGCCATTGCATTTTTCCCCCTCTTTAGCGAACATATGTGTTGATGCATATGTGAGCTAAAGTAGAAATAGGTTGAAGAGAATATACCAAAATTGTAGGGGAAGTAGTCCTTTAATCTAGCATACTTTGACATGAAAGAGGGAGCTCCACCAATATGTGAAGATGACACGGGTCTTCGATCCTGCAAAGCTAGCTACGATCTCACCATAAACATGTTAGGTTATAGACAAACATATTAGGAAAAAATCAAATCATAATAGACAAAATTTCATAAGAAACAATAAGACACCATTTGACACAAGTTGACATAATAAGAAACATTCTGATTAGGTAAGACACAAGACATAATATGGTAAGATAAATAAGCATGTGGCTGCTACAAACTATGTTGTAGGATAGTCACAGAAAGGATAGGTCTAGTTAGGCTACCCCCAAGCTAGATGCCAAGATATAAGATATCTGACTGCAAGACACATGATATCAAATATCAGATATAAGACACAAATTGCAAGACAAAAAATAATTATTTTGAAAAAAAGGCTTTCAAAAAGGGGTTATTTTGACAAGGAACCCTTCAAGACATCAAGACACCAAGGGGCCTTTTGAAAGAATGTTGCTCCTTTTGAAAGACACAATATTTTTCACAAGTGATTCTATCATCAAGGAATCCACTAGAAAGAGTGATTCTTTTTCGAAAGGAGAGTTTACAGACTCTTTCTTTTTGGAACGAGTACTCCTTTTTCGAAAGGAAATTTTTTGAACTCTTTCACTACAAGATCTTTTTTGAAAGAAAATTTCATCAAGGAGTCTTTTTTAAGTGTACATCATTTTGGAAAATGATATTTTTCAATAAGGGATTATTTCATTAAGGAATTCATTGTAAATAAATTTGACACCAATGAATCATTTTGAAATCATTTACCTTATTGAAAATAAGATGAGCATGATAGCCCCCCCTTAGGATGATGTGTGCTATGCAAAGGGGAATATGGCATCCTAAGGAGAAAAGAAAGACAAGAGATGTGGCATGCAACATGTAACAAGATGTATCCGTGGTATGCTATCACACACATGAGGGACAACACGTGAAAACCACAACATCAAGAGGTAGACAAGAGACAAAGAAATCAAGAGATAGGGGGATCTAAGACTTTGGGGTCAAAACTGTCCATAGATATAAATAGATAGATATAATATAAATATGTATGAATTGTCATCAATCCCAAAAGTTCTCAGAACATGAAGAAGAGCACATGAAGATAAAGTGAAAATAAAAATTGGGTCAACATGGAAGAAGGCCTAAATTCCCCCAATGCTTTACATCATCCCCAATATCGAAATGTAATGTTATGACACATAGAAGAATGATGACACAAATAGAAAAAGTGTACAAAATTTTTTTGTGCCTATATCCAAGTACCTACAAGGGTAGTAAGGGTCCTCCAGGAAAGATCAAAAACATAAAAAGATAAGTATTGGGGAACACAAAATACCACACAAATCTAAGCTACAGATGTAGAAGAGGCACCACCCTAGTCCTCATCGACCAGCAGGTCGTCCTACTCCCAATCTAGATCATTATAAGGGGAGGAAGGATGAGCCTATAGGGGAGGGATAAAAAGGGAGGCATCCTATGACTCACCTAAAAAAAGAGACAAGGAAGAAGGCCCCTCGAGGTATTCTTCATTGAGTTCCTTTGAAGTAAAGGTCATTGATTTCATAAAAAATAAGGAAAAAGTCAAGATATCTTCCATCGAGTTGAACATGCACTTTTCAGGAGTGCCCTGTGTCAACTTAATGGGGGAAGGATAAGCACCCAAGAGTCACCATGGACCTCAAGAAGAGGGGTGATGAATAAATTCAAGGAAACAAGGGCTGCCTCTGTCACTAGGATGGCACAAGCCAAGATAGAACTAAAATCCAAAGAAGGTGAACCCTTCTTATGACCATCACTCGTGGTGAGGTCATCTTACAACTTGCACTTCATCAGAGGATATTGAATCCCCACAAAGGAAGTAAAAGTAGAGGAATAAAAAGATAGAGCCACAAAGGACACCATCATTGTATTAGGCATTTCTACAGACTGCGAGAAGGAGGAATGTCTGAGATGGACATGATAAGCAGAGGCTCCATGGAGGGAGTGATGAAGAATTATTCATTTTTGGGGTGAGAGCCATGAATACCCACCAAAGGATCTAGAAGATGGAAAAAAGCGATGGGAATTGAAGAAGGAATGACAACAGTAGGCATAGAAACATAAGAAGTAAAAATAGATACAATAGGATCATCATCTATCTTCTATGAGGTAGCATGCTCTGTAGGTAGAGCCTTTTTCCAACACTTCTACTCACATGCAAGCTAGTTACGTCAGCTACAAGAACTAGAGGATGCAACTTGAGAAGAGGTTGGAGGCTACTACTCAATGATAGGATCATCATCCTTCACAATTATTGCCGGTGGAAGGTTGGTCTCTTGAAGAGGAGTATGAGGGGGAGGCATAGAAGCAAAAATAGTGACATAAGGATAAATAAACACAAGAGCCTTGATGACAAGGCTCTTCCCGTTCACTACCTGAGGGACAGGTGGAAGAGGAGTCAAAGGTTGTAGAGGTTGAGACATAGGAACAACCCCACAGGAATGCTTCCCCTTTCCCCATACAGTGAGTTGGGGAATCATGGGAAAATAGGAAATTGAAGGACCTGATGCTTCGCCTTCCACCACATGGGAACCATTCCACTTCCCATGCAAGGGATAGGAGTGGGAACCAAGGATGTCACCATGAGTCGAGAAGTAGAAGTAGATGGAGCAGAAGATGTAGAAGGGGAAGGCTCTAGAGCTAGAGCAATCTTCTCCTTCCCTTTTGACGGGGTAAAAGATACAGCCTATTGTTGTTCTATCATAAAGGCCTTCATAGAAACAACATAGGGAGACATAGGAAAATTAAATTTTGACATTGATTCCCCAGTCTTATATTTAACATAAGCTCAATATAATAAATCTCCCCTGGGAGGGAGGGGCCTAACGGGGGTAGGCCGAAATTGATCCAAAGAGAAGCCCCCTTATGAAACCAGTGGTGTATAGCTAGTATCATGGACCATGTGCACTACACCCTCATGGGGGAACTTTAAATACTTGTGGACTACAAAGGCAACCCCATTCATAGAGGCTAGCCATGGAATACCTAGCCTAGCTTTGAACAAGTTAGACCCTAGAATCACAACAAATGAAACATTTACAGCCTTAGGCCCTACTAGGACTGAAAAAGAAATGGTGCCCATAGGGGTGACCAAAATTTTGACATGATTACAGAGAGTGGCTTGTGAATCATCGTACTTTTCCTTATGTAAAATATTAATGAACAAGGTTTCCTTTTTTACCATGTTTACTTGACTCGTTGGATCAACCATAACACTAGTCACAATGTTATCATTAATCCAAGTGGGAACATAGAATGGAGAAAGCTCCTTGTTTAGTAGAAAATACTATGAGGTAAAATTTATGTCACAAATAGCACTCACATTCTCAACAAGAGGCATACATGTGGGGCATCCCCACAATACTGGTTTACAATTCCATTGAGGAAGGAAATTGCAAAAATGCTCCCATAAGTATTTTTTTTGGTTTTTAGGGGTTTGCACGAATTGGGGTCTATGTATGGACCCAAAAAGGGATTTGTATGGGCCCTGGTTCGAGCGAACCCTATTTAAGGATGGGACCCACTTTTTTTGAATTTTTTTAAAATGAAGACAAAGGAAAATTCAAAAAAGGGGGGTTTGCTCGAACCAGGGTCCATACGAACCCCCTTTTTCCTCCTTCCCCTCCTCTTCTACTAAATCTTTGCAAAATTTTTCCTTTCGAAGCTCGGGTTGAGGATGAAAATGGAGGAGAATTCATAGACCCAACTAGATGATGGTAGTCCTTGGAACAAGCTATCCATCGAATATAATTTTAATATATTTTGGTTTTATTATGTATTTTTTTTAGTTTAATTAAACATAGGTTGTTCACTGAAAATCAAGCTCTTTGTTCTACACATGTGTAAAAATAGTAGATTATAAAAATAAAATTCTGAAAAATATGTTTGGGCTAGGTATTGATGTCCTTGATCTAGTTAAAAAAAATAAAAATCGATACATACAAAAAAAGTTATGTTGTATACAATCCACCTATGTCTAAATTGTAATTGTTTGACCTCAAAACTTGATTAAGGATTTGGTTTTAATAAATCACTATGAAACCAAATGAACTTGTTAGATATCATAGTTACAAATCTAAATTTGAAAAAAAATAGAATTTTATCCTTCATAGAAAAAAAGTTATGTTGTTTACGGTGAGCATTACTCCTTAAAAATGGTGTTTACTAATAAAAACTAGTTTTCAAAGGAGATGGAAAAAGAAATGCAATCTGATTCAATTTTTTTTAAAAAATATATTTAGAATCTACAAAAAAAATGTCACAAATCACTAGTTTGCATCATCTTCAAATTCCTCATGGTTTAGCAGCTATAGGTGCCCAAAAGTGAAAATTTAGTTTAAAAAATTAGTTCAATGTCTAGTTTGGCCAAAAATTGTAAATTAGTATTGTGGGATCACCTCATGAACAAGACCATGTTCACATACTCAAACGAGGCTAGCTTAAAAGATGTAGAGGACTGCATAACAAGATTGATAGAATGAGAAGGAAATGGATTTTTGTAAATTTGTAGCTAGCTATTAGGGTTGGCTATAGATTTATTAGAGTTTTGTTTCCTCCCATTGAGACATATAGTCCTATCATTGATGCAATCTAAAATATCATAATGAAAGCATACACATCACTTAGTATCATGTTTGTGTATCCAATAGAATTGATAAAATTGTTACACATCGTACCACTCAGGATACAACTCGAAAAGAGGTCAATTTTTTGGTAGTGTTAAAATTTTATCTTTTAATAGTTTTTGTAGAACACTAGTATATGATTTAGACAACTTTGTAAAATTTCTATTGCATCCTATACCTTTTCCTTTAGGAGTAGAGACCGTGTTCTTAATGGCCTTATTCTTTCTTGCATCATCAGAAATTGACACTACTAACGTGTTATCTAGATGGGAGCACGAGGATGAACCCCCAAATTGAGTGACCATCTATTGGTACTTGCGTACTGCTGCACACATATACAAAAAGGAAGGATACTTCATCAGGGCAAACTTTTCTTGCCATGATTTCTGCAAGTTTTCGATGAAGATCTTTTAAACATTAGATTCAAGTAGAGGATAAGAAATCTGAGAAAATAAAGCTTGATAACAAGCAATGAAATCAATAACCTTTTCATGGTCCCCTTGCTTGCATCAGATGAGATTGAATAATGCCATCTTCGACCCAATGTTAGCTTGGAACTGTCTAAGGAACTGATTCACTAGCTAATCAAACGAGAAGACAAAAGTATCTAGTAGGGAACAATACCACTCAAGGGAAACATTCATAAGGGATTGCAAAAAATGATTTACCATCAAAGTGTCATGGTGGAAGAAGTCAATGCACATAGCATTGAATGCTGATACATGTGTCTAAGGGTCCCCTCGACCACTATACTTTTCAAACTTAGGAATATCCATCCCTTGAGGGATAGGAGTGTTTAGGATGACAATGGACAAAGGACTGTGATGGAAGAAAGGTTGGAAAATAGGTTGAGAAGAGGAGATGGATAGGTTCATCAAATAGTTCTTAATTCATCCCATATTTTACAACAAAGCATTCAAGACAAGATCATAAGATGAAACATGACTAGTGAAACCACCATCAAAACCAGTAGCCCCCATACCGACTGAGGCCACATCACCAAGACAAGTAAGAATCCTAGTGTTAGCATCAGCAGTAGAAGCATTAGGAGTGGAAAAAGCAAAATCTAAAGGTATCTTATTCAATTTAATGGTGGGGTTCAGCCTAGGCATGGAGGTAGTGTTAACAGAGGGACCTGTCTCAACCATGTATATTGGGGCATCAAGACCTCTAATTGTCTCTCAATAGTCTCAGAGCCAATATCTCGAGTGACATCCAAGATAGAATTATATGTTGGGAAGTGATTATCTATAATATCTACAATACCTTGGAGAAGCTCTATGCCTGTCCGATCCTTGTCTAACATGAGTCTCAACCTATTAACAACCATAGCTGCTTGAGCTAGATTTTTATCCTTAGCCAAGTATTGCTCGAAACACCCAAGCCTTTTTTCCAGGGGAAGAAGCTGCTCAATAGGAACCTCGAGAGAAACTTCTTCCTCCATGGAAGAAGTGAAAGGAGAAGCAAGTGATGTAGGAATACGAGGGGAAACTTCCCCAAAGGGACTGGAAAATCCAGTAAACATCCCCAAAATTACTTCTTCAAAAGATGGACTAGTTTGACTGGTAGTGACCTTCTGAGATTTCATTTTTGTATGTTGAAGACTCCCCCTAACATGTCTAGAGGTCATAGATTGGGTCATAAAGCTCATAAAAATCTCACGACACATGAATCTATGGCACACCTAAGATGCGAGAGAAATATTTCCAACACAAAGAAATGGAAGGGAGAAAGTTGACATTGGGCTCACCAAAATGTAGAGAAGGGGGATTCACTACTCCCAAGTCTCTAGGATATAGAATAACCTAAAGGGAGCGAACTACCCTTAACTACCTCAGACTACCTAATAAGCTAAAAAGGAAGGGAAGAATAGACTCTGTTTTCCTTATGCTTTAAAATAGAGATCAGAAGCGAGTGAGAAGACCACAAAGGTCTCAAACCAGGGGCTAACTAGCTCTCTACTAGAGGATGACAACACATGAGTTAGACTTCAGCGTCCCATGCTGGAGTCTCAAACATGCGTTGGGTCTCATACAAACAAAGGGTTGATTCTACAAATTGAAACACACAGGGTTTGCTAGCAACCTGAAATTTTTAGTTTGATAGCTTAACAAAAATACATAAAAATACATAAAACAACAAGAACACTTTAACTTATAAATATAAACTATTTTAATAAAAAAAGGATAGAGAACAGAGAGGAAGGAATCCAACTCATTCAAGGTCTCTATGTTCTCTAGCAAGCTCCTCATGAATGGATTGCACCTACACACATAGTAACAAAAAAATGTTCTGGTTGTGTTTTGAGGTTTGCCTTAGTGAAACCCTCGTTTTGGAGTTTCCTTCTCCATAGACAACCGATAGACCACAAGATATAGAAAA
Source organism: Sequoia sempervirens (assembly GCA_007258455.2). NCBI lineage: Eukaryota > Viridiplantae > Streptophyta > Pinopsida > Cupressales > Cupressaceae > Sequoia > Sequoia sempervirens. Next base: position 842,722,164 of record VDFB02271358.1, read on the forward strand.
GTGATAAATAAATAGAGAGAGTGGACATAAGATAGTAGAGTGCAAAGATAATCTAGATGCTACTCTACAAGCAAGATAATGTAAATAAGAAAATAGACAAGTATTATCCTTTCTATGTGCTTGAGCATCCAAGAGAAGAAGGAGAAGAATACGAACACCACACCAATTGAGTAGAGCTTTGAAAACCTGCAATAAAAATGACATAGGAGCATCAAGATGGTGTGGAAGTGACTGAGAAGAGCAAGAGAGTGAAGCACAAAGTGAGAATGAGATAGAGAGAGTGAGAGAGTTAAGAGAGAGTTGATGCAATTGAAGAATGAAGTTTAAAACACCATTTTGGAGGTAAACAATCATTCTTAGGTGGTCAAGATTCGAAGGAGGACATTACATTCATTGGGTGGAAAAAAACATAACGTCTCCAACATTCCCTGATGTAGGAATCTTGTCAGGACAATAGACAGTGCATAAACGTTTGCACAACATGCAGGAATCCTCGATAGAAATTCCCTCACCGACGCAAAATGATGGGGCAAATGCGACGGTTTTTTGCATTATCAAACTTGTAAGGCTAAAATGAGGATAATATAATGGGAATTTTCACTAGGTGCAAATTTATGCCATTATAATTTGATTGAGGGATATTATAATGGTATCAAATCCATGACCTTGCTAGCTTGAGGGTTTGATCATATTTTGCAGAAGGAAAGAGGAGTTAAAAGATAGTTGATCACATGGAAGGCTTGGCTAGAGATCTAGCGACCATTAGAGAAACATATATTAAACAAGATGAAGGTTTTAGAATTTCAATCTCATACAATGATTATATCACTCAGATGTAGAGCATGATGGTCATCAAGGGTCATAAAAATCATTCAAACTTTGATGGAAGAAATATTAGGAGAAAAGTCATAGAATATTTAGCTCCAACTTTTGATGGGTCAGACAAGATCTCTGTCAAAGCATGATTATTTGAGATGCAAGACTTTAAATTCAATCAAAGAATAATCATACCAATAAATGATTCAATTCAGGAGTGTAATCTTCTTAGTAAAAAGGGTTATTCAAATAGTAGAATCTTGTCAACAATATGAATTCATATAAGGAGTATAAAACAAACAATTAGGTAACAACTCTAATTTAATAGGTAATCCCACCTATGGCTTCAATCAAATAGTCATTCATAAACTCAAGTGATCAACTTAATCACATAGGTGAGTTTCAACCTTGGTATATCATAATCCTAGGATAAAGACAACCAATGACTAGTCCGACCATGTAGGTTAGTCTAAACCTATGTGTTCCAAATAAAGACCAAATAGCCAACCCAACCAAGTAGGTTATTCCCAACCTATAGGTTCCAATGAGTAGTCAAGTACATATCCCAACCCAATAGGAAAAACTTAACCTAAGGTTTCATTCATTAATCAAATAAACTTCTTGATCCAAATAGGTTATTCTAAGCCTAGAATTTCATTCGAGAGTAAGGTAATGATCAAGTGATCATTCAAGTATAGAATATTGATGTGGTTTGCATGACATCACATCCTATCATATATTTCATACCATCACTATGGCTATATAGCTAAACCTTATCATTTCTAAGGTTTCCTAGCATAATAAGCTAGTAATGTCAAGTCACTTCATGACACTGATACATTTTACATTATACTTGTATTCTAGACTATCTATGTATAGAAAAATCATTTGAATTCCCATATAGGGTATATGAGAGTATTAAATCACTCCCCTAAGCTATTCAAACTTTCATCAAATCTAGTCTATAATGCTAATGATAAACAATCACTCCTTACTATGGAGTAAGTAAAACACTCATAAGGAAATCATAACATTCACAATTATTTTCCTTTCTATAAGCAAATAGATCATTACTCTATTTAAAGCAACCTAATGCATTTCCAAATAAAATAAGACATTCAATCTTTCAATAAAAAGATAAAACATGAAGAGAATAGAATTCTCATGCCTGTTATTTGCTTATTCCAATTGACTCACTAGATCTCAAGCTCGACCACCTTCTTAAAATTAATTTAGCAAAAAATATCTATCCATCTCACTCACTAAATTTCCTCACAATAATTCTCAACAAAATAAGAATTCTCTCAATGTAAAATATAGCAGAATGAAGCAGCATAGTGATGCAAAGAAGCGTATCCAAATGAGGTGAGAATGCCTCATATTTATACCCAAAAACCAAATTTTATAGCCTACAAACAAGTCTTATCTATGACACTTCTCAACAATATACCATCGAATCAGCTTAATAAAGAAAAGGTGGAAAATTCCTATCTCATTAGTCACTCAGACAGGACAACAAATCGACCCTATGCTTGCCAACAATAATTTGACTAGTTCATATTGTTGAGAAGTTGTTGAGATGATTTAGCATTGTTGTCATTGATGTCAAATCCTAGGATTTGAAAGGTTGTGCTCTGGATGATATATAGAAATGATCTATCCTATCGTATGCTTTGATGTTGCATATTGTGGATGTTATCCTTGATCTAGATATGGCAATAATTCTCTTTGGAACATTTGTGGAAGTCAATTAATGTAGAATAATGAAGACTGACATTTTGATGTTGGCTATTGTGCTCAAAGCTTACTTTGGGTATCCTTGCTATCCGAACATTCATGTAGCATGTTACAAGTTTTGGTATGTCTAGTTATGTTTCTCCAGTTGGTACTAAAATTGATAATAATCAAGATTTGGTCTTGGTTGTGGCATTCCCATCAGCTTCAGAATATATTTCATGTAATTCAAAGTTTGCTAATTATGCTATGTGATGAACCTATCTTATGTATGAACTATTTATGGGTCCCTTGGTAACGTGGTAAGAATATCTTTATGTGTGACCTATCTTTTGGGTCCAATGCTAGCGTGCCAAGCCTTATCAAATATTTCAAGGATGTTCTTCAATCCGACATGTTTTTGCTAGGACGACTTAGGAAATTATGAAGACATTGTGTTTGGCTGACTGAGGAGATTATGAAAGCATGGAATGGTATAAGTAAAAGTTGATTTTGTTTGATAAAGGAGGAATAAGTATGTTGTGTGCGAGTAGATAAAAGGGTAGGAAGGATTATGCGATAAGGAAGCTGAAGGAAAGTGTTAGGAAGAAATAATATGCTTTGTAGAGGTTGTGCGAGGAAGGTGTGCAGAAGATTCTTGATTGGATTTGGTGCAGACCGATATTGTGCTTTAAACTAGAACTAAATTCTTGCATATGTAGATGCAACTTCATTAGTTCACTTTGTCAATGAGACTATTTTGTAATCATTTTTTTTAATTGGGTAGTGAGCCCACAAATAGTCAGCCTTACCTATAGTGAGCATTTTGGCAGTGAGCCCTTGTAAAAATCACCTTAACTGGGGTCACCTTAACTAGTGTTTTATAATTAAGAATTAGCATTCTCCGTGGTTTTTCCCTTCTTGGGTTTCCACGTAAATTTTGGTGTTCATTGTGCATGGTGTTGTTATGTTCTTTCATGTTCATATCTGTTTGATTATTATCAGATTGATATAAGCCTACTCCAGATTAATTAAAGTAAAGAAAATGTTTTATGATAACTGATTCACCCCCCCTCTCATTTATCTAGACTATTCAACAATTGGTATCAGAGCTTGGTCCCTTGCAGATAGAGCTTAACTACTTGAGGGTGATCTTGGTAGCTTGAAGAAGATGGCAGGAGATTATTACGTTGAGGAAGAACTGAAGATAATGTTAGAGATATGGAAAGCACAAAATATGAAAATGAAGAATTGAAAGAAAACCTCAAGGAGGCAAATTCTTGTATCTCAAAGCTAAGGTAGAAAATCTGAAAATTCAAAGCAAGACACATAGAGGTCAACCAAGAATTAAAGGAGTCAAAGGAAAGTATTGTGATTTTAAAGTAACAATTGGATGAATGAAAGAAGACTGAAGAAAATATCAAAGATACCATCAAAAAGAAAATGGATGAATGCAAGAAGACTGAATAAAACCTCAAACAAAAATCAAAAGAAAATGAGAAGTTAGATCAAGAGTTAAGAAGGCTGAAATCAAAAGCAAGAGTATGTGAAAGTAGCATTATTCTAGATCAACTCTTGTCCCTATAGAAATTTCACAAGGATAAGGGAGGACTTAGTTTCTCAGGTGAAAGAAAAAATCATAACACTAAGGGAAAAGACAAAGTAGTTGAAGCTGAAGCAAGATCTGTTGTAACAAGCATGTCCCAAAACTCTAGAACATCCACAAAAGACCTCTAGTCAGGAAACCAAATGCTCAAAGGTACTTATCATTTAATGGCTATTGTTTTCTATGAAAAAATTTTGGACATAAGGCTGTACAATGTAGAAGCAAGAAGGAACCAAGTTCTCAATTCTTTAACTGTCACAAGTTTAGTCACAAAGCAAGTCATTGCAGAAGTGAATTATCTAATCCGAATAGAAGGAATGGAATAAATAATATCTTTCATGGTAATTTCTATTTATGCCATGGTTATGGTCACAAAGATAATCAATGCAGATATAGGGCTCACTCAGTTGAGTCAGGACAAAGATGTTACAAGTGCAGTCAACCCAAACATTATTCTAAGACATGCATATATGTTGCTCTGGAAAATCCTGAAAACTAAAAGAAGATTGCAGAATCAGATGAATCTAAGAAGAAGACTGTTATGGTTTGTAAGAAAAAGGAAATGAGTGTGGAGAACTCTTCTATGGTACCAGATCTCGGTACAAGCCCTACCAAAATCTAAGCCAAACTACCTTGGAACAGGGGGAGTTTTGCAATGCATATTCTAACAGTTCCCCCTCTCCGAAGTAATATTGATGTGTTTTCAACATAACTAAGTTTGATTCGGTTGGTGATGTATGATGAAGCTTAATCTGGTTGATTGAAAAGTGAAGTACTATTGATGGCATCATAGATGTAAGTTTTTGGTGGAAAAATCATCATGAGCAATTAAGGATAAAAGGTGGAGTTTTCAAATCATTTCTCATAGTTTGCAAAGAAAGATAATAGGTTTCACTAAGCGGTAAAAGATTGAAGAATATAAGCACAACGATGGAATCCGTTGACAAAGAATCTTGTGGCGGTATTCCGTTGAGGCTAAAGGGAGTAGAGTTGGATGGATTTGATCATCAAAAAATGAAGGGAATGGAAATAGGGTTGAAGACTGATGAATTGCAGAATGTAGGTTCCCTTGGTATGGATTTATGGGGAGAATTTCCTTGGTTTACCGACAAAGAGTCTATCTTGTTCCTATTGAGTTGATTCAAGGATGGTAGCATCATTTTGGAAAAACCCTATCTGATCACTAAGGAAGCCATTGAAGCTATTATTGGATTGTGTAGTGTTGGTGAACTCCCTGGGAAGAAAATAGTGAAGTACAAAGACGTGGAGGAACTTACTAGTATCGAAAAAGGCCCCTGAGCTTTACTGATAAATACCATTGCCGATCCTATAGTAAGGTATGTTTCTTATGGTATCACTTACAAAATCTATTTTCAAAACCATGAAGGTTCTACATCGGCTATTGTTGTGTATCTTGCACATAATATGGTGAAGGAAAATAAACAGTTTGACTTGTGTAGCCTAATAATGGAAAACCTATTTGAGAATGTCAGAATGTCTTTGGTTGAGAGTTATCCCTTCTGGTTTGGGTCTCTTCTCATATGTTTAGTATTTTACTTTCTGACTTCACTACTGTCAAAGGAAAATGTCAAGTGGAAGTTTGGTATCCTTGTCAGAAAGAAAGTTCACAAATATTTGGAATGTATGGAAGATGAATCAAGTGCATGCAAAGTTTACTTCTCATCCTTGTAGATGAATCTATGCTTTGGTGTGATAGTTTCTAGTGCTATGCCTATCAGTCAGTTTGAGGAGGTTTCCTCCTCCGGTAAGGAGTTAGAGGTTGTCATTGGTGGGTCCCCTCTAGAACCTAAAAGGAGGAAAATTAACACAAAGGATGTCATCTCTATCTCATAAGAGAAGGAGAAGGAAGAAAAGTCTCTGCTTGGATCTGACTCTTTCGATCTAGATGAAGTTCGTTTGATGTTGGTTGAAGGCAATATGAAAAAGATTGTGAAATGTGGTATGCCTGCTCTCTAGCTAGTAGGCCTAGAATTGAAGATGCCTTTGTTGATTATTTTCTCAAAAAGGGTATTACTATTTCAATTGTTTCTGACTCGCTACCAGATGATCTGGTAGAAGTTGTTGAAGAAAGGTTGTTGCGGGAAGGACCTAAAGGACATAATATCCAAGCTATAATTGAGAGAAGGTGTGTCAAATCCGAATAAAAATTATCCAAGCACATTGGTGAGACAAGGGAATACATTAAGGATATGTTTGACATCTACAAGTATTATCTCTGGTGGCGTATGGCTGTTGATAATGTTAGAAGCAGGATTGAAGCTATTGAATCTGAATTGAATGATATTGGAAAGTGTTTTGACTTCTTCAAAGATAAAGATGGAAAGCAAAGAATAAGAGTTAGTGAGTTGCAAGCTGAGTTATTGTCTACTCAGAGATAGAGGAAGATTTGGTTAAAACTTTCTAGTCGGCCAAAGAAATTTTTGAGGTCCGGTTGGATCATCTCTCCGAGATACTTTTTGATGCAGAGGATAGTGAACAACAGTGCCTATCTCTGGATTGGTCATCTTAATTTATGTTGTTGACTCTACTGGATAGTATGTGTGCCAGAATGGTTTTTGTAGTGCAAGCTTGGAAGAGGATTCTTCCAATTGTGAGAGAAAGTTACAAGAAAAATTTTCATGTGAAAGTGTTATTTTTACTTGATCTCTTGAATTTTATTATTTGGCCCTTTGCCTTTGATTGCAAAAAAGGGGGAGAAAAATGAAGAGATAAACAAAAACAAAAAGAGGAATTGAATTGTTTGACAAAGGGGGAGCGCTTGAAGTTTTGGAGTTTTGTGTTTTTGTGTTTTTGTTGTTTTTCCATCAATGCCAAAGGGGGATATTGTTGAGAAGTTGTTGAGATGATTTAGCATTGTTGTCATTGATGTCAAAACCTGGGATCCAAAAGGTTGTGCTCCAGATGATACAAAAAAATGATCTATCATATCATATGCTTTGATGTTGCATAGTGTGGATGTTATCCTTGGTTCGGATATGGCAGTACTTCTTTTTGGGACATCCGTGGAAGTTAGTTAATGCAAAATAATGAAGACTAATCTTTTGATATTAGCTTCTATGCTCAAAGCTTACTCCAGGTATCCTTGCTATCTAGACATTCATGTAGCATGTTACAAGTTTTGGTATGTCTATTTATGTTTCTCCGGTTGGTACTGAAATTGATGATAATCAAGATTTGGTCTTGGTTGTGGTATTCCAATCGGCTTCGGAATATATTTCATATAATTCAAAGTTTGCTAATTATGCTATATCATGAACCTATCTTATGTATGACCTATTTATGGGTCCCTTGGTAACGTGGTAAGATCTTTATGTACGACCTATCTTTTGGGTCCAATGCTAGCATGCCAAGCCTTATCAAATATTTCAAGGATGTTCTTCAAGCCAACATGTTTTTGCTAGGTCAACTTAGGAGATTATGAAGACATTGTGTTTGGCCAACTGAGGAGATTATGAAAGCATGGAATGGTATAAGTAAAAATTGATTTTTTTTGATGGAGGAAGAATTATGGTGTGTGCAAGAAAATAAAAGGGTGTGAAGGACTATGCGATAATGAAGCTGAAGGAAAGTGTTAGGAAGAAGTAATCTACTTTGCAAAGGTTGTGCAAGGAAGGTGTGCAAAAGATTCTTGACCGGATCTACTGCAGACAGATATTGTGCTCTAAACCACACTACTGAATTTGACATCATTTTTCGACGGACGATCGTCGGTCATTTGAAAAATCTTTGTCGGACAAGTGACTAAATGACGAGAATATTTTCGTTGTTGTTTTTTCATCGAAAGGTCGACGACAAATTAAACATCGAAATAATGGCGCAAATTCGTCGATCATCAGCATCATAAAATGACTTAGGATTTCATCAGAATATTGATGAAAACTTCATGTATCCACTGACGAATTACACCAGAAGTTTGTCGCCATTTCGACAAAATGGGCAAGGAGTAGCATCAAAACAACATTAGACGTTCGTCGCCATTTCGACAAAATGGGCAAGGAGTAGCATCGAAACAACACCAAACGTTCATCGAAAGTGCGACGAAATGAGCAAGTAGTAGCATCGAAACAACACCAAAAGTTCGTCGAAAGTGCGACAAAATGGGCAAGTAGTAGCGTCGAAACAACACCAAACGTTCGTCGAAAGTGCGACGAAATGGGCAAGTAGTAGTGTTGAAACAACACCAAAAGTTCATCGAAAGTACGATGAAATGGGTAAGGAGTTACGACGAAACCTTCGTCGCAGCTATAGCAACTTCATCGAACCTTTTCGATGATTTGTCGGTGGGTTTCATCGAAATTGCGACAAAGCAATGCAATTTTTTTTTTAAAATATTCATGGAAATGTACCATCGTGGAGACTGACGACTGATCATACATACAGAGTGCACATTGGTTTGATGCTTCAAATGATGCATTTCTTATATTTAAAAGTGCATTACCTTATTGAGTTTCTCTTTGTTTCAAGAATAGTTTAATATTCTCTACTTAACAGTGCCAACCACGTGACGGTGGAAGCTCTTTTGGCCCTTCCCCCCCCTCACATCACTCTCAATTCCCCATACCCATCATATAACATTAATCATTCATTCATCCATTAATAACATATAACATTCATTCATTAACATATAACATTCATTAATTAACATATTCACATTCATTCATTAACATAGTATATTCATTCTTTCAGTTTTTACATATTATCAAAAATATGGTTGTCATGGTATGATTACAATCACTTTTTTTTTGTTTCTTTTTTAAAGCTACATAAAGCTGAAGTGGAGTATCATTTTCTAAATCAATATTTTTCCCCCTTTAGTTGTTCTTCCCTCTGCTCGTGATCTTAATGTATGCCTAGTTGTCTGCTCATGATGTGGACGTTGCTGCAAGGGGGGGTTTGCTACAATAAGAAAGAAATGTTAAACTGATATATTTTATTATTATTGTTACAAGTATTTCATTAATTAAAAGAACATTAGAGTGGTTCTCTTTACTTGATGGGTCCACATCATGTTCCTGAACTTTGTTATAGACTCATGCTCAACATGTTGAACACCCTCTAAATCCCGATTTGCGCTTGAAACACGGAAGGTTACATTAATTAATACACCAATTGAAATTAAATATGTTTAAGAGAACATGAGGGTGGTCCTCTTTGATGGGGCCACATCATGTTCCTCGATCTTTCTAGCCTGATCATGCTCAACACATTGATCACCCTCTAAATCTCTAAAGTTGAAACACGAAAGGTTACATTAATTAATACACCAATTGCAATTAAATATGTTTAAAAGAACTTTAGAGTGGTCCTCTTTACTTGATGGGGCCACATCATATCTTCTAATCTTCTCTAGCCCCATCATGCTCAACATGTTGATCATGCTCTACATGCTCTAAAGTACCGGATGCACACCATGACCTTCATCTCAGCGTTGTGCTCCACACTCACCGCTGCATTCCAATGTCATGTGCAATATTATCACGTTTCAATGTTTAAAACAAATAGGCATGTAATTACTTTATGGTGGAAATTAATATTGAATAGATTGCACAAGTATTCAATTTTAAATAAACTTTATTGAGTTTATTTACCTGCGTGTCGATGCAATGGAAGATTGTGTTTTCCCAATCAAGACTCTTAAGCATTTAGCCATGACTCCATAGCTTTGCTGGAAGGAAATCTTCATGTCCTCTTCTTGGGAACTTTGTTGAATTCAGAGCCCTACATTTTTGCATAAGATTATGAATTTTGCTTCTATGGTGTGATAAAACCAAAATTGTTTTCAATTTATTATAATTTGGATGCAATATTTCATTTATTGATACTTACAATTCGTGTGGCTAATTTCATATAACCACCAGAGCCAAGTTTGTGTTGCCCGTGCTTTTCTAGTCTTGCCTTTGTTGCCTTCGATGTGTCAGACAACCTATGAAAAGTTTGAAATACGTTAGATTATGTAAAAAGAAAGAGTAATCAGTATGTAATTACATTGTTGATAGTATCACACATAGCAACATTAATCATTTGGGGAAAAAATCGGCAAACCAAAAGTTTAGGATTTTTTGAAAAGATCGGGAAAAAATTGGATTTACAAAAAAACAAAAAAATTTAAAGAAAAACAGTCAGAAACTATTTTTTTTAAAAATTTAATGGCATTTCCATAGCATACAAACATTGAGAGCAAATAAAATACGAGTTCAATCCATGAATTATAGAAAATAGATTTTTGTTGGTTATATTCATATCGTTGATTACATTTCGCGCAAAAACATACTACAACTCGCATAAATATCGATGGTGACAAATGTTCATGCTACCACATTTTTCATACATGTCTACCAAAGCATTTGATCAAACAATTCACCCTTTGCTATGGCTAAAAGCCAAAATAGGTGCTTTGAACAAGTTATGGATACTTGGAAAAATCTATCAAAGCATAATAGTAAGCAATAGCATAGACAAGGCGCTGAACTATTTCAAAAATTACTCAAAGAAATGTGGTCTCATGGTGATGGAATTCCACGACAATCCATAGCAATTTTCTTGTCATGGCATTCATTATGGCATTCCATCACCATGAGACCACATTTTTTGAAGCATTTTTCAAATAGTTCACTACCTTTTCTATGCTACCACATTTTCATACATGTCTACCAAAGCATTTTATCAAATAGTTCAACACCTTCATGCTAGGAAAAAAGTAAAAACCTAAACAGTGCTTTCAACAAGCTATGGATGCTTGGAAAAAATCTACCAAAGCATAATAGTAAGCAATAACATAGACAAGGTAGTGAATTGTTTGAAAAAATGCCTAAAAGAAATGCAGTCTCATGGTGATGGAATGCCATGACAATCCATAGCAATTTGCTTGTCATGACATTCGTCATGGCATTCCATCACCATGAGACTACATTTCTTTGAGACATTTTTTTCAAGTAGTTCACTGCCTTATCTATGCTATTGAATTTTTCATACATGTCTACCAAATGTTGGAATATGTGCCTCAATTCTTACTGACATGAAACTCCTGAATGGCTAAGTCGCTGTGACAATGTTCATGTCTGGGTGACTAATAGTTCTGATGCTTTTGAAATGATCCTATCACTGTGACAAGGGTTGAAGTCTTGTCGACAAATTCTATCGCTGTGACTTTGTGCTTTCGGCATGACCTTTTGGTGATTGGATTTCTTTAGGCGATAGTTTGATCTTATCGGGCTAGCTCACGGGTGTCGGGGAGAAGTCCCAGCGAATGGTGTAAGTCTTGCCGACAATGGCTGCTCTCAGGTGTCAAGGTGAATGTCAAAGTAACTCACGGGTCATGGGGAGATGTCTCAGTGGTGGAGCTAAGTCTTGCCGACAGATAGTTTCCCTGTGGTGACTTTGTGGTAACAGAAAGACTTCGCTAGGAAGTCTTAGCAAAAGTCATAAGTCATGCTGACAAAAGTCTTCAGGTTATCTTTGGGCGCTCAGAGAAACGTCTTGGCGAAGGGCTTAAGTCTTGCCAACTCGGTAAGACTTAGGGAGCTCAGAGAAAGGTCATGACGATAGACACGAGTCTTGGTGACAGTGTGACTTTTGGTGGAAGTCCTGTTTCGGTATAATGTCTCACCGAAACCGTGGGAGTCTTGCTAATAGGTGAAAGGCTTTAGAATAGCCTAAGGTTGTCGGTAGAAGGTCTTGGCAAAAACGTAGTGTCTTGGTGATGGAATTTCTGATCACTGTGACTCATACATTCGATATGTGTCTCGCCGATAAGAGAAACCTTTGCTGATAGGATTGAAATGGACATCGATGGTTTCGTTACGACATATAACAGTCGTTATAGCATCTTGCCAACTTGTGGAAGCTATAGTGATGCCGATAGAAAAAACTTTGTGGCATCGGGGAGACACTATGAGTGTCTCACCGATATGCCAACAAAGTTGAATGCCATTGACTGTGTGATCATCTTGGGTGGCATCCTGCTGGACCAATCAAAGGAAGCGGTTTTCAAACTAATGTCGATTATTTTTTGTAAACAGATGCAACGCTGAAAAAAAATAGCATGCAGGGAAAAATCAAGGCTCGAATGGAAACTGTCTATGTTTGGAAATGGTGGATAAGGATGCACTGAAGACAAAATCAGAATGTAAATAAGATTTAAAGTAGATCAATTTTGATTTGGAGTTACGATGAGTTGTTCAAGTGATTGAGAGAGCATTGGTCTGTAACTGATGAACTGTGAATAAAAGCTACAAAAAAAATAACCAAAGAGCTGGATCTCTAAATTGTATGTAATGTTTTTGTTACTGTAATACAAAGTGATTCAGCTTGGTGTGGTGGGTTTTTTCCCGTAAGGGTTTCCCACATAAATCTGTTTGTTTATTGTCTTTGAGTATTTGCTCTGTTTCTGCAAATCTTTCATGTGTGTCTTAATTAGATTATAATTTGGAAAAATTAAAAGCCCTGCATTGCATTCTTCCCTATGGTTTTGACATTAGGAAAGTGTTTCCACACCGTTGCTTTACTTACAAGTGGTATAAGAGCCTGGCCAGTTGTGTTGTCCTTGTGAGTGGGTTGGGTTTTTTGTGTTAAATCCTTTTTAGTGGGAGTTTGGTAGAGGTCTGTTAATTTAATTACAAATTGAGATGGCAAGCACATCCAGTAGAATGGAAATAGAGAAATTCAATGGTAGCAATTTTGAGCTGTGGAAACTCAAAATGGAAGATATGTTAGTTGATCATGATCTTTGGACTGCTGTGTCTAGAACAATGCCTCAAGGCATGAAGCAAGAGGATTGGGACCTAGCAGATAGAAAGTCTAAAGGATTGATAAGGCTCTATTTGGAAGACTCTATTCTTCTGAACGTGCATGAAGAAAAGACTGCATCTACCTTGTGGAAAATATTAGCATCCATTTATCAGGGCAAGTTCTTGGTGAACAAGCTGTTCCTGAGGAAGAAGCTATACTCATTAAGAATGCAGGAAGGATGATCTGTTGCCGATCACTTAAATTCTTTCAACATGTTGATTGCTTAGTTAACATCTGTTGGTGTAAAGATTGAAGATGAAGATCATTGCATGCTGTTGCTATGTTCTCTGCCTGATTCTTGGGATCATTTGGTGATGGATATAGGGAGTAAAACATCCACATTCAAGATGGAAGATGTTGTTGCTTCTCTGTTATCAAAAGAAATGAGAAGAAAATCTTCTAAGATGGCAAAGGAGGCTCTGGCTGTCAGAGGTAGACCAAAGGAGAAAGGTAAGAAGAAGGACAAGAAGTCTAGATCGAAATCAGAAGGGAGATCAAAGTCTCCTGGCAAGAAGTCAAAGGTGAAGTGCTGGAACTGTGGGCAACTTGGTCATGTCCGAAAGGATTGCAAGGAGGAGAAAAGGAAGAAGAACTCTTCTGGAAATGATTCTTCTCATAGTGATGCAAATGCCTTCATTGCAACTTTGTCTACACGGGCATTTGATGATGTCTGGCTGATTGATTTTGGAGCATCTTTCCACATGACATCTCATAGAGAATGGTTCACGAAGTATGAAGAATACAATGGTGGAAAGGTGTACCTGGAAAGTGACTCATCTTTGGAAATTGTTGGTCATGGAAGAGTAAGAATTCAATTCCCTGGTGGAAGAGTGAAGGGAATCAATGATGTGATGCATATACCAGGTCTGGCTCGAAACCTACTTTTTGTAAGCAAGTTGAATTATATTGGAGTGCAGGTCATGTTCTTTGGAAATGGCTGCAAGATGACTAGAGGCTCTATGGTGCTGGCTAGGGGTGCTCGAATTGGTACTCTGTACAAGCTGGATGCACAAGCTATTCAATGCAATAGTGTCTTTGCAAAGACACTTAAGGCTGCTCATGAAGAAAAGAAGGAAAACGTTCCTGATGGTGTAAACTCCATGGAGATTAAACTTCCAGTAGAGAAGACTATGCTCTGGAATCATAGTCTTGGCCACATTGGTGAAAAAGGTTTAAAAACCTTGAAAAATAAAAATCTGGTAGAAGGGCTTGAAGATTGTAACATTGAATTTGATTTTTGTGAACATTGCATATATGGAAAGCAACACCGTGTTTCATTTTATTCCAGTCCTCACAAAACTTCTAGTTTGCTTGATTATATACATTCTAATGTGTTTGGTCCAGTGAATGTTCCTTCATTGTCTAAATCAAGATACTATGTGTCATTCATTGATGATTATTCAAGAAGAGCATTTGTATATTTTC
>VDFB02271358.1:842736631-842875115 GCA_007258455.2 Sequoia sempervirens
AAAATTGTTGACTTTTTCATCAATGATTTTTTTCCATTTCAAACTGCAAAATCGCAAAAAAAACATGAATAAAATTGAGCTGATTTTCGCGCAAAAAAAACCATGATACCATGGCTTGTTGCTTACTATTGTGCTTTGATAGATTTTTTCCAAGCATCCATAGCTTGTTTGAAAGCACCTATTTTAGGCTTTTAGCCATAGCAACAAGGAAATGAACTATTTGATAAAATGCTTTGGTGTAAGGAAAGCAACGGTGTGGAAACACTTTCCTAATGTCAAAACCACAGGGAAGAATGCAATGCAGGGCTTTTAATTTTTCCAAATTACAATCTAATTAAGACACACATGAAAGATTTGCAGAAACAGATCAAATACTCAAAGACAATAAACAAACAGATTTACATGGGAAACCCTTACAGGAAAAAACCCACCACACCAAGCTGAATCACTTTGTATTACAATAACAAAAAAATTACATACAATTCAAAGATCCAGCTCTCTGGTTTTTTTTCTGTAGCTTTTATTCACAGTTCATTAGTTACAAACCAATGCTCTCTCAATCACTTGAACAACTCATCGTAACTTCAAATAAGAATCGATCTACTTTAAATTTTATTTACATTCTGATTTTGTCTTCAATACATCCTTATCCGCCATTGCCAAACATAGACAGTTCCCATTCGAGCCTTGATTTTTCCCTGCATGCTATTTTTTTTAGCGTTGCATCTGTTTACAAAAAAAAATCGACATCAGTTTGAAAACTGCTTCCTCTGATTGGTCTAGCAAGATGCCACCCAGGATGATCACACAATCAATGGCATTCAACTTTGTTGGCATATCGGTGAGACACTTATAGTGTCTCCCCGATGCCACAAAGTTTCTCTATCGGCATTGCTATAGCTTCCACAAGTCGGCAAGATGCTATAACGACTATTATATGTCACAACGAAACCATCGATGTCCATTTCAATCCTATCGGCAAAGGTTTCCCTTATCAGTAAGACACATATCGAATGTATGAGTCACAGTGATCAGACATTCCATCGCCAAGAAACTACGTTTTCGCTAAGACCTTCTGCCGACAACCTTGTGCTATTCTGAAGCCTTTCACCTATCGGCAAGACTCCCACAATTTCGGTGAGATGTTATACCGAAACAGGACTTCCACCGAAAGTCACACTGTTGCCAAGACTCGTGTCTATCACCGTGACCTTTCTCCGAGCTCCCTAAGTCTTACCGAGTCGGCAAGACTTAAGCCCTTCGCCAAGACGTTTCTCCGAGAGCCCAAAGATAACCCAAAGACTTTTGTCGGCGTGACTTATGACTTTCACTAAGACTTCCCAGCGAATTCTTTCTATTACTGTGAAGTCGCCATGGGGAAACTATCTGTCGGCAAGACTTAGCTCCATCCCTGAGACATCTCCCCGCGACCCAAGAGCAGCCATTGTCGGCAAGACTTACACCATTCACTGGGACTTCTCCCCAACACCCGTGAGCTAGCCTGATAAGATCAAACTGTCGCCTAAAGAAATCCAATCGCCAAAAGGTCATGCCGAAAGCACAAAGTCATAGTGATAGACTTTGTCGGCAAGACTTCAACCCTTGTCACAATGATAGGATCATTTCAAGAGCATCAAAACTATTAGTCACCTAGACATGAACACTGTCACAGCGAATTAGCCCTTCAGGAGTTTCATGTCAGCAAGAATTGAGGCACATATTCCAACAAGCTCCCACTTGACGAAGATCTTACTAACACCTCCAGAGCATAAACAAACTACTGAGATTCATGGACCAAGAGGCCCATCGAACTGGCACACCAACTGAACTTGTTTGTGCTCACAGGCTTCGTCAATGCATCTGCAACATTCTCCAGAGTATCCACTTTCTCCAAAGAGACCTTCCCATCCTCCACCATATCTCGTACAAAATGATACTGTACATCTATATGTTTCATCCTGGCATGGAAAGTAGGATTCTTTGCCAAACATATAGCACTATGGCTGTCACAGTAGATAGTAATCTTTTCTACATCAAAGCCAATGTTAGAACAAAAACATTTTAACCAGATTGCTTCTTTACAGGCATGTGTGGCTGCCATGTATTCTGCCTTTGTAGTAGACAAAGCAACTACAGCCTGTCGCTTGCTCATCCAACTCATTGCACCACCATTCATCGTGAAAATATATCCACTGGTGGATCTTCTACTGTCAATGTCCCCTGCCCAATTAGAATCCACATAACCTTGAATGTTGAGAGTTTTTTGTAATTCAACCAAGTTACCATGGTAACACAAAGCATAGCCTGAAGTGCCCTTCAGATATCTAAACACTCTGTTCATAGCATCCCAATGTGTTCTTCCAATATTTTCCATAAAACGACTAAGAACTCCCACTGCTTGGGCAATGTCTAGCCTTGTATAGACCATAGCATACATGAGACTGCCAACTGCACTTGCATAAGGCACATTGGTCATGTCCTCCATCTCAGAAGAAGATTTTGGATAGTCCTCAACAGATAGCTTCATTCCCTGTGTAACTAGAACAACTAGCTGCTTGCATTCAGTCATACAAAATCTCTCTAGAACAATCATGACATATTTACTCTGACTGAGCCAAAGCTTTCTGTTCTTTTTGTCCCTAGTTATTTCCATTCCCAGAATGTACCCTGCTACACCAAGATCTTTCATCTCAAACTTTGCAGACAACTGAGACTTAAGATCAGAAATCATTATCTTACTATTGCCTATGAACAACATATCATCAACATAGAGAGCAATAATAAGTATTTGATCACTTTCAGCTTTGTAATACACACAGTGATCACATTTTGATCTTATAAATCTCAATGAAAAAACAAACGTGTCAAACTTTTGGTACCACATTCTAGGAGACTGTTTTAAACCATATAGAGATTTCTTCAACTTGCAAACCAGTCTTTCTTTACCTTTTACCACAAAGTGCTTCAGCTGTGACATAAATTTCTTCTTCAAGATTACCATGAAGAAACGTTGTTTTCACATCCATCTGTTCAATTTCTAAATCATATGTTGATGCAAGTGACAAAAGAAATCTAATAGATGTTAGTTTAGCTATAGAAGAAAAGATTTCTCCATATTCAATTCCCTCTACCTGGGAATAACCTTTTGCGACCAGCCTTGCTTTATATTTTTCTACACTGCCATTTAGACCAATTTTATTTCTAAATATCCATTTGCAGCCTACAGATTTTTTGCCTTTAGGCAATGGAACCAAACTCCAAGTTTCATTTTTTTCTAATGATGCCATTTCTTCATTCATGGCTTCCAACCAAGAGTTTGAATCAGACATTTTAAATGTCTCTTTCACGGTCCTAGGTTCATTAGTGCTATAAATTAAAGCATAAGCACACGAAGATTCAATTAAAGAAAACCCATACCTATCAGGTTGCTTTCTTTCACAATTTGACCTCCTCACAGGTTAAGGCTGAGGTGGTTCATCTTCATCAAAAATTTCAGAACTACTCGAGCTCTCCACAGTATCAGGTACATTTTGATTTTTCAATTCCTCTTTATTTGGTGTCTGAGGAATTTCTACTACATCCTTTTCATTTTCTGATTTCTTCTCTGACTGCAGATCCAAAGTAGAAGGTTTCAGCTCATGAAAGATAGCACTTCTGTTGTGCAAAACCTTCTCAGTCTCAGGATTCCAAAGCTTGTATCCTTTTATTCTAGTGCTATAGCCAATAAAAATACACTTCATAGCTTTGTTTTCCAACTTAGATCTTTTTTCAAATGACACATATGCATATGCCTCACAGCCAAAGACACGAATATGTATCAGAGAAGGCTTCTTTCCAAACCAAACTTCCAAAGGCGTCTTCTCAACAAGAGCAGTGTTAGGGGAGCAATTTATAAAGTAACATGTTGTAGAGACTGCTTCAGCCCAGAATTTCTCATCCAAGCCAACACTACTCAGCATACTTCGTGCTCTTTCCATTACTGCCCTGTTGAACCTTTCAGCAACTCCATTTTGTTGTGGAGTGTAAGGTGTAGTCTTGTGTCTTTTGATCCCATGATCTTTACAGTACCTTTCAAATTCATCTGAACATAACTCACCGCCATTGTCAATCCTTAAACATTTTATTTTTCTACCAGTCTGATTTTCTACAAGGTTTTTAAATTCCTTAAACCGACTGAACACTTCTGATTTACTTTTCAGAAAATATACAAATGCTCTTCTTGAATAATCATCAATGAATGACACATAGTATCTTGATTTAGACAATGAAGGAACATTCACTGGACCAAACACATTAGAATGTATATAATCAAGCAAACTAGAAGTTTTGTGAGGACTGGAATAAAATGAAACACGGTGTTGCTTTCCATATATGCAATGTTCACAAAAATCAAATTCAATGTTACAATCTTCAAGCCCTTCTACCAGATTTTTATTTTTCAAGGTTTTTAAACCTTTTTCACCAATGTGGCCAAGACTATGATTCCAGAGCATAGTCTTCTCTACTGGAAGTTTAATCTCCATGGAGTTTACACCATCAGGAACGTTTTCCTTCTTTTCTTCATGAGCAGCCTTAAGTGTCTTTGCAAAGACACTATTGCATTGAATAGCTTGTGCATCCAGCTTGTACAGAGTACCAATTCGAGCACCCCTAGCCAGCACCATAGAGCCTCTAGTCATCTTGCAGCCATTTCCAAAGAACATGACCTGCACTCCAATATAATTCAACTTGCTTACAAAAAGTAGGTTTCGAGCCAGACCTGGTATATGCATCACATCATTGATTCCCTTCACTCTTCCACCAGGGAATTGAATTCTTACTCTTCCATGACCAACAATTTCCAAAGATGAGTCACTTTCCAGGTACACCTTTCCACCATTGTATTCTTCATACTTCGTGAACCATTCTCTATGAGATGTCATGTGGAAAGATGCTCCAAAATCAATCAGCCAGACATCATCAAATGCCCGTGTAGACAAAGTTGCAATGAAGGCATTTGCATCACTATGAGAAGAATCATTTCCAGAAGAGTTCTTCTTCCTTTTCTCCTCCTTGCAATCCTTTCGGACATGACCAAGTTGCCCACAGTTCCAGCACTTCACCTTTGACTTCTTGCCAGGAGACTTTGATCTCCCTTCTGATTTCGATCTAGACTTCTTGTCCTTCTTCTTACCTTTCTCCTTTGGTCTACCTCTGACAGCCAGAGCCTCCTTTGCCATCTTAGAAGATTTTCTTCTCATTTCTTTTGATAACAGAGAAGCAACAACATCTTCCATCTTGAATGTGGATGTTTTACTCCCTATATCCATCACCAAATGATCCCAAGAATCAGGCAGAGAACATAGCAACAGCATGCAATGATCTTCATCTTCAATCTTTACACCAACAGATGTTAACTAAGCAATCAACATGTTGAAAGAATTTAAGTGATCGGCAACAGATCATCCTTCCTGCATTCTTAATGAGTATAGCTTCTTCCTCAGGAACAGCTTGTTCACCAAGAACTTGCCCTGATAAATGGATGCTAATATTTTCCACAAGGTAGATGCAGTCTTTTCTTCATGCACGTTCAGAAGAATAGAGTCTTCCAAATAGAGCCTTATCAATCCTTTAGACTTTCTATCTGCTAGGTCCCAATCCTCTTGCTTCATGCCTTGAGGCATTGTTCTAGACACAGCAGTCCAAAGATCATGATCAACTAACATATCTTCCATTTTGAGTTTCCACAGCTCAAAATTGCTACCATTGAATTTCTCTATTTCCATTCTACTGGATGTGCTTGCCATCTCAATTTGTAATTAAATTAACAGACCTCTACCAAACTCCCACTAAAAAGGATTTAACACAAAAAACCCAACCCACTCACAAGGACAACACAACTGGCCAGGCTCTTATACCACTTGTAAGTAAAGCAACGGTGTGGAAACACTTTCCTAATGTCAAAACCATAGGGAAGAATGCAATGCAGGGCTTTTAATTTTTCCAAATTATAATCTAATTAAGACACACATGAAAGATTTGCAGAAACAGAGCAAATACTCAAAGACAATAAACAAACAGATTTATGTGGGAAACCCTTACGGGAAAAAACCCACCACACCAAGCTGAATCACTTTGTATTACAGTAACAAAAACATTACATACAATTTAGAGATCCAGCTCTTTGGTTATTTTTTTTGTAGCTTTTATTCACAGTTCATCAGTTACAGACCAATGCTCTCTCAATCACTTGAACAACTCATCGTAACTCCAAATCAAAATTGATCTACTTTAAATCTTATTTACATTCTGATTTTGTCTTCAGTGCATCCTTATCCACCATTTCCAAACATAGACAGTTTCCATTCGAGCCTTGATTTTTCCCTGCATGCTATTTTTTTTCAGCGTTGCATCTGTTTACAAAAAATAATCGACATTAGTTTGAAAACCGCTTCCTTTGATTGGTCCAGCAGGATGCCACCCAAGATGATCACACAGTCAATGGCATTCAACTTTGTTGGCATATCGGTGAGACACTCATAGTGTCTCCCCGATGCCACAAAGTTTTTTCTATCGGCATCACTATAGCTTCCACAAGTTGGCAAGATGCTATAACGACTGTTATATGTCGTAACGAAACCATCGATGTCCATTTCAATCCTATCAGCAAAGGTTTCTCTTATCGGCGAGACACATATCGAATGTATGAGTCACAGTGATCAGAAATTCCATCACCAAGACACTACGTTTTTGCCAAGACCTTCTACCGACAACCTTAGGCTATTCTAAAGCCTTTCACCTATTAGCAAGACTCCCACGGTTTCGGTGAGACATTATACCGAAACAGGACTTCCACCAAAAGTCACACTGTCACCAAGACTCGTGTCTATCGTCATGACCTTTCTCTGAGCTCCCTAAGTCTTACCGAGTTGGCAAGACTTAAGCCCTTCGCCAAGACGTTTCTCTGAGCGCCCAAAGATAACCTGAAGACTTTTGTCAGCATGACTTATGACTTTTGCTAAGACTTCCTAGCGAAGTCTTTCTGTTACCACAAAGTCACCACAGGGAAACTATCTGTCGGCAAGACTTAGCTCCACCACTGAGACATCTCCCCATGACCCGTGAGTTACTTTGACATTCACCTTGACACCTGAGAGCAGCCATTGTCGGCAAGACTTACACCATTCGCTGGGACTTCTCCCCGACACCCGTGAGCTAGCCCGATAAGATCAAACTATCGCCTAAAGAAATCCAATCACCAAAAGGTCATGCCGAAAGCACAAAGTCACAGCGATAGAATTTGTCGACAAGACTTCAACCCTTGTCACAGTGATAGGATCATTTCAAAAGCATCAGAACTATTAGTCACCCAGACATGAACATTGTCACAGCGACTTAGCCATTCAGGAGTTTCATGTCAGTAAGAATTGAGGCACATATTCCAACATTTGGTAGACATGTATGAAAAATTCAATAGCATAGATAAGGCAGTGAACTACTTGAAAAAAATGTCTCAAAGAAATGTAGTCTCATGGTGATGGAATGCCATGACGAATGTCATGACAAGCAAATTGCTATGGATTGTCATGGCATTCCATCACCATGAGACTGCATTTCTTTTAGGCATTTTTTCAAACAATTCACTACCTTGTCTATGTTATTGCTTACTATTATGCTTTGGTAGATTTTTTTCCAAGCATCCATAGCTTCGTTAGAAGCAGCACACATTTTTAGGTTTTACTTTTTAGCCATAGCATGAAGGTGTTGAACTATTTGATAAAATGCTTTGTGAACATGTATGAAAAATGTGGTATATAGAAAAAGGTAATTGAACTATTTGAAAAATGCTTCAAAAAATGTGGTCTCATGGTGATGGAATGCCATAATGAATACCATGACAAGAAAATTGCTATGGATTGTCATGGAATTCCATCACCATGAGACCACATTTCTTTGAGGCATTTTTTGAAACAGTTCACTGCCTTGTCTATGCTATTGCTTACTATTATGCTTTGATAGATTTTTTCCAAGTATCCATAACTTGTTCAAAAGCACCTATTTTAGGCTTTTAGCCATAGCAGCAAGGCAGTGAATTGTTTGATCAAATGCTTTGGTAGACATGTATGAAAAATGTGGTGGCATAGACAACTGTCACCATCTGATATTTATGCAGTTGTAGTATGTTTTGCGCAATGTAATCAACGATATGAATATAACCAACAAAAATCTATTTTCTATAATTCATGGATTGAACTCTGTATTTTATTTGCTCTCAATGTTTGTATGCTATGGAAATGCCATTAAATTTTTAAAAAAAATAGTTTCTGACTGTTTTTCTTTAAATTTTTTTGTTTTTTTGTAAATCCAATTTTTTCCCGATCTTTTCAAAAAATCCTAAACTTTTGGTTTGCCGATTTTTTCCCCAAATGATTAATGTTGCTATGTGTGATACTATCAACAATGTAATTACATACTGATTACTCTTTCTTTTTACATAATCTAACGTATTTCAAACTTTTCATAGGTTGTCTGACACATCGAAGGCAACAAAGGCAAGACTAGAAAAGCACGGGCAACACAAACTTGGCTCTGGTGGTTATATGAAATTAGCCACACGAATTGTAAGTATCAATAAATGAAATATTGCATCCAAATTATAATAAATTGAAAACAATTTTGGTTTACATCACCATAGAAGCAAAATTCATAATCTTCTGCAAAAATGTAGGGCTCTGAATTCAACAGAGTTCCCACATAAGAGGACCTGAAGATTGCCTTCCAGCAAAGCTATGGAGCCGTGGCTGAACGCCTAAGAGTCTTGATTGGGGAAAACACAATCTTCCATTGCATCGACCGCCTTGGTGATAAACTCAATAAAGTTTATTTAAAATTGAATACTTGTGCAGTCTATTCAATATTAATTTAAACCATAAAGTAATTACATACCTATTTGTTTTAAACATTCAAGCAATGATAATACTACACATGACATTGGAATGCAGCCTGGTGAGGGTGGAGTAGAACTTGTAGATGAAGATCATGGTGTGCATCCCATTACTTTAGAGCATGTAGAGTATGATCAACATGTTGAGCATGATCAGGGTAGAGAAGATCAGGAACATGATGGCTATCGGGGTAAGAGGGACCACTCTAAAGTTCTTTAAACATATTTAATTGCAATTGGTGTATTAATTAATGTAACCTTTCGTGTTTCAACTTTAGAGCATGTAGAGCATGATCAGCGTGTTGAGCATGATCAGGCTAGAGAAGATCAGGAACATGATGTGGCCCCATCAGGTAAAGAGGACCACCCTCATGTTCTCTTAAACATATTTAATTTCAATTGGTGTATTAATTAATGTAACCTAGGTGTTTCCAGCTGCGGATCGGGATTTAGAGGGTGTTCAACATGTTGAGCATGAGTCTATAAAAAAAGTTCAGGAATATGATGTGGACCCATCAGGTAAACAAAACCACTCTAATGTTCTTTTAATTAATGAAATACTTGTAACAATAATAATAAAACATATCGGTTTAACATTTCTTTCTTATTGCAGCAGACCCCCCTTACAGCAGCGTCCACGTCATGAGAAGAAGACTACGCGTACATTAAGATCATGGTAGGAGGGAAAAACAACTAAAGGGGACGGATATTGATTTAGAAAATGATACTCCACTTGACTTTATGTAGCTTTCAAAGAAACAAAAAAAAGTGATTGTAATCATATCATGACAACCATATTTTTGATAATATGTAAAAATTGAAAGAATGAATATTATATGTTAATGAATGAATGTGAATATGTTAATTAATGAATGGTATACGTTAATGAATGAATGTTATATGTTATTAATGGATGAATGAATGTTATATGTTATTAATGGATGAATGAATGAATTTTATATGTTATTAGTGGATGAATGAATGATTAATGTTATATGATTAGGTATGGGGAATTGAGAGTGATGTGAGGGGGGGGGAGGGGCCAAACAAGCTTCCACCATCACGTGGTTGGCCCTGTTAAGTAGAGAATATTAAACTATTCTTGAAACAAAGAGAAGATCAATAAGGTAATGCACTTTTCAATATAAGAAATGCATCGTTTGAAACATCAAACCAATATGTAGTCTGTATGTATGATTAGTCATCAGTCTCTACAATGTTACATTTCTACGAATATTTAAAAAAAAAAATTGATGCTTTGTTGCAATTTCGACGAAACCCACCGACGAATCAACGAAAAAGTTCAACGAAGTTGCTATAGCTGCAACGAAGGTTTCATTGTAAATCCTTTCCCATTTCATCGCAATTTTGACGAACTTTTGGTGTTGTTTCGACGCTACTACTTTCCCATTTCGTTGCACTTTCGACAAACTTTTGGTGTTCTTCCGACGCTACTCCTTACTCTTTTCATCGCAATTTTGACAAACTCTTGGTGTAGTTTCGACGCTACTACTTGCCTATTTCATCGCATGTTCGACGAACTTTTGGTGTTGTTTCGACGCTATTCCTTGCCCATTTCGTCGAAATGGCGACGAACATCTGGTGTTGTTTCGATGCTACTCCTTGCCCATTTCATCGAACTGGTGACAAAATTCTAGTGTAATTCATCGGTGGATACACAAAGTGTTTGTCGATATTCTGACGAAAGTCTAAGCCATTTCACGATGCCGACGACCGACGATTCTTCGCTATTTAATTCATCATCAGCCTTTCAACAAAAAAATGACGTAAATATTTTTGCCATTTTGTCACTTGTCCGACAAAGATTTGTCGAACGACCAGAAAACGACCGTCAGAAAATGGTGTAAAATTCAGTAGTGCATAAATTGTGTGTATTACAGTGGGCTTTGTTATGCCCTATTTTCTGAGTTAATTGTTTATCTATGCTGTTGCTATAATTTTCTATTGTTATCTCTTAACTTGTTGGGTGCAGAAATTTGGTTTGGTTTTCAAATTTTACAATATCCCAATCATATTTGTGTGTATAATAAACATTCTCCTTATTTTGAAACTCCTGCCTGACAAGTCATGTTTAACAATAATTTCTTGGAGGAGCCACCGAAATGTTCTTGATTATCATTCCCATGACTTTTGTATTGTGATATTGTGTTCCATGGGCCTAGGGGACGACGAAACGAGGGGATGTCTGGGACGCGTTTCGGGGACGGGGGAACAAAGGGCCTAAGTTTGGGGACGATAGGGGGACAACAGGGGGGTGGCGAGTTGGTGTTGGTATAGTTATACATATACTTATAGTACTTGAAAAACTAGTTTTGAAAAGATGTATAACAATATAATAGTATAAGAATTACATTTCAAATGAAACTATAGGAAATTTCAAATTAGTAAAATTATAACATTTAAAGTATATCTTGAATGCTAATTGCTAAATAAAATTTGACAAATGAAATTGTCAAATTGGAGATTTCTATTAGATCGAAAATATGAATATATGATGTCATATGAGATATCACAAAGTCTATAATGATAATTACACGATTCATCATTACAATGAGTAGAAAATTCCAAATGGAAAATAGTAAAACTAAATACAGATACTAATAGCAATAGCATTACAAAAGACAAAATACCAAAATGTCAAAACTCAAAATGTAGTGAATGGAGGCCTCTAATCATCTACAAACTCCTCATCACTGGAACTGTTGGACTCCACAAGGTCAAGATCCCTCAAGCTCACACCAACCAGCCCTGCATCTGATGTGGTAGGATCATCCTCATCAATCTATGAAGGCTCTTCTAGCTCCACATCCCATCGTGTCGCTAGACTCTCCTTGTACCCAACTGTCTTGCAGTCCATGAGACACAAAGCACTGTGTACAACCACAATATTGTCCACTCTTTTAGAGGTAAGTCTATTCCTCTTAAGAGAGTGGATGAAGCTATATGTAGACCAGTTCCTCTCAGCAGCTGAAAAACTGGAAACCTGGGATAATAGACGGATAGCTAGAATGGTGGTCAAAGATTTCGTACCATGACAATTCCACCACAAAAGTGGGTCCTCCTATGCCATAAATTCTATATCCATCTTTACCGCATCTGAATAGCCTCTAAGAGTGGAAAATTTGGTCCACTCAGTGTGAATTGTGTTGGCATCTATAGAATCATACATCTTATCTATGCACCTAAAGAAACCCGCCTTCACCTCAACATCTTTAATCGATGTCACTCTACCCAGTCTAGCCTTGTACCACTTAGGATTCAAGGAAAAGGAAACCATATGCAAAGGAGTGTTCAACTTGTGTCATCTACACTGAATGATTGGCCAGATGTGCTCATTGTAGAATGCTAGAGAGGGGTCCTTCACTCACACAACAACCCTCATCTGGTCAAGCATAGAGTCGATGCACTCATACACCTCTCCAAGGTTAGGTGCATCCCCATCCCCATATCTGATAACCTAGAATACTAGAGAAATGATGGAGACAATGTATTTCGCATCATTCCAAAACACATCACTCTTCACTATCTCCTTCACCCTTCTCCCCTGCGCTATTTTGGCCTCGGCCCACCTATTCCACTCATTAGTCATAGCCATGAGTTGCAATGCCTCTTGCAAATCAATCATTCTCTCCAAGAGAATGAAATATGATGCATATTGAATCTCCACCGGTTTCAAGAACTCCTTCTTCGCGAAGGTCCTGAAGAGTGCATGTGAAGTGTGGTGGTTGCAGATAAACATCTGCACGTCTCTCGCATCAGTGACCAATCCTCTAATCCAATCAATCTTCCCCATGTCCTTGAGTGCATTGTTCATGGCATGCACACAACATGGGGTCCACCAAATATGTTTACAGGCTGCCTCAATGAGTCTCCCTACTGCTCTACACACATGGGCTACATATGTGACTACTTGGACCACATTTTGTGGCCCAACCTCCTCAATATCCTCCCTAAGGACATGAAACTGAAAATTAGCATCTTTGTGATGCCTTGTACAATCAACTGCTCTAAGGAAGTATGGCCCCTCTGCACATGTGACCATGATGTTGATGAGTGGACGATGGCTAATGTACATCCACCCATCCATAACTATGTTGCACCCAAATGCCACCCAACATGCCTTCATCTTCTCCATCAAAATATTGATCTTGGAATAACACTTATCCAAGATCAAGGTACTCATTTTCATCTCACCTGGTGGCACATATGATGTTCCTCCCCTTGCCACCATAGCCATCATCTGCCTATAATAAGGAAACTCTGTAACATGAAATGGAATGCCATTGGCAAAGAAGAATTTTCCAATGGATTCATCTATCTCATCTCTTAGTTGCACATTGAACATATCAACTATGGGATTACTCTGTGATGTCTGCAACTTGTGTTTCCTTGTGGCTGTCCCCCTAGTGGCACTAGAAGTGGAAGTGGATGAAGATCCAAACATCATTCCTCCTATCTGCAAAGCATGAGGAGAAGTATGTGGTGCATGATGGATTTGCTGAAGGGTTGCCCTAACAGTCAAAGTAGTAGGGATTGAAATATTTGTGTCCTCTGGAATGCCCCAAAGCTTATTAAACTCCATTCTATAATGTATATTTTTTGGATCCTTCAAAAACCTACAAGGCTCCACACCTTTTCCTATCCAAAATAGAAAGTGTGCATTCACTTGAGTGGTGCTACCAAACCATTCAGTCTCACAAATGTTGCACTTCCACTTCCTTGTTCCCCCACCTGAATGTCATGTGCCTTGTATTCTTGAAGAAAACTGTTTGAGAGGAGACTTTGGATCAAAAGCACCTCTAGCATACTCTGCCAACAACTCTGAAGGGCAACCTATACTAGCCAATGCACTCACCATGGAACTAGATTGGGCTACATGATCAGCCCCATGGTTATCCCTCTCATTCTTAGGTTCAAAATCTAAATCATGTTCACTGAGAATGGATTTCCATGTCATCCCCACTCATTTCTTCGGTGTTCATTGTGAAAGTGACTGCATTTCACAAAATTAAAATAAAATCAGCCTAGTTTAACAAATTGAAATACAAATTTGAAATTTTAATTTTGAAAACAAAATTTACAATTTATAATTTAATTTTTTTATATTATTTAAAAATTAAAATTAAAATATTAAATAATAAAATTTGATGTTGAATCTTGAGGGAAAATGATGAATGATTCATTCTTGCCCTCAAGATTCAACATCAAATCTAATTTTGAGATGAATAAGAAAAAAAAAAAAAAGTTTAATATTAAATTTTTAAAATAAAAAATTTGATGTTGAATCTTGAGGGAAAAATGATGAAGATGATTCATCTTCATCATTTTTCCCTCAAGATTCAACATCAAATCAATTTTGAGTCTTTGAGATGAATAAGAAAAAAAAAAAAATTTAAACTCAGAAAATAAAACAAAAACAACAAGAAATCTAAAAAAAGCTTCAAAAACCCTACCTTGTGCTTGAAAAATCTCTCCAAAATGGAAGTAGAATCCTCTTCCTCCTCTTCTTCTTGCTCCTTCTCACTCCTATCACACTTGCAATCACTTTTTCACTCCTTCAATCAGACTTCTTCACTGTTTTTCCTCCTCTTCAGTTGGCTGCAAAAAAAACTAGTCTTTGAAAATGTGATTGAAATGATAAAATCACAAGGTTTTGTGTTGTTTTGGAGGAAGGGGTGGGGCCCACGCCAATTTAGGGTAACCCCAAAACAATTAAAAATTAAAAATTATTTTTAATTTTTAAGTTAAGTCAGCCCAGGGGGTGACCCTTGGTGAAATGGTGGGGCTTATTGCCTATAGAGCCAACAACCAAGGTTCAAACCTTGTGGGGTCGCTCTCTACCGCGTTAACAATGGATTTTGTTGTTTACCCTCATATTAAGGGGAGGCTCCTTGGTGAATTGGTGGGGCTTCTTGCCTGTAGCACCAACAACCAAGGCCCAAACCTTAATATTTTAGAAGGGTTTGGGGCCCTAGCTCAGTTGGCTAAATCTTTCCTATTGCAGGAGGTTGGTCACGAGGTCTAGTCTCCCCCACCCCCGTGGTACTGGAGGGCATGTCGCGCTAGCGCTGCCGATCATGTTAAAAATTTTACCAGGCGCACTGCAATTTATATGGGGTCGTGCTACCCAATTCCTGCAGTATAAAAAAAAAAAGTTAAGTCGGCCCATTGACGTGGGGCTCGATGGGAGATGGCTAGGTGTCTCCCAGTCTCCTGAGAAATGCCTGAGCATCTACCAAGGAAACTTGAAGATGTCTCCAAGTGTCCTTGGGAGATGCGGAGATGTTTCCCCATCTCTAGCGGAGTACCTTGTGGCAGTGGTGAGACGACGGGAAACGTTGCATACTAGTTTCCCTGTTTCTGAAACACGACCAAATAGGGGGGAAACGCATTTCCATGGAACACTGGTCAAATATCCCAAATTTGAGGAGATACAGGAATCTATCTATCCTCTTACCATTAACATTAATTATCATCCACAATTATTAAGCCTAGCTATTTTGAAGCATTCAATTCAAAAAATCGGTTAACAAGACGGTAGGCTCTCAAGACATCGGAATCCTAAATCTAGTGTGGCTCGGCCTTCTATTTGATTAAGTTGATTATAAGTTATAAATCCCAGGCACAACTCCTATTGATGAGCATCTTCTGAACCACCAAGCTTATGAAAACTGTTTTAAGACTTTTGGTTATGCAGAGAACTTATCAAGAAGATAAACTCTCATAACATTATAATCTTGAATCTAGCTTGAACCAATTTGACCTACTTATTTGTATTTTATAAATATCAGACACAACTCATTTTGATAACCACAAAAACAAACCATGGGGATAGAATTATATAAGGGATAATTCAACTTTGGAGACAAGTGGAGTAATATAGAATTAGGGGATAAGCCATGTGCAACATCCTTTCGAAATGAGGTGTGAAATCATTATCCCATCCACCAAGTGAACCAAGAGAAAGGAAAGACTGCTTTTCCTATGAGATCATGGTAAAAGAAATCTTGGATCTGCTTCTTGACCCCTAGAATATCGATACTATATTTCTTGTTAAATATTATAATCCTTGTGCCATCTACAAACTTTCATAGTTCAAGATTGCTTTGTCAATTTCTTGGCATTTCCTATTATATATTATGAAATATATACAAATTCTTTATTTTCGAGCAAGAACACAAATTCTACTTGGACTGTTTGAAAAATTCCAGTGCCATTTGCATTTTCAGAGTTGATTTTTAAAGATAATAAAGCAAAACAATAGCTTAAAACCTTTATTATGTACAATTTTATTGTTCACTACTAACTTTCTATTGAAGTCAAGATGTAAGGAAAATTTATGTTAGGACCATTCTCTACTAACTTCATAGGAGACGATAATTTTTAGGTAGGATTTGATTTTGGTAATCAACATCACGAGTTCATATTTCCATAAGTATGTTAAATATGTACCTCTTGGATTGCAGGCTAAGACATTAGCTTTTATAGTACTTATTGGAAGAGATTTTCCTTCCAATCCTATTGTGAAATTGGTAGCATCTTATTGTTCTCAGAATCTCAACTATAATCTAAGACTCACTGAATGGAAGGCCCCTCTAGCATTCAAATAGAGTTCAAATGTTGGAATTGATTCCAGATAAAATTTGCATGTTAATAACACATTCTTCTTGCTTTTTAGCTTGAAAGCAAATGTAAGACAACCTTTACATAATTTGTACTATAATTATTAACAATCAACATATTAATATTTTAACATTAAAAAATGGTAGCATATTGTACTACCTCAGGATGCACAATTCCAAATGCCCCAACGCTCTTCCCTTTAAACATAATATTTGCTTGTCTACTAGGGAAAAACTCTAGCTTCTGCAATCAGAAAACATCAGAGCAATGTTACTTATAAATTTCAATAAAGTACATGAGATGGCCTTATATAATAGCCCAAATTATCTCCAACTGAAACAAAAGGTACACCGACAACTTCCATAATTTTATCCACCAGACCATGAATTACCTGCAAGAATCAACAAGTAAACATGGAATGAGAAAATGCAGGGTATCTCATACTTAATACTAATAACTCCTTTTGTCCCCAATGCCTAAAAGTATAAATGCCTTTCTATAGTATGAAATGATCAAATTTCAATTTTATAGTGTAACAAATTTATTTCCATTCAAGAGGAGTTCTATTCATTCAATTGTTAAAAACAAACGGATGAAAGAGCCAAAAAGATTTTGATAGCCTCTAGTCTTACTACTGGAGCAAATGTATCTTCAAAATCAATACCTTCAACTTGAGCATATCCCTTACACACAAGTCTAGTTTTGTTTTGGATTACTTCTCCATCTCTATTTAGCTTGTTTCTCAACACCCACTTAGTACTAATGACATTTTTTCCTTTATGTCCTTTTTTAGACTGCAGGAATTGGGTAGCCCTCTATAAACTATAATGCGCTTGGAAAAAAAAATCATGTGGCCAGTGATGCTAGCACAACACGCCCTCTGGCATCATGGGGACAGAGGGGAGACTATACCTTGTGACCTTTTGCCTGCAACAGGATGCTTTAGCTAACCGAGCTAGGCCCTCTACCCCATTATTTCCTTTGTCTTGGGACTAGTTCCCAAGTTTCATATTTTCTTGACTTGAGTCAACTCCTCTTCCACGGCTTCTATCCATCCTCATTCATTTCTTGATTTTCTATAGGACTTTGGTTCAATTTTTGACAATAATGCAAAATGTACATGTTCATTTACTCTTCCAATTTTTCTTCGGGTTTGCACTCCACTATCCTTGTCTCCTATAATCTGATCATCAAAATGGTTTTTTTTACATGCCTTGCTAGAGTCTTTGTAACAGTGTTCTCAGAATCAACTTCTAAATATTCATCAATGTTGCAGATTGGATCTTCATCATCTTCTACTTCTAGAATGTTGGTAGACTAAATTATCTCATCAACTCTCATATTTGCAATTTCCACAATCCTCTTCGATCTCTTAGTGTAGCACATGTATGCTTTGTTTTTCATCGAGTGCCCAAGGAAAATATCATTATTAAACCCAAAATCCAACTTACCCAGGTTTTCTTCATCCCTTTTGATGTAGCACTTGCTTCCAAATTTCCTGAGATGTCTGACTGAAGTTGGTCTTCCTCTCCATAGCTCATATGGTGTTTTATCAAACTTAGGTCTATTTTGAGCTCTACTTAGAATATATATTGTAGTATGAATTGCTTCTCTCTAGTACATATCAGGTGGATTTTCTTGACTTAACATTGTTCTTGCCATATCTTGCACAACCCATTTCTTTCTCTCAACAACTCCATTTTGTTGCATAGTCTTAGGAGCAAAAAAATACCTCTAAATCCCATGTTCTTCACAAAATTCACCATACCGGTCAAAAGTGAATTCTCCATTGCTATCTGATCTCAAAAACTTGATTGTTCATCTAGTTTCATTCTCAACTAATGCCTTGAATTATTTAAACTTCTCAAATGCTTCTGACTTCCCTTTTAGAAAAGTAATCCAAGTCATTCTAGTATAATCATCAATGAGCATCATGAGATATTGTCACCTTGTAGACTCCTCGTCTTCATTGGTTCGCACAAATCCATATGGATTGAATTTAATGGCTTTGATGTGGAATACTCCTTGGTGGGAAATTTAGATATTGTATGTTTTCCTTCATGGCATGGTTTGTAGATTGTAGACTAGGGTTTCTTGATCTTTGGCATATCCTGGACCATTCCTCTTGAGCTAATCTTCACAATGTCATCAAAACTAATGTGTCCTAATCTTCTATGCCAAATCCAACTTTCTTCTCTTTGCACAGTAAGATATTTTTGTCCATTTAGTTCATTGAGATGATATATGTCACTATATGACCCGCTTCCTTCCACAATCAGTTCTCTAGTACTTGATTTCCTTATTTCACGACCCTCGCCACCAAAAGATAACTTATAACCTTTATCACACATCTGACTTACACTTAAAATATTATGGTTTAGTCCTTCAACATACAAAACATCATGAGTTTTTGTTCTACCACCATCAATACTCAAAGTACCCTTACCTGTGATTTTGGCAATAGAATTACTTCCAAGAGTCACAAAACCTCCTTCAAATTTCTTAATATAGATCGGATATGAAAACCATAACTAGGAAAAAAGATAAATCCCCAAGGTCAAATTTTAGCTTACATATAAGAATGTGAGTTCACCAATAAATGTAAAGAAATAAATTACTTTACATAAATAAATGTTATCAATAACCATACATTAACCAAGATAAAATAAAGCTAGATGGATACATGAATAGTAATAAATGCAATAATTAAATGAGAGGATATGACACTTTGCTCTAAATCAATGATGGAATAATGTCAATGTCATATGAAATCTGGGTATGTGTAGGATCATGATGGGCCAAAAAGTGGTGATATGATGGGTATGTGTAGGGTATGTGGCTGACGACTTTTTTCTACCTAAAATTGATAAAACAAAAAGGGTTTTTAAAGGAAATTCCCATCTTTCAACCAATATAAATTATGTTTTACTTTGAATTTAAAAAATTATTATTATTCATTTTCTATTTGAATTACGACTAAAGTCCTTATGTTAAGCTAATTGGAAAACATCTATAGATTTCAAACGGTATCACATTTTTTGAATTTGAAACATGCGTCGCATTCTATGCTTCGCATACTATAGGATTAATATATATATATATATATATGAATTTCATGAAGTTTTGACCAAGTTAAGGTGGTTAGACATATGAGTTTTTATATTTTTTAAAAGTTGTAATAAAAAAATCATAATTAATTATTTATTTGGAAAAAAAAAAAAATGCATCACATCGAAACATGAATCCTCTACTTATATCTAAAATATTATAAAAAAATATTATCATTTTATTGTGGTTAGGGTGGTCACAGACACCTACTTATTTTTTTCCTAAAATTTAAAATACTACTACATTGAAATTTCAAATTTTCACCAAATAGATTTTTCTTTTTTTTAAAACGTAGTAGTTTAGAAACTACATTCAATTTTCTATAGATTCTATTCTTACATATTTTGAAATAATATAGATAACTTATTCAAATTTTTACGTCAGGTTGCCTAACTTTGATTTTTTTGAATTTTTCGCCACTTAAGGGCCTATTTTTTCCATGATGATCCTGCACATACCCATCTATTTTCCACAATGCAAAATGAATTGTCCTCAATCTAATGAATGTGTTGAGTTTGTGTCATCTTAGAACTCTATGTGGTTCAATTTGAAGCCCCTCAAGTTCAATTCTCATCCATAAAAATTCAATCTAAAGCACATAATTGAATTGTTTTATATGGAAGTGATCTCGTAGAATGTTGATTTAGAAAATATGCCTATCTTTACTCCTTTGGTAATGGGATGTAGTCAAGGTGGTGTTTATGAACACCATTAGGAGTGTCAACTCGATAGGGGACTTATTCTCCTAGGTCAAACCCCTTATCAAGTAGAGTTAACAATAAGGAAAGATATCAAAGATAGCAAACACTAGCATTTGAGTGGCCTATATACAACTAGTGTAGATTCAAATTCTTTCTATTTAGAAATCAAAGTGTGTTCTAATGATTTTCTTGATGTGGATTATGATTCTATCTATTTAGAAATAGAAATGAGTTTGAATAATTTTGTTTTTATAATTATATAAGATTTGAGCATATAATTTAATTGCAAATTGAATGTCTTTAAATACCAAGACATAACAATATGTCATACAAGCATATTTTTAAATAAGACACTAAAAATGTGTATTTTTCATTTTTATTATCTATGCTAAGATTAAATTGTAATAAGGTTTCAAAAAATATAATCAATAATGTTTTTGATATAATTAAATTTTGTAAATTTGTTAGTTGACAAGTTCACATAGTAAACATTAAAAAATTAAATATGATATTTATAAATAATTTTTTTTTTTAATTCAATAGATAATATTAAGAATAATTATTAATTTTTATAGTTATTTACTCTAACAAAATAGAAGAAAAAGTTATTTCACCTTCAAAAATATTATTCAATCATTGAAATTAAATTATTGGTCGATAGGTTATATTATGGTGTTTAAAACCATTTCTTGTGAAACCATTTTCAGTTACCAATTTGTTTATTCACCACTCCACATCAAATCTTACAACTATAAATAAAAAATAACATCAAATTTGAGCTTCCAAATAGGGGAAATGATCCAGTGGTTGAGCATGTTCCAATAGTTGTTATTGCATTTGTTGATTTAATGCCCAATGTTTTTAATAGTATCACACCAATAGTTGTGACTTTAAAGTTGTTAGTGTTGATGATGACTATCCATAATTGAATGAAATGTATTCCTTATATCTAAAAAGCAACAAATCATGTGATGCCACATCAACACACCAATAAAACATGACTTAATGCACAACTATTAGTCTCACTTTTTTTGGGCCCTTTTGGACACCTCAACAAAAAGCATGTTGATGTGGCATCATATTTGATGATGTAGCCTTGAAACCTTAGTTATAAGCAAGAGACTTGTCAATGAATGAAGATTTTAATAACATCCACGAGACTAAACAATCTATGGGACCAAGACAAAATAGGCCTAATTTGTTTTCATGCTCTTTTCCAAGTCAGATCTCCTGCCATTAATTTTGACCAGAAGGCTAGCCGTCTGATTAACCTTATCTTCCTCAAATAGTTGGTGCATATTGTCAACTTTCAAACTATTTTCATACTGAGTACGGATATCCACGTAAGCAATGCATTCCATGATGAAGTGCCATTCTGTTTCCACAACCCCTTTATTCCAGAAAATACAAGTTATTTCTTCCCAAGTTTCCTTGGGTATCTTCCACCTACCACTGTCAAGTAAGTTGTAAAAACTAGGGAGTGATTTGAAATTTTCACCTAAGATTTTGAGAAGCACAAGTTACACTGCTCAACTACTCAAATCCTCTCCCCTAATTAATTTATGTCGTGCTTTAAAATTAACTACTCAGATCCTCCCCCCTAATTAATTTCTGTCGTGCTTTAAAATTGTCCGAATTTATTACTAGATGTGGAAAGGTTTTTGGTATTGATTTGATTGAAGTTTTCGGGATGTGTGCCTTCCATTATCCTTTCCGTTGACACAATTTATATGCCCCATCTTGATGCATATTAACTGCTCTACAGGTAAATACCATTCTCGAACACTCTGAATAGTGTACATCCGATCAAATTGGATTCTTGGAATCAAATGGCATCGTAATTTATATCAGATCAGATTGTGCTTAGATTCTATAATTCTATCAACTTGGTTTTCCCATGCAAGAGTGGACGTATGGTTGGATGCATTGTTTGAGCAGGGGTAGTCAGGGGAAGGGCAGGAGGAAAGAGGAATAGGAACTGAAAGACCAATAAAAAGTACCTCATAAGCTCACCATCAATATGGATGCCTTGATGCTCTTTAGCCTGTGTAAGTACGACCAAGCTCCGGAAACTTGTAGCCTCCTCTGACCTTTAGCTTTTGAATCCTCTTTTCCTTAATTCTCTGTCTTCTGGATGGTCTTTCTATGCCCTTGTTTATAGAACCTACTTAAAGGAGAGAGTGTCGATGAGGTCTCTTAACATCAACCTACTTGTGTGCCTGTTGGGCGCATCACAATCATAATCGTAGTCTATAGGCTTGCGAGCAGGGCCATATCTTGGCTGCAACATATTTAAATGTAATCAAAATATAACTTTTGGAAAAACATCTAAGCACCTAACCACTTAATCTGATGAAAAAAGTCATTGAAGCCATATATTGTATTACAGAGATCCTAGAGCCATGCATTCCAACCACAAAAAAATGATGTACATGATGTGATCTGTAATTTTACAGAATCAAAACCACCAAAAAACTCAACATGCATCAATATGGAAACTTCACATGAAAATCCATTTCCAATAACAAGAAGCAGTGTCGAAAGACACCATTATTGACCGCAAGTGATTAAAAAGCCAGTGTCGAAAGACACCATTATTGACCGCAAGTGATAAAAAACCATTATTAACTTCCAAAGCCAGAGTGTGTAGCCCGGTCTCTTGAGAGCGTAAACCACATCAATGGTCGTAAGAGTCTTATGCCTAAATACTCAGTGAATGTTATGACATCTCAAATACAATTTTCCAAGATGAGCCCGCTTATATTTGTCATACAGATATCAACTTGTGTAACCAAAACTTCCAGTTGTAGTGAAGAAGATTGCATTCATAGCTACCACTGTGGCGAGAAGAGCAGCCATTCCTTTATAAAGACTAACGATACCATCTTATAAAACAATACGTTTCAAGGCATCCATGGCTACTAAATTTCCATATTGCTTTGCTTGTAAAAACCTTCTCAAAGGCAAAACTACATGAGTTGATTTTGGTGAGATTGCTTTGGGCACCCAATGTGAGAGGCATTGAGCCAAGAAATTGGTTATCAAATAGAAATACATATCTGAGACTCTTGAGATTGGCAATCTCTGTGGTATGCTTCATGTGAGATAGTCTATTTAAAACTACTAAATTTCTAAAAATTATTTCATAGTTACATTCTTTGAAAGAACTGCATTCTCTCTTAAACATTCATTAAATATATATAGTGAATTAGATAATGTGGTTTCAACTTCATTAGCCCACCTTCCCCTTCTTTTTTTTTTGGTAAAGGTTGAAACCTTTAAACATTGTTTTTGGATGTGCCCCTACGCTAAGAAGTAGTGGACTGCCCCTTTTTCAGCCTTACCTGGCCTGTTTCACTTCACATGGTCGTGGAAATTCGTTCTTCTCGGATCCTCGGGGTTGCATAATTTGATTTCCTACTCTTGCTGACTTATCATAATTAAATTCATTTGGAGGTTTCGCTGTCAGGCTGCTTTAGCTCGTGTCTTCACTCCCCTTGCGATAGAAATCTCGATCATTTTTTCCAACTTGCATACACTATTGCTGAGTTTAATAGATGATCTAGAAAATAAGGGCAGTACCTGTGATGATCATTACCTGCAAGCAAAACATCTTTTGTCATAGCTGCAGATTCAACTCGGGCCTACTTCTCAGCACTTAACACGGGATTTCCTGGTACACTTCTCAGTGGCCACTAATAATTCACGACTTCTCTCAGTTGGATCAGTGGCTTCTTTTTGAGGACATGTACAGGTCTATGAAGGATATTGTTTGATTAGCTGGTGATTACCCTCCTCTAAGTATACAACTTCAATTCAACGACTTCAAAACTTTCAAATTGGGCATTCCAGTAAAACTTATGATTGTTCAAGGAAGCAGATTTTATAAGATTTGAGTTGAGTTTTTTACTGTCTTGGGCGGTGAATCAGATGCTATGGTTGGGCATTAGTATACAACTTCAATTCAGCGACTTCAAAACTTCCAAATTGGGCATTCCAGTAAAACTTATGATTGTTCAAGGAAGCAGATTTTATAAGATTTGAGTTGAGCTTTTTACTT
Source organism: Sequoia sempervirens (assembly GCA_007258455.2). Taxonomy (NCBI): domain Eukaryota; kingdom Viridiplantae; phylum Streptophyta; class Pinopsida; order Cupressales; family Cupressaceae; genus Sequoia; species Sequoia sempervirens. The sequence goes on from VDFB02271358.1 coordinate 842,761,068, forward strand.
TCTTGGGCGGTGAATCAGATGCTATGGATGGGCATTATTCTGGCAATGATTTCCTTTTCCTGCGGTTGCCTCGGTGGAGAGTTTGTTACTGTCATGATAATCAACAGAGTAGTTTTTTTGCAGCAGTTTGTCTGCTGTTTGAATGTATCTTTGTGACTTAGTATTCATATAATAGTAAAGGTCTAGGATAGAGGTCACTTCCAGCTGTTTTTGGCAACATTTTGTTGCTTTTCCTGATGCTGTTATATATAACAGCCTGTAGCTGTTTTCCTTTTGGTTGCTCCGCTGTTCTCTAACAGCTTTGTAGCTGTTCCTTACCAGCATTGTTGCTGATCTGATGTGATATTGTTTCTTGCTGTTTCTTGCCAGCATTGTTGCTGATCTGATGTAATATTGTTTCTCTTATCCAATAAAAAAAAAAAAGTCTGCGAGTTTCATAAAATACAATATTATAGCTTACATTCACAACATAATAATGTCACATGTGATGTATCTTTTACAAGAATAATTTACCTCCTCAATAAAAGGTATTTTTGATTGACAATACAGTCAAGATGATCAATAATGGATACCTATGCTTGCAGCCACATCTCCAAATATAATATTATAAATTAATGTATTTTCTACGCCTGACCTTTGCACCTCCTTCCCATACAAGTACTTAGTATTCAATACAACAGAACACTTTCTTAACAAACACCCATATTTCCAATAAGTAGGCTCACTGCATCTCTAACTAGTAGTCACTCTGTGGTTTGAGATGGCGATGCAATGTGAGAGTTACCAGTAAGAAGCTGCAGAAGGCCTATAAAGTTCTTGATGTACAACTCTTGTGACGGAATCCCTTCCTTACTACCCACTATTTTAAGCCTGAACATGTCTCCCATTTGACGTGCGTTGACTCTGAAATCCCTCCCCTGTTCCTCGCTCATCACTATCCTCACCGCTCTGCAGATTTCTTCTCTGTGAAGAGACCCGTCGTGTGTTCTTCCCACATCAACACCCACTCGCAAGTGCTCACAAAGGAGGCGTGCATTGAGGGCCTGATCCAACATGATGGGCGATGCGATGAAAGGCAATCCACAGCTCATGCCCTCCATTACGGAGCTCCAACCACAGTGAGTGAGAAAAGCCCCTGTAGAGGGATGGGATAAAATCTCCCTCTGTGGCGCCCACTCTCGCGTTACAACTCCTCGCCCCTCAACGCGCTCCTCGAATCCCTCTGGCAAGACATCTGCCATCGCTCTTCCATGAGGCAGACGCATTGCCCACAGAAACGGCTGGCAGCTGCTTTCCAACCCCAACGCAATTTCTTTCACCTCATCCGGCGACAGGAAACTCTGGCTTCCGAAAGCCACATAGACAACCGAGCAAGGCGCTTGCTTTTCCAGCCAAGCTAAACACGTAGAATCCCTGCTTTTAGATTGGACAAGTGGGGTAAGCAGAGGGCCGACTGGAACAACCGGCCTCCCCACCACTTTGTTCTGTAAATACTCCACGAAGCTCCCCTCCATCTCATTGCACGTTTTAATGGCCATTGCCGAGCAATATTCATAACATTTGAGGCCGCGCTCCAGAAAGCTTATACCGCCCGGATTCTGGGGTTTATAGAGGCCAATTACGGCCTCTGCTTCGAACAGCTTCCATGAGATTACAGACGATGGGTAATCTGGCGGCGGTTTCGTCAGATCGTGGGCGGTGATTTCTTTGCCATCGCTGCGCCAGGCCGGATGGATGGAGTAGCTGGAAAAGGCCGCACCACCCGTCTGGAAAAATATGGTGGGTATTTCAATTTGGGCGGCAGCCACGGCTCTTGGAGTCCACCACTGGAAAAAGTCGAAGACGACGCAATTTGGGCAAATTTGACGGATAATTTGTTGGAAAGGCTTCTCCAGTCCGTCCATTGCTTTTTCGAACAGAGGCATCAACTCTAAGGGGAGGTCGGCCGTATTCTCTACTTCGCCAGGCAGTCCATCAATCGCCGGCAAAGGAATCGCCACCAGCTGCACTAATTTGTCTGCACTCTCTCTTATTCTGGAAATGTTGAGACTAGTTGAGATCAGCGAAACTTTAAGGCCCGCGTGCGCAAGTCTGTTTGACAGCTCTAAGTAAGGAGAGATATGACCGTGAGCAAGCCATGGAAACATGGCAACGTGAATCTCTTTCCCATTCTCCATTGTCAATGATGCGCAGAGCTTGCTACCAATGGAAGTCTACCTACTACTCAAACGCATCTTTCACTGCCCAATTTAGGGGTCTTATCCCATCTTAAATTGTCTTGGCAAGTACCGAGCCCCATGATCAAGATTCCATTATTTATTGTGCTTGTCCTTAACGAAAAATTATCTTAATTTAATCTCGTTTATTATTTAAATAAGTACAACTTTTAAGTCCATGGTACGAAGCTCAAACCACAGGGGTATGGCCCATTTACGATTATTAAGCCAACACTAATGCATTCAAATAAATATGCCTCCTTACATAGAGATGTATACTCTTGTGAATGTCGAAAATTTGTGTCTTGGTACATCTATGCATTTCCTCTTCTTTAGGTTTCTCCTGGAATATGCCTTTTGATTCCCTCTTTATATTTTTGTTCGAATGATTTGCTTGCTTTAGTTTTCTCATTCCATACCACTGCTATCATATAATTCATCACTTAGGGCATCACAATTCTAAATATAATTTTGTTCTTTGACCTTAGTTCTTAAAGGGACACTTCAATCATATCTTAATTCTACTATATTGATATTCGTATTGGCCAAACAAAATGGAATATCTATATCTTAAATACAGATCATAAATGCTTGGTATCGTCTATTGGTACAATGGAATGGTAAGAAGAGTTCATTTACCTTAATTCTTCATTCAAAATAGATATATCAGAAATTTAATATACTGTAATCAACATAACAATCATTTGAGGTTTCTTCGGTTGAACTTATATTGAATTAGCATTATACCCAGATTTTTGAATTGCACTGAGTACTTCAATTTTATTACACCACACTAGCTGGTCTAATATAAAATCTTGTATGCCAAACTTTGCAATAAGAGCAATAAATTAGTTTTGATCTGCCAACCTTAAAGATCATCCAAGATCATCCAGAACCACAATTCTTCAAAATAAAATTAGAAAACCAAGAAACTGACATTTATAACCAATTTTGCTTCCGCAATCCAATGCAAAACTTTGGAATGTGGTAGTACACCTAATTCAAAAAATGATTTTTTCCAAATATAAAGAATATGCAATGGCTGTTACAACATGAAAATTGCCAGTTTAGGTGAAGAAAGATGTGAATGCATCCTCAAGAATACGTCCTCGGTGACCCTTACACGCATAGGCATGTGCATATGTTTGTGAGTCAGTCAGTGTGAGAGAGATAGAATCGTTTGCTAGATAAAGATCAAAAGATTCATAGAATCTGTTTCAAGAAATTCATATTGCCATTTAGCAAACAGCGGAATCTACAAAAATGGTTCAATGCTCATTTGAACCATAGAACAGGGATCAAGAATATCAAAACGAGCCAAAACCTAGAATCAAATAATAATTAGAACTACAGTCAACATAAATACTGTGCAATTCAAAAGCTGAGTAAGCTAATTCATAAACCTGCCAAATATGGATATAACAAACTAAAGATTTTACTCGTGGCTTCATCAATTACAACAAATAAAATGCTTGTATAATATTATTTGTTAAAATCTGTAAGTATTCAAAATATCAGTAAATTCCATTTTTCATTTATGGCTTACTCTCACAAGTACATATTGTAAGAGTTGCTAATGAATTTGAGCATCCAAGATCACTTGCAAAACCGAGATTAACCTTCTTCACGAGAGCAGCAAGAAGATGAAATGTTGGAATATGGTGCAATAACAGAATGATGATATTATCACACTCAAAATAATACAATATGCATCAACACTCCCTTGAACTGACCGAGTTGATATGAGCTCATCTAGACTAGATAGGAGGGAGAGATGAATATTGAATATATAGCATAATATGAGCATATTGTAAGATTTGGCTATGGAGATAGCCACCCAAGATCTAAAGGCCTATAGAAAGCACAAAATACTCAAAAGATCAATATGACAAGAATAAACTGTATTCCTATCAATGAATGCAAAAAGAGTCAATGTAGTTGTGTGTACAATGCAGTAGAGACCCCTTGGTTATATAGCCAAGGTGAGATACAAGATGTCATAGGATTATGACAAGTGTCTTAATCATATGACATGAGACAACTTGACACAACTACCTAGGTCACATGTATTAGTTGTCAAAGGATAAGATAACAACTAGTAACAACTAACACCTTTTAGAAAGAATCTTAGGACTTAAGTAAACTTAACATGTGAATATGTCCACTAAGTCCCTAGTAAGTGGAATAATTAGGTACAACACAATTATTCACACCACCACCCCCCCTTAAGTGCAACTTAGGGAGAAGATTATTATGCAAATGACTCAAAGATGGGTCTCGACTATGAGGCCATATTAGGTACCCATGTACAAATGGAATGCAATCCCTCACAAACAAAGAAAAGGAGAAAACCCAGTTGGCGCAGCCACAGTAGGAGGGTCCTCAAGGAGAACAGTCTGGACCATGCAGCAAGAGTAACACAACGCAAGCAACACATAATATGGAGGAAAATGCAGATTATAACATTCTCATTAACAAAAAATTTAGTTACATTTGGCCGGCAACATCCGGGCTTACAGATTTGGCTCACAGGCCTGATACAACATGCTCAAGAATACAATATTCCAATATGCTCCTATATGCAAGCTGAAATCTTATAGATCTAATCCCAAACTTAACTATCTATTCTTCACTACTCTTTCTTACTTTCTCCTCTATTCTAATGATTAATTACAAGCTTTATAGCATATCCACAATTCTGGAAGCATCTGTGTCGGCCAAAGATCATTACATTCACCAAGGGAAGAAAATGTAACATGCGCATGAATAGGTTGGCCTCAAATTTGAATTACTCTTCAACAGGTGTGTAAGATTAAGTGTGGACCTATAATGAAGGTCGGGGACACTCCCAGGAACAATTAAAATCACACTGTTAAGATCCGCAACTTACGGGGACGATCCACAACGATCAAACTGGCCAAAAAGTTTGAAATTATTCTAGTGTTGGTTCAAAAAACTACCAAGAATTTTGGAAGCGATAACTTGCTAGAAAAAGATCCAATCACGCCCAAATCTTGGAACAAGGAAAATGAACATGTAGATGATGTACTCCAAGGTCCAAAAGGTCTAGTGAGCAAAGATGATGAATCCACCAACATGAATTGAAAAAGAACAAAATTGAAAGATTTTTTTTTTTTTTGGTTGATGCAAGATTGCCAAGAACCAAGGATGCTCCTGCATTAGACATCTGGGGTTAATGAAAAGTGAGTCCCTCACTTTGTTGGGGCTAAAGGAAAACCAAGACTGTCTACTTCAGCCTGAGAAATCCAAGAAGAATCCTCAACTAGTCTACCCTTCCACTTGACAAGATATTCCCTAAACTGTCTCCCACGAGTCTTTCTCCCATCTCTGATATCCAGAATCTCCTCAATCTTATTTGACTGTTGTTTAGGAAACTGATTCTCCAATTCCATTGTATTGTCCTCACTGAATCCTGCTTCATAATACTAATGTAGGTCTCCAATGTTGAATATAGGCAATATTCCCATGCCATCTGGTAACTCCACTTCATATGCATTTCCTGAATCAAACTTCTTCAAGATCCTACAAGGTCCAAACTTCCTCATCTTTAGCTTATTGTATGTCCCAACTGGAAATCTTTCCTTCCTCAAATATACCATCACTTCATCTCCAACTTCAAGTTCCTTATGTCTCCTCTTTTCATCTGCCTTTTCCTTATATTTCTAGTTCATGTCTTCTAATTATTGCTTCACTCGAGTATGCAACTTCTTCATGTGTTTTGCAAATTCCTTTGCTTCTGCACTCCTCTTATCTTCCATACTCACATCTCTTAACTCTGATATACCTCTAGAGTGAACTCTAGTAACAATCTCAAATGGTATCTTTCCTATACTCCTGTTCATTGAATTATTGTATGCAAACTCTGCTTGTGCAAGGACTAAATCCCAATTTTTGGTCTTCTCTCCAACCAAACATCTCAGCAAATTCCCTAAACTCATGTTCACTACCTCTGTCTGTCCATCTGTCTGTGGGTGAAATGTAGAACTGAACTTCAAATCTGTCTTCAGCGTCTTCCAAAATGTCCTCCAAAAGTATCCAACAAACTTTACATCTCTATTTGAAACTATACTCCTAGGTAATCCATGTAATCTAACCACCTCTCTAAAAAACAAATATGCTACATGTACTGCATATGTTGTCTTCCTACAAGGTATGAAATGTGCTATCTTAGAAAATCTATCTGCCGCCACAAATACAAAATCATTACCTCTTTGTGTCTTTGGTAAACCAAGTATAAAATCCATGTTGATGTCCTCCGAAGGTGTCTCTAGGACTGTCAAAGGTTTATACAATCCAATATTTTGACTACTTCCTTTTGCAACTTGACAAACTCTACAACTCTGCACAAATCTCCTAACATCCTTATGAATCTACGGCCAAAAATAGTTCTCACTCACCAATGCCATTGTCTTATCAACTCCAAAGTGTCCTGGCATTCCTCCACTATGCTTCTCCTTCACCAGGTTTTCCCTCATTGAACTTCAGGGTATACACAATTGATTTCCTTTGAACAACATGTCCTAAATAAAATAATGCAAAGTGCTAACTTCTATCCTCCAAAACAGGTTCTCTACAAGCTCTCCAAGGTTTTGTAAAATCTGAGTCTTCTTCATACAAACTCTTCAATTCATCAAAGCCTAATACCTCCACTCTCATCTTTGTCAATAAATTCCTTCTCCTACTCAAAGCATCAACAACTTTGTTTGACTTCCCACTCCTATGCTTCAAAACAAAAGTATAACACTGCAAGAACTCTACCCATCTCATGTGTCTCTGATTCAACTTACCTTGACTGTTCAAATATTGCAATGCTTGATGATTTGTATACAATACAAACTCCTTAGGAAACAAATAATGTCTCCACTTCTTCAAGGCTTACACTATAGCGTAAAATTCCTAACCATACACTCAATACCTCCTAGCATCATTCAACTTCTCATTGAAATAAGCTATAGGTCTTCCTCTTGACTTGGTACTACTCCAATTGCATTTCCACTTGCATCACAATTTACTTGAAATACTTTACTAAAATCTAGTAAAGCCAACACAGGCTGCTCAGCCACCTTCTGCTTCAACAACTCAAAACTTTGATATGCTCCATATGTCCATCTAAAATCCTTCCTATCTCCTCTCATTGCTTCTATCATAAGACTACAAATAGAACTAAAATTTTTAATGAACTTCCTATAGAAACTAGCCAATCCATGAAATGATCTTACCTCTCCAATGCTTTCAGGTGTAGGCCACTCAACAATTGCTCTTACCTTCTCGGGATCCATCTTCAATCCTTCCACAGATATCACAAATCCCAGATATACCAATTCCTCCTTCATGAAACTACATTTCTTAATGTTTATCATCAACTGCTCTTCTCTCAACCTCTGCAAAACTTTCCTTATATGCGACAAATGTTCTTCTCTACTCTTACTAAAAATCAAGATGTCATCCAAGTACACAATCACAAACTTACCCAAGAAATTTTTCAATGCTTCGTTCATCAATCTCATGAAAGTACTTGGTGCATTTTTCAATCCATAAGGCATCACCAACATTCATACAATCCTTCATTTGTTTTAAATGTTGTCTTGCACTCATCTCCTTCTTTGATTCTGATATGATGATATCCACTCTTCAAATCTATCTTTGTAAAGTATCTAGCTCCACTCAAACAATCCATAATGTCATCCATCTGAGGTAAAGGAAATCTATACTTCACCATGATCTTATTTATGGCTCTTGAATCTATACACATTCTCCATTCTCCATCCTTCTTAGGTACTAGCACAGCTAGTACTACACATGGACTTAAGCTTTCTCTGATCAAACCCTTCTTCAACAATACTTGCACTTGTCTATTCAACTCCTCATTCTCTACAAGCGTCATCCAGTGTGTTGCTTTATTAGGAAAACTAGCTCTAGGAATCAAATCTATTCAATGACTAATACTCCTCACAAGTGGTAATCCATCAGGTACATTATCTGAAATGATCTCTTCATATTCGGTCAATCTCTTTTATCTCTTCCGGGTGTTCTTCCACATGCTTCATGTCTTTAGCCTTTTTAGGCACTAAGGCATAACACACATTCTCATGTCTCAATCCATCAAGGAATCTTCTTCCATCAATCAAAAAACCCTAGCACTTGTACAAACTTCAACTGTAGGAACATCTTCCAATGGCAATAAAATATGCTTCATCCCATTAGCAACAATAGTGTATGTGTTCTTCTTTCCATCATGAATAGCATGTTTATGATACTGCCAAGGTCTTCCCAACAAAACATGGCATATATCCATAGGCATGATATCACACAAAACTTCATCATAGTAATTTCCTATCTTTAATTTCACCAAACATTGTTCACTTACTAGTATCTTATGCTCATCCTGAATCCAAGCAATCTGATAGGTCTTCGGGTGTTTCAACCTTTCCAACTTAAGCTTAGTCACCATCTCTTTAGAAACCAAGTTCATCGAACTTCCACTGTCAACAATCACTTTGCAACATTAACCATTCACCTTGCATCTAGTCTGAAACAAATTCTTCCTCTACAATGATTCTTTCTCCAACTCACTTTGACATAATACTCTCCTATTCACCAATACTTCTCCATCTTTCGGTTTATTAGATGATCCAACATGCTCTTCCTCAACAAAGGTTGTCCTTCTATTGTTATTTGTCTTCTTTCTTGTCTCGCCTTGATTACATTCAAATGCTCTATATCCTTCTCCACCACATTTATAATAGGTTCCGTTGAATACCCTTTTCTCCTATCCTCTATCATCTCTTCTATAACCTTCATTTCGGTAACCACCATAACCTCCTCTTCTGTAAGAGTTTCCATCACCTCTATGATCTATATTACCATTCTTACTAACCTCCTTATTCTTATTATGATCTGGAAAAGATCCTCTTCCTCCTCCAACAAAAGTTCTTCCTCTTTGAAATCTTCCACCTCTTCCTCTCTCTCTGCTCATGTCTTTTATTCAACTTCTCCTCTGCTTTTAGGGCACACTGGTATGCCTCTTCCACATTCTACAACTTGATCAAACTGATTTCATCCTGTATAGACGACCTTAAATCATTCACATATTTGGCTACTTGCTCAATCTCATCCTCCAAATGTCTAGATCTGATATTCAACTTATAGAATTCCTTAGTATAGTCGGTCACACTTGATTCTTTCTGCTTCAAATTTTGCAACTTTTTGAACAAACTAATCTGATAATATGCAGGCATAAACTTTGACTTCAACTTATTCACCATCTGATCCCTTGATTTTATCTTCTTTTTCCCTCTTCTTTATCTATCTGTCTACAAATTCTCCCACCAAAGGGATGCATGTCCTCTCAACTTTGTACAAGTATATCTCACCTTATCTTCAGAGGTACCTTCAAATTCAAAATACTTTTCCATCTCTGTGATCCAATCTAACAATACATCTGATTCTAACTTACCATTATAATCCGGTGGATTGAAATGTGGTCTAGTATTCACCTTAGTTAGGGCTCTTATGAACCTCTCTTATCCCTGATCTAGGCCAGGTTGCTCATCTCTTCCTCTTTCTTCCTGCACTTCTACTTCTTCATCACTCACATCATCAACTGGTCGACCTCTTCTTTGGGCCATTTCGATTGCATCTAGTCTGGAAACAATTCCTCTTAACATCTCCATCACAACTTGGTCTGCATTTCCACGCGCTCCATTTCCTCTAACATTTCTTCTTCCAGCCATCTTTACAAAATTCCTCGATAGTTGCAGGTCGGATCTTCAATCTGCCACCCCACAACAAATCTTCAACAGGACTCTGTGAATTTTTTCGACCTCACACATATCAAATCTTGCTCTGATACCAATCTGGCACAACCATGGTAGGAGGTTCCTCAAGGAGAACAATCTGGACTATGCAACAAGAGTAACACAACGAAAGCAACACAAAATATGAAGGAAAATACAGATTATAACATTTTCATTAACAGAAAACCCAGTTACATTCGGCCGACAACATCTGGGCTTATAGATTCGGCTCACAGGCCTGATACAACATGCTCAGGAATACAATATTCCAATATGCTCCTATATGCAAGCTGAAATCTTACAGATTTAATCCCAAACTTAACTATCTATTCTTCACTACTCTCTCTTACTTCCCCCTCTATTCTAATGATTAATTACAAGCTCTATAGCATATCCACGATTCTGGAAACATCTATGTCGGCCAAAGATCATTACATTTAGCAAGGGAAGAAAATTTAATGTGTGCATGAATAGGTCGGCCTCAAATTTGAATTACTCTTCAACAGGTGCGTAAGATGAAGCGTGGACCTATAATGAAGGTTGGGGACACTCCCAGGAACAATTAAAATCATGCCATTAAGATCCGCAAGTTACGGGGATGATCCACAATGATCGAATTGGCCGAAAAGTTTGAAATTATTCCAGTGTTGGTTCAAGAAACTACCAAGAATTTCGAAAGTGATAACTTGCTGGAAAAAGATCTAATCACACCCAAATATTGAAACAAGGAAAATGAACATGTAGACGATGTACTCCAAGATCCAAAAGGTCTAGTGAGCAAAGATGATGAATCCACCAACATGAACTGAGAAAGAACAAAATAAGAACAAAACTGAAAGAAAATATATTTTTTTGGTTGATGCAAGATTGCCAAGAACCAAGGATGCTCTTGCATCACCAGTGGGACAAAACTCCTCCCCAAAAGAGAGAAACAAAATAAGAAACATGCTCTAGGAAGGAAAAAAGCTCGAGTGAGGAAAAATTCCCCCCCTCCATAAGAGAGAATGAAGATAATCCATGCAACCCCCCTCAATGGAGAGTCTCTGTTCAAATGTCACAATGTCAAGAGTCCCCAATTTTAATTGAAGAGAGAGACAAAGTAGAACAATGTGAAGACTGATGTAGAGCGGACCAAAGATGATGATGAGTCCTCCAAATGTTGTTCCAAAAGAATGCAAAACTGTGACAAGCACTGATAGAAAGAATCAAATACAACTGTAGAAGATGCCACATAACTGGTGACTGAGCTGAAACTGTCAACTCAAGAGTAACTACAAAATATGTCGAGGAAGAACTGTAGATGAATCCACACTGCAACATGAATAAGGTCAGAACCAAGGAGACAACTGTACAAGTGTCAACTAGACACTCTCTTGACATATTGGTATATCCCTATCTCAACTGGAGACAGGTACCAAGTCTCAGGATGTAGAACCAAATTTTTGAAGACAAGTAGAGTGCTGCAAAATAGGAGTGTCTATATGGTGTTTAGTCCATCTCACTGAAATGCATGGGTAACCAGCTATTGCATTCACTGAGTATATAGGAACTAACACTAAATACATAGATCAATCCAAAGAAGCATAAAGATGACAGAGTACACTGAAATAGTAGGATTGTGGCACTTTATTTTAGTGCGATTACAACATTACAAAAAAGAGAAATACAACAACCATGATACAAATTAGGAAAAAATTGCATGAGTAACTCTGAAGAGCTCGAAACAACCTTCCCAATGCCGCAAGAATCACAAAAAATGGAGGAACAGTGCAAACGTTATGAGCTCGATAGTGCAAAATGGACATTTGACTTCGATGAGCAAAAAATACAACCAAACAACAAAATTTTGAAGAAACAACTGTACCACTAGAAAGTAGAGTTCACCAAATTTTTGACGATATTTTGTTTGCAAAATTTTGCCATTTGGAGCAAAAGTTATGCAAAAATGAAAAAAAGCCTAAAAGAGAACCTTTCAACACTAACTGAGTGCAAAAAAAAATACTAAATAGGGTCAAAAAAGTGGCCCCTGGTTGGCTATATGACCTCCCCCTTATTAAAAAGGTTAAAAAAAAGTCTTAAAAAATTGCCACGGCCATTGGTTGCGAGTGGGTGGAGCAAGGGTGGTGCCCTGATGGCCGCGCCACCCAGGGGCCACCTCACCCAACGATTCACCAATATATTGTCGAATTTTCAACTATGTCGGCCAATATAAGTTAAAACAAAGTTTATATAATTTTTTTTATATAAATCAAATGTCAATAAATTTTCACCAAACCCTGCCAAAAATAGTACCGACTGACGAAGAGGCAGTGATGTAAGACCCACAGAATGAAGTACCTAACAAGGACTCCAAGTAACCGCCGACGATACCAAATACACCGATAACCAGAGAAAACATCAACTAGGGCTTTAATGAATGTCAATCCACTTGGCTAGGATAGCAAAAAGATGACACAAGCAAATGTACTTGACGATGATATGACAGCGTACCACCGATTGTTGCCTCTACCATCCCATGAGAGTACTCGATGGTGGACTCGATTGCTAATGCGGAGATCGACTACTTGCCAAGATAGCAATGAATCTGCCAATGCACAAGCAATTAAAGATATTGATGTGATGTGGCCTAGATTGTATAGTGATGATGGAGACTTGCTTATAAAATACTATATGACAATCGTATGATGTCGACAATGGGACAAAGTAGCGACTGGTTGGAAGCTAGCGTAGGCAAGGTACCCCCTGTGATTTGATCAATGATTCCGATGGAAATCTACCATCCTAATGTACCCTCCTAAGTGTATGCCAACACCAACATAGAGAATATTCTTTGTAGAATATATCGATCCCCAATGAAAAATATTTTGCCCCAAAATATTGGATATAAGTCGTAGAAAATATTTAACTGAAATATTTTTTGCAAAAATATTAATGATACTTTACCGCTCGGGAGGGGGGGTCGTACGACCTACCCAAGGAAAAAAAATTGCCTCAGCCTTCAACTGACAGTGTCCAAAATCGACGAATTGATAGTCAATCTTTAGGTTTTCGGGCCTCCTGGATGCGATGGCAGGGTCTATTTTGACCCAAACTGCTTCGAAAGATCAGCTACCTACTAGATCTAGTAGCCAACACCCAATTTCAAACCTTTGCATATTTGGCCTCCAATGTCCAACTGGGACAAAACAAGAGGAAAATTTGACTTTCTCAATCACTTCAGATGCAATGGTGAGCTCAAATCTGATGCAACAAGCTCCCAAAATGCACCTCCAATACAAAGCCAAAAATGAAACCCCCTACAATTTGGTGTTTCTATCACACAATTATAAGATTGCACTCAAGATCTCCCAAAAGACTAACCAAAGGCACTCAACTTGGCTCTAATACCATATAAGATTTGGCTATGGAGATAGCCACCCAAGACCTAAAGGCCTATGGAAAGCATAAAATACTCAGAAGATCAATATGACAAGAATAAATTGTATTCCTATCAATGAATGTAAAAAGAGTCAATGTAGTTGTGTGTACAATGTAGTAGATATATAGCCAAGGTGAGATGCAAGATGTCATAGGATTATGACAAGTGTCTTAATCATATGGCATGAGACAACTTGACACAACTACCTAGGTCGTGCATGTGTCAAATGTTAAAGGATAAGATAACAACTAGTGACAACTAACACCTTCTAGAAAGAATCTTAGGACTTAAGTAAACTTAACATGTGAATATGTCCACTAAGTCCCTAGTAAGTGGAATAACTAGGTACAAGACAATTATTCACACCGACAAATTTCAAAAGGGGTAATAACTCCCGAATAACCAAATTAGATGGGAGTTATATGCTTACTTGGAAAATTCCAAACATGTGGCATAACCTACTCAGAAGGAGACAACATAGTGATTTTGTGAGGTGGCATATAAGGCCAAAAGAGGGTGTGAAACTCGACCACCCAAGTGTAGGTGAGAGCGACACATGTAATCGATGGATTACACCATGTGTCTTCACATAAACCATGTCTCACATAACCTAAGTATGCTTAATAATATGTAAAAAAAAAAATATTAAAAAACCTACACTAACACCCCCCCTTAAGCATAGCTTAGGTGGGTGAAAAGACACAAGGATGGGTTCCAGCTACTAGGCCATATTAAGTACCCATGTACAAAAGAATCTTTCACAACTAGAGAAAAGGAGAAAACCTAGTGGAGCAAAACTCCTCCCCAAAAAAGAAAATAAGTTTCCCAACACAAGAAGAATCCCATGCAAGGAAGAAGTCCCCTCCAAAATAGAAAGGATAAGAAAGACTATGTAGCCTTCCCTTAAGTAGTCAATTGTACCAATGGTTGAAGCTCAAAATTGAATATAGAAGATGGTCCACGATCGTCGAACAATGTTCCTCCCCTTAGGAAGAAACAAAACGAAAGGTGCATGAAGAATGTCTTCCCATTCATAAAAGGAATATAAGGGAAGAAAGCTCAAAATGTAAGAAGCCTCTAAAAACTGCTCATCTATCTCCATGTCGATGTCAAAAGTTGCCACCATCAAATCAAGCGTTCTAGGCCACACTGATGAAGATGAAAATTCATAAACTAGTAGAGATGTATTTAGAGAAAGATCCAAAAACTCTAATATCTCCTCTGAAGACAAAGATGCCTCCCCCCCGAATGTTGCTCAAAGGTATCCACAATCATGTGAAACTGTGATGAATGATCATGTAGAGAATGAACAAGAGGATTCAAAGGATCCTCCACAACAACTTAAGAAGAATCAACTTCATCAAAGAGAAGATGGATGTCATGAATAGTATCTCCTAAGTCTGAAATATTAGACTCCATAAACAAACTTGCAATGTTTGTCAAGTAGTCATCTGAAGTAGCTATATCTGAAAGACGATGTGTATCCTATTACACTGAATCACAAGAAGCCATGAATGTAGCAACACAAGTATCCTCAGAAGCAATCGTAGATGGAGAAGGAATGCAAGGCTCAAGAACTGGATCACATGTGAGAATACCCAAGTTCAAGTAGCCAAAGTTCTCCTCAAAATCAAAGCTCACACTAGGAGTGTGATCAACAATCAAAGGATTAGAACCATCATCAGGTGCAAAGTCTAAAAAGGTGTATAACCGAGATGCATGATCAACTATTTGAGTAGCAATTATCTCTCTGTTGGATCCAAGTCTCTAATAATAACTAAATCAAGTGTGAATTCCACAGTCTTCCTTGTTCCACCATGAGTGATCTGATAGATGGAAAGAAGATTGTTTGAAAGATGAGGTACACACAAAACATCATTGAAAGTTCCATCCCCAATATCAACATATCCTTTCCCAATTACATCCATGTATGTATCATTTCCCATCAAAACAGGTGGCATAACACAAGGCTCAAAAGAAGAGAACATAGACTGTGTAGAAGCCATATGATGAGAAGCTCCAAAATCTAGAGCCATCTCCCTAATCCAAGACCTATAGAAGCACAAAGAGCTTTACCTTTTGATTTTCCTACCCCTATAGTATGGCCTTTTTCCTTATCAGATTCTTACTGTTTTGAATTTTTGGAATTACAAGAAGAAGTCGAATCAACCATTCGAGAAGGAAAACTAATTTTGTTCTTCTCAAGAAGATGTTTCAGTTCATCAATATCCTTCTTGTAACAAGAATTTTCTTCATGTCCACTCCTCTTGCAATATGCACAAGTGGGCTTCTCCTTCTTAAATGAATCCTCTTTTGAAGAGAATTTAGAGTCTACTTTAGAAGTAGATGAAGATTGATCTTAATCTTTCTTTCTATCTCCTTGGTTCCTTTGTTTCTTGTTTTGCTTATTAGTGCCATGTTTTGCAGTCAATGCATGAAACTTGGAAGATTTAATAATGCCCATTTGAATCAATTTATCTTGCTCCTTTGTGAGATCATAAGAAAACTCACCTAGAGAAGGCATAGTAAATCCTTTTCCTGAGGCTCTTTTCATTGCATGAAATGTAGAAACAAACACTGCATAATTAGGACTAAGTTTTGAAAGAATGCTTAAAATCAACTATGAGACATCCTTTTTAACTCCACATTGCTCCAACTGCAATCTTATGGCATTCAACTTGGTAAAGAAATCCTAAATGGTGTCAAAATTGCATGGGCTCAATCCTTTGAGCTCATTCTCCAATGAATGTGGTCTCAAATCATCATGTTTACCAAAGAGTGTTTCCAAAGTATTCCACACTTCATTTGGTGATTTTACAGACATAATATGAAAGTGTAGATTAGGAGATACAACCATGCATAAGGTGTCAAAAGTTTCATCACACTTCTTGAACCATTTAGGCTTTTCTTGATCCTTTGTAGGTTCCTTATCAATACCCATTGTTATTCTATACAATTTTAACTTTCTTAAGTGAAGTTCCATTTCATTTTTCCACTCAAAGTAATTGTATGGTGTGAGTAGAGGAACCACTTTATCCATTTTAGATTATTGTGGCAATGTGAGAAAATGAAAGAAGGAAAACACATAGAGACACTCCCCCTTCTTCACTCAATCAAGGATCCCCCCCAACAAAAAATGATTTGGCACTTTATAAATCAATGTGTTTACAATGTTGGAGTTGTTTTCCAGAGTTTTACAATTGTCCAAAATGGACCCAAATACTGAAAGTACAATCAAATCTCACAATGATAACTTCAAAATAGCATTAATGTGTAGTGCTCAAAAAAATATTCACTTTCAAAAAAAGAATCACCTCAATCTGAGGTCGTACGTGAAAGTTACATCCATTTGAAGTTCAAAAACTTATGTCTGTCCTTCATATCTAATGAGAAAACTGAATTTCTGGAAAAATGGAATCACTTGAGCAAACCAATCACACCACTACGAAGAGCACAAAATTTTACCTCAAATATATAAAAATTTGCGCTGAAAATGCCTTCGTATGATCAAGAACGGGCCCTCCAAAGTTCAGGTGCAAAAGTGAAAATGCAAATGGTGAGGGGTCTGCAATTTTCAAAAAATCCACCTCCACCAAATTTAGCTAAGATCTGCTAAATTTGGAAAACTGCCAAATTTGTAAGCATTGCCAGAAAAAGTCTGTCAATTAAAAATGGAAGTACTCTAAATTTGGAGAAACTGCTAAGGACCCTGTTAAATTTGGCAGGGCCTGCTAAACACTAGGCACGAGGGCTGAGGCAGAAAGTATAGTACTACGTATGACAAAATTTTCAAAGTTTTAATTTTTTTAATTTTTGAATTGAAATTTTAAAATAATAAAAATTTATTAAAAAATAATTTTTGGGGGCCAAAGCCACCCAAATCCCACGCAAGGGTGGTGTAAGGCTCAAGGCCTGTCGCGTGGGCCCCAAAGGTATTGTGTAGGTACCTTGGGGTACCGTGCACAGGTCTATGGACCTTTTTTTATTTTATTTTTGCAATAAATTTTTTGAAAAGAAACAATTTTTAAATGCAGGAAAAAAAAAATTCTCAAAATTCGTGCAAGGGGTACCTAAGTAATTTTTTTTCCCCAAATTCAACTTTGTCCAAATTGGACAAATTATATATGAAAATGGGGATTTTTGGGTCTTTTGGACTTGATGGCGTAGTCCATTTTGGCTCAAAATGCTCCTTGAAAAATCTCAATGTTGAATTCTCCCAACTTTGAGAAGGAGCTTGTAGATTTGATGCTTTGATACCATGTAAGAGTTGTTGATGAACTCGAGCACCTAGGATCACCTGCAAAACTGAGATTAACCTTCTACACGAGAGCAACAAGAGGATAAAATGTTGGAATATGGTGCAATAACAAAATGATGATAATATCACACTCAAAATGATACAATATGCATCAACACTCCCTTGAACTGACCGAGCTAATATAAGCTCATCTAGACTAGATAGGAGGGAGAGGTGAATGCTAAATATATAGCATAATATGAGCATATAATTCCAAGAGGGGTAATAACTACCAAATAATCAAATTAGGTGGGAGTTATGCCTACTTGAAAAATGCCAAACATGTGGCATAACCTACTTAGAAGGAGACAACATAGTGGTTTTGTGAGGTGGCATATAAGGCCAAAAGAGTGTGTGAGACTCAACCACCCAAGTGTGGGTGAGAGCAACACATGTAATCGATGGATTATGCCACGTGTCCTCACATAAACCATGTCTCATATAACCTAAGTATGCTTAATAATGTGTAGAAAAAATAAATATTAAAAAACCTACACTAACAAATATGTCAAACTAGCTTGTGCCACATCACAACTATTGGATATTCAATTACTACTAACATGAATTGTCTCATTCCATAATGTGGTAACACAATAACTAACCCACCTCATCACACAATGCCCTATAGCTTGTATATAGGTATTGCTTGATTATAAAAATGACTATTAATATCAAGTATAGAACAATAGCAAAAGGATAAAGGAAAATACTTGAGCCAAAATAAAGGCTTGAGCTTTTATGCATAAGCCTCGATGAACTAGGCCACCATTTACACAAACTAGGAGCTTGAAAAAGACTTAAACAAGGTGCCCTATTCAAGATATCCTAGATTGATTATCAACACAAAAGGCAATAAGGTAATGAAAAGATCCATAATAAATTTTTTTTAGATCAAGTGTCAACAATAACATCAACATGTATGCTATCATCATGTAAGGTGACATTATGTCATGAACCTCTATAGGGTCAACATGAGATGTAGAAATTTGATCATCAAGGAACATATTATGTATAAAAAATGTATTCTTTGAAAGTACATGAATCTATGAACATGGGGCCATCGTGACATATAAGAAAAGTACCATCAAATTTTATAACAATGTCATACATAGGTGAAGGTGTCACCTCAACGAAAGTCATCACACTAGATGTATCATTAATGCATTGTAAATCCTCACTAGTTATGTGATAGTCACTACCACAAGCTCCATAAGAGAATGGAATCAACATGAGATTCATGGACAATTGAAGTATGTCTATAAGGAAAGGGAACTACCCAATTCAATAAAGGCAAAACTAATACGAAATAAAATACTACCTACATGGAAATTGCATCCTCATTCACAACATCAATATCATGGATGAAAAGATGATGGATTATAAAAGATAGATACATATCAAAATAGAAAATGTATGTTTGCATATCAATCAAGGAAAAAATGATCTAGGAATAGTCATAATGATGCATTATCCAAGAGTAGGTGGGTGGAATCAAAGGTACATGTCACTATGTATGACCAGACCCTAATCAAAGTATGATAAGAAATGATAAACAAATGTAAATTGAAACCATGGGAAAATTAAAATAAGTGGATAAATTATTAATTAAATCAAAGATAAAAATGAAACTTCCAAGATCAAATTAAGGATGGGTAGGGTAGATACAAATAAAGCAACAAAATGAATCCTAATACCTAGAGGAAAAAAATGAAAGCCTAATTAGATCTAAAATACAAGGTAAAGAATCATAACATAGATCATATATGAAAACCATATTAGGAAAAGACGTAAACCCCCAAGGTCAAATTTTAGTTTACATGTAAGAATGTTAGTTCACCAATAAATGTAAAGAAATAAATTAATTTACATAAATAAATGTTATCAATCAACATACATTAACCTAGATAAATTAAAGCTAGATGGATGTACATGAATAGTAATAAATGCAATAATTAAATTAGAGGATATGACATTTAGCTCTAAATCAATGATGGAATAATCTCATTGATGTCATGTGAAATCTATTTTCCACAATGCAAAAATGAATTTCCCTCAATCTAATGAATGTGTTGAGTTTGTGTCATCTTAGAACTCTATGCGGTTCAATTTGAAGCCCCTCAAGTTTAATTCCCATCCATAAAAAATCAATCTAAAGCACATAATTGAATTATTTTATATGAAAGTGATCTTGTAGAATGTTGCTTTAGTAAATATGTCTATCTTCAATCCTTTGGTAATGGGATGCAGTCAAGATGGTGTTTATGAACACCTTTAGGAATGTCGACTCAATACAGGACTTATTCTCCTAGGTCAAACCCCTTGTCGAGTAGAGTTAACAACACGAAATGATATCAAAGATAGAAAACACTAGCATGTGAGTGGCCTATATTTAACTAATGTAGATTCAAATTCTTTCTATTTATAAATCAAAGTGTTTTCTAATGATTTTCTTGATGTAGATTATGATTCTTTCTCTTTAGAAATAGAAATGTATTTGAATAACTTTCTCTTTATAATTACATAAGATTTGAGCATATAATTTAATTACAAATTGAATGTCTTTAAATATCAAGACATAACAATATGTCATACAAATAAGACACTAAAAATATGTATTTTCATTTTTATTATATATGTTAGATTAAATTGTAATAAGATTTTAAAAAAATATAATCAGTAATATTTTTGACATAATTAAATTTAGTAAATTTGTTAGTTGACAAATTCACATGGCAAACATTAAAAAATTAAATATGATATTTATAAATAATATATTTTTTTAATTCAATAGATAATATTAAGAATAATTATTAATTATAAATCTTAATTATTATAATTATTTACTCTAACGAAAATAGAAGAAAAAGTTATTTCACTTTCAAAAATATTATTCAATCATTGAAATTAAATTATTAGCTAATAAGCTATATTATGTGTGAGCTTTTCACCATATGCAAGTCTCACGCTATAAAATCATTTGTTGTGAAACCATTTTCAGTTACCATTTTATTTATTCACCACTCCATATCAAATCTTACAACTATATATAAAAAATCACATCATATCTTGAGCTTTCAACTAAGGGAAAGGATCCAATGGTTGAGCATGTTCCAATACTATAGCATTTGTTGATTTAACGCCCAATATTTTTAACAATATCACACCAATAGTTGTGACTTTAAAGTTGTTAGTGTTGTTGATGACTACCCATAATTGAATGAAATGTATCCCTTATATCTAAAAAGCAACAAATCATGTGATGCCACGTCAACGCACCAATAAAACATGACTTAATGCACAACTATTGGTCTCACTTTTTTTTGGGCCCTTTTGGACACCTCAACAAAAAACATGTTGATGTGGCATCATATTTGATGATGTAGCCCTGAAACCTTAGTTATAAGCAAGGGAATTGCCAAGTAAGTTGCTGTAAAAAAATGAGAATGATTTGAAATTTCCACATAAGATTTTGAGAAGCACGAAGTTAGAGTGCTCAAGGGTGCTCAACTATTGAACCCTCTCCCCCAGTAATTTGTCTCATCCTTTAAAATTGTGAAATTTTATTACTTGATGTGAAAATGTTTTTGGTACTGATTTAACTTATGTTTTTGGGATGTGTGGATTCCATTATCCTCTTCATCAACACAATTTCCAAGCCCCATCTTGATGCACATTAACTGCTCTACAGGTAAATATCATTCTCTAAAATTGTCTTATGTCGAGCAAATCACATTGATTTTTTAAGTCGCCATTTTTTCTCAAACACTATGAGTAGTGTACATCTGATCAAATTGGATTCTTAGATTCAAATGGGATTGTATGTTTTACCAGATCAGATTGTGGTTAGATTCTATAAATTCTATCAAATTGGATTGCCCAAGAAAGAGTGGACGTATGACTACGTGCATTGTTTGAGCAAGGGTAGTCAGGGGAAGGGCAAGAGGAAAGAGGAAAGGGACTGAAAGACCAATAACAAGAACCTCATAAGCTCACCATCAGTATGGATGCCTCGATGCTCTTTAGCCTGTAAGTATGACCAAGCTCTAGAAAGTTGTAGCCTCCTCTAACCTTTAGCTTTTGAATCCTCTTTTGCTTCGTTTTATGTCTTTGGGATGGTCTTTCTATGCCCTTGTTTATAGAACCTACTTAAAGGAAAGATTGGTGATGGACCTTGAGCTGATGAGGTCTCTTGACATCGACCTACATGTGTGCCTCTTGGGTGCATCACAATCATAATCGTAGTCTATAGTCTTGTGAGCAGGGCCATATCTTGTCTACAAGATATTCAGATGTAATCAAAATATAACTTTTGGGAAACATCTAAGCACCTAACCACTTAAATCTTATGAAAAAATCATTGAGGCCATATATCGTATTACAGAGATCCTGGGGCCATGCATCCCAACCATAAAAAAATGATGTACATGATGTGATATGTAATTTATAGTATCAAAACCACCAAAAAATTTAACATGCATCAATATGGCAACTGCACATGAAAACCCATTTCCAATAACAAGAAGCAGTGTCGAAAGACACCATTATTGATTGCAAGACAAATTAAAAAAAAATATTAACTTCCAAAGCTGAAGTGCTTAGCCTGGTCTCTGGAGAGTGTAAACCACATTAATGGTCGTAAGAGTCTTATGCCTAGATGCTCAGTGAATGTTATGACATCTCAAATACCATTTTCCAAGATGATCTTGAGAACCTCCCTCGTTTCTTGATAGATGAGACCGCTTATATGCGTCATACAAATATAGCCTTGTGTAACCAAAACTTCCATTTGTAGTGAAGAAGATTGCATTCATAGCTACCACTGTGGCGAGAAGAGCAACCATTCATTTATAAAGATACCATCTAATATAACAATGTGTCTCAAGGCATCCATGGCTACTAAATTTCCATGTTGCTTTGCTTGTAAGAACCTACTGAACGGCAAAAGCCCACCTCTAATGGAGACTTGGGACCATATTTATCAAAATATAGAGTTTTGATTAAGGTAGAATTTACAAGGGTCGTGTGGAAGGAAGATTTAAATATGGAGTTAAATTTTATTACAAGGAGCCTGAAAAGTATACAACAATAGGAACCGTCTCTTTAATCTCTTCCATTTTACATAAAAGCTCTCAAGAAGAATCTAGACCAAGGACAAACTCTGAAGTCAATAGCCAGATGATATAAGCCTTGAAAGTAGCTTTTACTCCCAGAAATATTCTAAGAGGTTTTATTTTTGAAGTTCATCAAAATTATTGAATGCTTCATCATACCTTACCTTGAGCTGAACATGAAAAATGAGGAAAACATTTTTTTTCAAACTGATGTTTGGCTCACTCAAATTCCTTTAGCCTCAATTTCCAGGTTTTTAAGCCTAATGTTGACCACTTGGAAATGAAGGGCAATAAGTTGGAAGGAACCATATCATTCACGTGTGGTGTATCTTTTATAAGAATCATTTACCCTCATGAAAATGTGATAATGCTGTTTCTAGATTTTGCTTGTGTGCAAGTTTTTTCATCAACATTTCAGATCACACTCTGTGATCCATCAGGAGAATAGAGAACTGAAGGAGATGAAAATATTTCTTTGATTGACAAAACAATCAAGATAATGGATGATAGAAACCTGCTAATGTATTTTCTATGCATATATCAAACTATATTCCCTAACCTATTAGATATAATTCTCTATCATCATAACACTTGCGCCTCCTTCCAATGCAAGTAATAGTATTCAATACAACAAAACACTTCTTTATCAAACATCCATATTTCCAATAAGCAGGCTCACTGCATCTCTAACTAGTAGTCACTCTGTAGTTTGAGATGGTGATGCAATGTGAGAATTACCAGTAAGGAGCTGCAGGAGGTCTATAAAGTTCTTGATATACAACTCTTGTGACGGAATCCCCTCCTTACCACCCACTATTTTAAACCTGAACATGTCTCCCATTTGACGTGCGTTGAACCTGAAATCCCTTCCCTGTTCCTCGTCCATCACAATCCTCACCGCTCTGCAGATTTCTTCCCTGTGCAGAGACCCGTCGTGTGTTTTTCCCACATCAACACCCACCCGCAAGTGCTCACAAAGGAGGCGTGCATTGATGGCCTGATCTAACATGATGGGCGATGCGATGAAAGGCAATCCACAGCTCATGCCCTCCATTACGGAGTTCCACCCACAGTGAGTGAGAAAGGCCCCTCTCGAGGGATGGGATAAAATCTCCCTCTGTGGCGCCCACTCTCCCATCACAACTCCTCGCCCCTCAACGCGCTCCTCGAATCCCTCTGGCAAGACATCTGCCATCGCTCTTCCATGAGGCAGACGCAGCGCCCACAGAAACGGCTGGCAGCTGCTTTCCAACCCCAACGCAATTTCTTTCAACTCATCCGGCGACAGGAAACTCTGGCTTCCGAAAGCCACATAGACAACCGAGCAAGGCGCTTGCTTTTCCAGCCAAGCTAAACACGCAGAATCCCTACTTTTAGATCGGACAAGTGGGGTAAGCAGAGGGCCGACTGGAACAACCGGCTTCCCCACCACTTTGTTCTGCAAATACTCCACGAAGCTCCCCTCCATCTCATCGCACGTTTTAATGGCCATTGCCGAGCAATATTCATAACATTTGAGGCCGCGCTCCAGAGAGCTTACACCGCCCGGATTCTGCGGTTTATAGCAGCCAATTACGGCCTCTGCTTCGAACAGCTTCCATGAAATTACAGACGATGGATAATCTGGCGGCGGTTTCGTCAGATCGTGGGCGGTGATTTCTTTCCCTTCGCCGCGCCAGGCCGGATGGATGGAGTAGCCGGAAAAGGCCGCACCACAGGTCTGGAAAAATATGGTAGGTGTTCCAATTTGGGCGGCAGCCACGGCTCGTGGAGTCCACCACTGGAAAAAGTCGAAGACCACGCAGTTTGGGCGAATTTGACGAATGATTTGTTGGAAAGGCTTCTCCAGTCCGTCCATTGCTTTTTCGAACAGAGGCATCAACTCTAAGGGGAGGTCGGCCAAGTTCTCTATTCCGCCAGGCAGCCCATCAATTGCCGGCAAAGGAATCGCCACCAGCTGCACTAATTTGTCTGCACTCTCTCTTATTTTGGAAATGTTGAGAATAGTTGAGATCAGCGAAACTTTAAGACCCGCATGCGTAAGTCTGTTTGACAGCTCTAAGTAAGGAGAGATATGGCCGTGAGCAAGCCATGGAAACATGGCAACGTGAATCTCTTTACCATTCTCCATTGTCAATGATGCGCAAAATTTGCTACTCTATTTAAAAAACAATGGAAGTCTACCTACCAGTCATAAACAAATCTTTCACTGCCCAATTTAGGGGTCTTATTCCTTCTTAATTGTTTTAATAAATTTATTAAAAACAAATATTAGACTGTAGTGCTGTCAAATACCGAACCCCATGATCAAGATTCCATTATTTAGAATAACCTAAATTTATTTTGCAAAGAACTTCAGGGCGCCAGCAGGCAGCCGAATGCACATTTGACTGTATTTATTAATTAAAAATAAAAAATGGGTTTTATTCTGTTTTTCAATAAATTAATAAATACGGTACAGAACTTCAGTAAATTCAAAAGAACAACACCCATACAACACCCATTCAATGGTTTGATTATGCAAAAGAAATCTAAATTTAAGATCCTTTTCAGTCTGAAGAACCTGCAACTCTCCAGCTGTGAACATAGGAGAAAAGAGGAGCCGAGGAAGCTTCCTGGAAGGTAGAATAAAACTTTCAGGTATGCTGTGATTCACATATCTTTCTAACTGCATGTATGATCGAATACTTTTAGATAAAAATTTCATTGTTTGATTTTATCCTTTTAATAGCAAGGATTCGGGTTTTCATTAATGATGCGCATAACTTTGCAGACATGCATTCTCTGGTTTTACTGTCTCTTAATTTTATGGGAATAAGATTAAATCTGTCTGTTTTAAGTTTTTAGAAACACGTTTGCTTTGTGCTTAATGATTGCCATTGTAAATTAAATTCTAAATAGACAGATGGTTATTCAAACTGTTTCTATTTCTTTTCCTATTTTGAAGAACCGTTTAATAATGATCATATTAAAAAAAAAAAAAAATTATTGATTTCAAAAAATTCCAATAGAAATGGAATTGTATTGGAATCTATAGATTATCAAGTGAACAAGATGATTTATAGAATGATCATTCAACCAAAAAAAAAAAATTATTATAGAAATGGAATTATAGTTGAATCTGTAGATTATCAAGTGAATACGATGATTAATAGAATGATCATTCAACAATTTTTTAATGAAAGGAAGCAAAATGGTGTGTTTTATTATAAAACCAATGTCAAAATTCTTTTTAACAACTATTTTTAACTACACATGTATTGTGCATTTCAAAAACATTTGGTATTATTCCAAATTCAATTAATATTTATAATGTTGGTTTCATTCACAAGTTGTTAAAAAAATGTCTATTTTGAAGCACTATCTTTCTTGTAAATAGGTGCAACAATTTTTCACAAAGCCAAATTTCCTTCAACTTCAAGTGCAAGAGAAGAGTTTATTGTGCAAATGAAGGTTAGTTAATTTATTTTTTTAATTTTTTGGTTTTTAATTTAATTTTGATTTTAAAATGTAAAACAGAGCATTTATTTTATATCAATTCTAATTCTAATCCTATCTCTAATTCTAAAGTTAGAATTAGAATTCTAATTTTGAAGTTAGAATTTTAAAGTTAGAATTAGAATTTTAATTCTAATTTTGAAGTGAAGAGAAGAGTATATTGTGTATTCACATTAATAAATTTATTTTTTTAATTTTTAGTTTTTAATTTAATTTTGATTTTAAAACGTCAAAAAGAGAGTATTTATTTTATATCAATTGTAATTCTAATTCTATCTCTAATTCTAAAGTTAGTAGAATTTTAATTTTAAAGATAGAATTACAATTTGAATTCTAATTTTAAAGTTAGAATTACAATTTGAATTCTAATTTTTAGAATTAGAATTTGGAGTGCATTCAGGTTAGTTAATTTTCTTTTTTTAAATTAGTTTTTAACTTAATTTTGATATTCAAATGGTCATTCCAAAACTATTTTTAGATGGTTGCATTGGCTTTCTTATGATTGTAGAACATTTTGAATGCTAAACTGGCATCTAATGGTCCAGTATAGTTCGTTGGATATATACTAAATTAGTAAAAATGCTCATGCCTAAATTTTATGCCTGCACTATATTTGAAGACCATACACTATGGTCATGGCTATACATGTTGGATTAGTTTTACCAAATGAATTTCTAATTAGAGTCTCCCTATAACTACATTATGTATCTTTCTCTTCATTCTTACATTGTCTTTAAAATTGCACTTGGTGTTGATTTTCTAGCTTGAAAGGTGGGATGTGGAGTTGTTGGATTTTCAGCAACAACGAATTTTTTATTCTTTAGTAGAATGTTTTCAAGTTTGTGAGGTTGGAATAAAACCAAGAGTGATTTTATGTGTGGTTTAAAGCCAAAGAATGCAAGGAAAGTTTCTTTTCTTGCATGCTAAGTAAAGAAGTTGGGCTCTATATATGTAAGATTGTTGTAACTTGTATTGTATTTTAAAAGAAAATTTTGTTGTTAGGCTGAATAGAAGATCCAACATTTGAAGGTTTTTCCCTACACTGGGGTTTCTTGGGTATATCTGTGTTATTGTCTATTTTTTATTAGCTTCTTTTTATTTTTGCTTCCACTGTTATTAGTTGTTAATTAACCCAGTTGTATTAATTGTTATAAATCAAATTTTTTCTGTGATTTTATTGTGCAATTAATCTATTGTTGGGTTATAAGAAATTAACATGGTATCAAAGCTCTAAACTTTGAATACGAAGCCAAGATTTGTGATACAGATTTCTAGAAAAAAAAATCAAAATTTTGTCTATAGTTTCTTTTGTGACTATGACAACCAGTGTTCGATATGAAGATAGGCTTGAGGGTGCGTCTAACTTCTTGCAGTGGAAGGTTTAGATTACATATGTTCTTAAGGAGAATAGGTTGTGGATCTATGCTAGTACAGAAGTGACACCACTAACAAATGATCTTGTTGCCTTAGATTCGCATGAAGTCAAAGAGGCCAAGGCTCAGAGGATTATCTTGGATGGAGTAAGAAATCATTTAATTCCTCATTTATTGGGGAAAGAGACTACCAAGGAGATGTGGGATACACTCACAAGACTTTACCAGAGTGACTATCAGAGTCGTAAGATGATGCTCAAGGACAAATTGCATAATACCAAGATGTCCAAAGGTGAGAGTGTGACCTCTTACTTGTCCAAGCTAACACAAGTCAAGGTTGAGCTGGCTATTGTTGGAGAGATGATTGATGAAGATGAGTTGGTGCATATAGCCTTGAATGGTTTTTTGAAGCACTGGGAAGTGTTTGTCAAGTGTGTTGTTGACAGAGATTGGCTACCTGATTGGGCGAGGCTTTGGGATGATTTTTTTCAAGAGGAGATCCGTGAAAGTGCTCATCGAGGAGATCAAACAAAGAAGGGTCAAGACAAAGAAAATATTGCTCTTGTAAGCAAGGGTAAGCAGAAGTCTAATAAAAGGAAAATAAAAGGTTCTTCTTCCAAGAGTGGGAAGAAGAAAGATTTGAGCAAGATAAAATGTTTTTGCTTCCATAAGATGGGTCATTATGTCAGTGAATGTCCGAATAAGAAAAATAAGGACAAGCAAAAGAAGCAAGTTGCTGCTATAGCAGAGGTGGACAAGTTTGCATCATGATTTGAGAATGAGTTTTCACTCATTGTCTGTGTCTCAAGTTCAATTGCCAACAAGGTATGGTATATTGATAATGGGGCTTCTTGCCACATGACAGGAGTTGGAGAATGTTTCACCAAGTTAGAGGAGAAGAAGCTGGATTTCTATATTGAGCTCAAAGACAATGCCAAGTACCATGCAGCTAGTATTGGCACTGTCAAGTTTCAAAGGGAGTCTGGAAAACCCTTGTTTTGTATACCCCTGACATGACAAAGAATTTAATCTCAATTTCTACTTTGGAAGACAAGGGTTACATCATGATTTTTGAGAGGGGAAAAGTCTATATTCACCCCAAGGATTCCAAGGTTGTAAAAGTGATTGGCATCAGGCATGACAACTTGTTTAGGTTACAGTTTAAGCCAACACATGCATTGGTAAGTAGTTGTAGAGGGCTAAGAGAATTGTGGCATAAGAGGATGGCTCATCTTCACCATGGAGCACTTAATATTCTTAAGGAAATAGTGACAAGGTTTCCTAAGATGAAGACAAAAAAGCATGAGGTGTGCATGGGCTATGCTCTTGGGAAATATGCCAAGACCAATTTTCCAAGCAACGACACTAGATCTAAAGAGATTTTAGATCTCATACACTCAAATGTGTGTGGGACCATATCAACAACATCCTTGAATGGATGAGTATTATGTTACTTTCATTGATGATTTCTCTAGGAAATACGTGGATATATTTTATGAAGAATAAAGATGAGGTCTTCAGTAGGTTCAAAGAGTTTAAGGCTCTTGTGGAGAACCAAATAGGGAGGAAAATCAAGATACTGAGGTTTGATAATGGAGGAAAGTATACCTTGAATTCTTTCAAAGATTTTTGTGCTCAGGAAGGTATCAAGAAAGAGTTGACAGTTTCATACAACCCTCGGCAAAATAGGGTTGCCAAACAGAAAAATAGGGCTATAGTTGGAGCAGCCAAGGCCATGCTTCATGATCAGGATCTGCCTTGGTTCTTATGAGAAGAAGCTTGCAATACAACTGTGTATTTGTAGAATAGGAGTCCTCACAAAGTGTTGGGCAAGTTGACTCCGAAAGAGGCGTTCACGGGTAAGAAACTAGATTTGGGCCACATTCGCATCTTTGGATGCCTTGTGTATTGTCACATTCTTGTTGAGAAGAGAAACAAGTTGGAACCTATTGTACAGAAGGATATCCTTGTTGGGTACAGTGAAACTTCTAAGGCTTATCGGGTTTACATTCCTACTCTCAGGAAAATAGTGGTTCACAGAGATGTGAAGTTCAAGGAAGAGAGGGCTCTTCAAAAGTCTAGCAACTTGATGAATCAGGAGGAGCAATCACCCATGGTTGAGGCAACACAAATTCTTCAAACTTCAGTCACGCAAGTTGGAGAGCAGAGCAAGCAGGCCGAGCAGGTTGACCAAAAGGAGGAACAAATAATTCCCCAACCTCATATTCCTATTACCGAGAAGAGGAGAAACATGGTAGTTGAGCAAACACTGAGAGAGGCTCAAGAATATGTAGGTGATCCTCAAGATTCAATCAAATAGAGAAAGGCTCCCAAACGTTATTCTAAGTATGTGGCACTTATGAGTGAATTAATTGAAGTAGATCCTTCCAACTTTTAGGAGGCATTCGAACACCATGTGTGGAGAGATGCCATGGTGGAAGAGTATTCTTCCATCATGAAGAATAGTGTGTGGAGGTAGTACCAAGACAAAAAGATAAGTTTGTGGTGAGCTCGAGATGGTTGTATAAGATTAAGCATGTTGCAGATGGTAGTGTGGAAAATTTCAAAGCTCAGTTTGTGGCTAAGGGGTTTTATCATAAGGAAGGGATCGACTATAATGAGACTTTCACTCTAGTAGCCAGGTACTCATCCATAAGACCTATCATTTCTGTAGCAACACAGATGGGTTGGAGGATTCACCAGATGGATGTAAAGATGACCTTCCTCAATGGAGTGATTAAGGAAGAGATTTACATAGACCAACCACAAGGATTTGAAGCACATGGGAGGGATTCTCATGTATGCAAGTTGAAAAGAGAATTGTATGGACTCAAGCAGGCTCCTAGGGCATGGTATTCACATATTGATAGTTACTTGCAGAGTGTGGGCTTCATCAAGAGTGAGGTGGATCCAAACCTGTACTATGTTCAGGTGAAGGGTGAACTTCTCATATTGGTGTTATATGATGATGCCCTATTTCTCACAGGGTCAGAGAAGCTCATAGCACACTACAAGTGGGATCTTGTAGGAGAGTTTGAGATGAATGACTTGGGGTTGATGCACTACTTTCTGGGATTGGAGTTGTGGCAGAAAGAGGGAGAGATCTTCCTTGGACAAGGGAAGTAATTAATTGATATCTTGAAGTGATTTAGGATGGAGAACTGTAAGCCTATGTCAATGCCACATATGACCAATTGGAAGAAGATTGATGCTTACAAATTAGAGGCAGTGGATCTGAATTTATACAAATAGTTGATAGGCTCTCTTATGTATCTAGTCAATTCACCAGGCCAAACATTTGTTTTGCAATGAACTCACTCAATTAGTTTATGGTGGAACCTAAATGTGTGCACTAGATAGATGCAAAGCATGTTTTGAGATATCTTCAAGGAACATTTGATTATGGGTTGAAGTATGTTCAACAGGATGGAGTGAAACTCGAGGGGTTTACCGATGTAGATTGGGCAGGAAATATAGTTGATCGAAAGAGCACTTCAGGGTGCAGTTTCAGTTTGGGATCAAGAACAGTCTCTTAGTACAACAGGAAACAGAAGTTAGTTGCACTAAGTTCGACAGAGGCCGAGTATATGGCAGCTAGTATAGCTACATGTGAGGCTATCTGACTTCAAAAAATTCCAGCTAGGCTCTTTGATTAGGAGCTAAGCATCCAATGTTTCATGACAAGTCAAAGCACATTGACATCAAGTACCACTTCATTAGAGATTGTGTGGAGAAGGGGGTAGTGAAGCTCCATTACATTCCTACGGACGAATAGGTAGCAAATATCCTGACCAAGGCCTTGATGAAGAGTAGATTTGAATTGTTCAGGGACAAGTTGGATGTTGTGTAGAACACCTTCCTCACTAAGAGGGAGTGTTGATTTTCTAGCTCGAAAGGTCGGATGTGGAGTTGCTTTAAAGCAACTTGAGTTGGATTTTCAGCAATAATAGATTTTTATTCTTTAATAGAATGTTTTCGAGTTTGTGAGGTTGGGATAAAACTAAGAGTGATTTTCTGTGTGATTTAAAGCCAAAGAATGCAAGGAAAGTTTCTTTTCTTGCACACTAATTAAAGGAGCTAGGCTCTATATATCTAAGATTGCTACATAGCAAACTTGTATTGTATTTTCAAAAAGAAAGTTTGTTGTTAGGCTGAATAGAAGATCCAACATTTGCAGGTTTTTCCCTGCACTGGGGTTTCCTGAGTATATCTGTGTTATTGTCTATTTGTGTTTGGCTTCTTGTTATTTTTGTTTTTCATTGTTAATTAACCTAGTTGTATTAATTGTTATAAATTAGATTTCTTTTATGTGATTTTATTGTGCAATTAATATGTTGTTGGGTTATAAGAAATTAACATTTGGTTTGGGGCTCCTTATAATGCCAAATTGTGCATTATATTTATGTATACCTATGGATTGCTTCTGCTTAATGTTGTACACTATCATCAAGGCTACACATTGTCTTTCTACCACCTTCTAAATCATATGAACTCATGGTTTGCTCCTCTGCCACATCAACTATTTTAGTTCCAATATTGCATCATTGAATATTGATCAAACTTGGCATTCATGTATATTGCGTGAGTTGTAAAGTTGGAATGGGATCAAATGATTTTGTAAATTCTCATGCTTTTCTTAAAACCAAGAGCACATTTATAATAAACGAGTACTTTATCACCTTTTAAATATTCTTTTTTTCATTGATCAAAGATTGAAAAGATAGTAAGTTTTTATAGACATATGCAAAATGTGGAGGCATAGATTAAAACCAGATTATTGTGCAGATTTAAAAATTTATCTGTTGTGCTCTTAATTTCATGCACCACTAACATTTGTTAAATTTAATTTGTATTTAGAATGTTGTTAATTTATAGTGTTTAAATTTTTTTATATTATACTTATCTTTAAGTATTGTTTAATATTTTTTATTTTTTTAATATTTTCATTTTAATAAGAGTTTGATGTCAAATATTTTTATTCTCAAAATTGTAATTGATTATAGGGTTTTTAGTTTTATCATATAATGGATATTTTCTACTTTTGTGTTTGATATTAGTTTTATAATTTTAATGATATGATTATTGAACCAACAATTTTGTTGTTTCTATGGACTTCTCTTGCACTCTTAGGATCTTTCACCTAAAAGGAGAGAGATAGAACCCCAAAATTGAAGTGGTTCACTCAATGTAATGTATGTATGATGTAATTATGCCTAAATGTAATGATATAAATGCAACTAATTGATAAAATGGATTGATTATTGAATGGAAACTAAAGAAAAACAACTGGTTTGAAAACACATTGTGTAATGCAAAAACACCTAGAAACGAATGCAAAACTGAAACAAAAATGGATGAAACTGAAAATGTGCACCTGAGATATGGAAGGAGGCTAGAAATGACATTTAAAATTTTTTTGATGCCGGAAATTTGTCCTACTGGGACTCATTTGCCATTCTGGGTGAATTAGTCCTAGTTCTATAAAACTGACCCGGAACCTGTTTCAGACAAAAGGGTATCCAAAAATGTAGTTCAAACCCTGTTCAGGCCTGGAAATGGGACTCATTCTCCACTCATAGTGAATGAGTCCACTTTTGAGTTTTTGAAGATCCAAAAGAGGAAACAAGAGCTCTTAGTTTGCACTTTGGCTTTCTATAGGTGTCCGCTTCTAAAACTATCAGATTCGGGCCTTAAAGTGACTTTTTGTTGATATTTTGCCTTGGAAAATGAAGAAAAGACCTAAAAAACTTTGCAACTTGATTCTTAATTATTTCCAAGCTTCCAGATGTCTAAATTTGCAAACACACAAGAAGAGAAGGAGAAATGTTGGATGTTAGGGCATGGGGTTTGCCTTGGTCAAACCCCTTTTAGGTAATTAAACCAAAATAATGAAAGAATGTAATAAAGAATGAAACAATGAAGTCAATACCTTGCCATGATGTTTGATCTTGAAGTTCTGCAACAAAACATGAATAATTTTCCCTTGAATGTTTGAAAATTGTTATCTTAATGACTTGAAATGATGAAACCCTAACTTACTTGACTTGAGATGGAAGAATGATGGATGAATAATGAAGAATGGTTATGAGCGATGTAAATTAGGGTTTAGAGACTTCATTTTATAGGCAATTCACCTTGTTTTCTTATTAATTGGATCCCTAAGGCCGACATGTGAAAATAATAAACTTAAATTCCAAAATTTCCCGCTCAAGTAAAAAATGGGTCAAATGGGACTCATTCACCACCCATGGCAAATGGGTCCCACCTAGATGGGACTGATTCACCACGAATGGGTCCCATAGGGGCTATTTTGCCAGCTAAGATGCCAGGAAATAAGAAAATAAGGTTTTTATGATGACTTTGTCAGTTATTTCATCAGCTATTGCCTTAGGATGCACAATATGGGGTAATAGGGGCCTATTAATGGTGATGTAAAGGCCAACTAGGGCTTGGGACACAAAATTCAATGTGAAAGTGTGATTAAATACACTTTACAACACTAAAATGAAGTCCACATAGCCTAGAAAGGCACAACATCCAATGTGAATGTGTAGGACACATTACAACACTAGATTAATATTAAGTTTATTTTAAAATATTTTTATATTGATGTGATAATGTCATTAAACACATTTTATAATGTTGAATTAAGGGGAAATGGGTTCATTAAGTCTAGAAAAGTGTGAGAGACTTTTACAACACTTTTACAAGACATTCTTAAATGCATTTTATTCAGTTTGCATGGGTCCAAGACCTAGTGTGGATGTGAAAAACACCTCACAACACCAAATCAAGGCCTTATTAAGTCCAATTTATCATCAATTATTCCCATTTCAAGCAAGTTTCCTTTTTTCTACGATACATTTAGCCCTCACTTTAGTGAGAGGATGAACTTGCTTCAAACTCACACTAAAGTAGACATTCAAGAGATATCTGAGTGTACAGATGCAGATGAAAAAGAATGACAAAGATCAAAGGAGGTTGTGCAAGCCCCCAAGATCCAAGATCCTAAGTCAAACCATTAAGATACACAATCATGCAATGGCAAGAACTAGGAAGAAGAGAAAGATGAAAATGAAAAGGTGGATCAAGCTTCAATCGTTCATCTAGCTAGTTGTGGATTAGATCTAGGCTTGCTTGTTTCAAAAAGAAAATGCATACTCACTCTGGGGCGACAGAACTCTTGGTTGTCCACCAAGTGAGAAATCCCAAAATTATACTCACTCTGGGGCCACGGAACATCTGGTTGTCTGCAAGGTGAGAAAGCCCAAAAGGTGAGACACATACGACCAATATGTGCTCACAAACACACATGTGGCTATGGGGAAATACGTGCCTTGAAATGGGCTTCCCACTCAACCATACCAAAGTTATACCTTCTAATAACTTTTAATAAGGTGCCACAAAGGAAAATTTTGGTTCAAGCTCTATGAAGTAAGCAAAAAGTCGTATGCTTGACACTCATAGACATTGTTAATGCAAAATAGTGTAAGAAATGTTCAAAGGGATTTTTCTTAGTTCGTGCAAGGTCTCATCCTAGGGGACATTGTGCTTAAGGTCTCCAAGAGAGGATGTGTCAAAATAAGTATCACACTCTTGGAGGGAATCAAGCCCAATGACTTCACCAAGAAAAGGACACATCGCAAGAAGAAAGAAATTGCATAATGAAATGTGAATGGTGATGTATGGCCCCCACTTTAAAGTAGTTGCGAACACTAGTACTGTGAGCAATTGCTTTAAAGTAGAAGAAGAGGACATGAGAGCTTACTTGGAAATCCCTATGCCAAGTCATATGTTTCCGATAAGCTACGTCATGAAAAAGGTAGTATGTCACATGTGAGCCAACTTAAAGCACATCGTCCACATCCCAAGCTTGCTCTTATATGTTTATGAAAAGTTAAAAACTAGCCAAAGGATGCAACGGCAAGTGACATACGAGGACAAGGCTACTAAACCCCTTGCCCCCACTTAGTACAGGACAAGGGTGAGCCAAAATGATTGATGAAATGCATACTAGAGTGAAAATTAGTATCAATTAGAGGAATTAGGTGCCCCCACATAGGGAAGCATGCCAAACTCCTTAATATGTTGGATTTTACGACTCAAAGCATTACATTCATTAGTGGAGTGACCATGATCTCTATGATATGCATAGAATGAAGTCTTGGAATAACATTTTTTACAAGTTTTGGGAGGGAGGGTGATCAAGTGATCTTGGAGGAGTCTCGAAAAGATACCCTCTTGATCAACGGTAGAAAGTGGTCTTGTAGTTTGTGTCAAAGATACATCTTACTTAGTAGTAGATGTCATACTTACACAAGTTTCTCTAGCTTGCGAGATTTGGTTCTCACTCTTAGAGGAGGGAATATCTTGTGAGATGACATTGACATTAAGCAAAGAGTTTATTGTTTGTGTCATATTGTGTAAAGGATGATGTTCAAGACCACTAGTGTAGGATGAAAATTTGTTAAGGATGATTTAGGAGTGTGTTGTGTGAGATTGTTGATTGTGAGTGAAGGCTTGGCGATTTCTATCAAAGGGAAATAACCAAGACCATGAGTTGTTCATTGTGTGATAGGGTCTATAGGGTTGCAGATACCTTGTTCATGAGCACCACAACCTTTTCCACTATATCCAAGTTGTTTCAGTAGTTCATAACCATGTCCATAAAACTTCTTCATTGCTTTTGAAGTTGGTGGTTGTTCATGATTATGTTCATCAAAGGTTGTTGTGTAAGTTGCTTTGTTGGCTAAAGTGGTTGAGGCGGATGCTTCGAAAGGTCGTCTGAGTCATGTTTGAAATCCAAGGAACCCCAATCATCTTCTGATAGTTGTGTGACTTGTTCAATATGTTGTTCATTGTTGTTTTATTGTACGGGTTCCACTAGTGTAGTTGATGTTGATGTGTTTAAGGAATTTGCTTTATTTTTCTCAAGTTGTAAGGCACTATCAAGTTCAAGATCAACATCAAGTGTGTGGACTGTGTTTTTGTAGATGTATTTCATTTTGCGATGAAGAGTGGAAGGCATACCTTTCATTGCATGAATCCACTGTCTGCCTAAGATAAGATTACATGAAATTTCGTAAGGCATAACATGGATTGGTGTATTCAAGGTGGCCACTCCAATGGTAAGAGGTATAATGATCACCCCTAGCGGTTTCTTTTTGACATTATCAAATCCCTTAATAGATAGAGAATTAGTTCGAATGGTTGATTGATCAATGCCAAGCCTATCCAGAAGGGTAAGACTACACACATTAAGGGTGGAACCAATATCTACAAGAGTTCTCTTTATCCCTTTTCATTTGTATTGTGCTATGATCATGAAAGCTTCATTTCATTTTTGCACATCCAAAGAGGGGAGTTCACTTTGGTGGAAAACAATGTCAACGTTTAGTCCTTGAATCATGGATGCTATGTCAATTGGTGGCACATTAGAAGGGACAATAACTTGTTGTAAGGTTGTTTGGATCATGTTGTGATAGTGAGGGGAGGCTTGAATAAGGTCCCACAATGATATCTTAGTAAGAGTATTCTTAATTTTATTGACAAGATCATACTCCTTACGACTTGGCAAGAAAGGGTCAGGTGGGAGGATTAGGAAATGGTAGTGGTGTCGAGGTTGGTTGTTGTGGTTGCGGATTGTTTCGAGTGTTATACGTATGAGCAATAGTATTATAACTCAGTTGTTGTGAAACATTATTTTAAGGAGGGTAAAGGATAAGTTCAAGTTTATTTTGAGTTTGTTGTTTGTGTGAAGGTGGGTAGAGAATTAGAGGGTTGTTAGGATGTCCCACGGGGTATGTATGAGGTCCATTGATCAAGGGAGATCTAATGGACACTTGTGCATTCTAACCTCAGTAGTTTTGGTTTGATGTATCTCTAATAAAGGGAAATCTAGAATCACCTTTTTATTGAAGGAAGACACATTATTATTGTTGTCTTTTTCTAGTACCATGATATTCTCCCTAGAAGGAAAGTTTTTAGGAGAACAACAAGCCACATGTTCTTGACATGTAAGGCTTGGTTCTTCTACAATAACTTCATCACCAATAGGGGAATGATCAGTGATGGGATTATCAAGAGGAGGAGGATTATGAGAAGGTGTTAGTTGAGTGACCATTGTCTTTAAGGTCTTATTCTCTTGTTCCATATTATCTACCCTACAAACAGAGCTTGTAATATGTTCATCCAAGGGTAAAGTAGCTTCACCACAAGTGGGGGAGGCATCAAGAGAAGGACCACTATGGTTTTCAAATATATTTTACCAAATGGGAGGAGCATAAGGAAATGGAGGATCAAGGGTTTCATGATTCTTAATAGGGATGTCTTCTAACACTAGCCTAACCTCTTCGCATCGAGGAGGGATATTAGGAGAAGGACAATGTTGATGGTCATGGTTATGGAGACTAGGTAAGGTGATTTTTAGAAATGTATTTATGATTTCATCTTCCAAAGGGGAATGAGGAGATGGACAATCAAAACCCTCAATGCTTGTATCTTCCTTCACCAAGATACCTTCGTCACTAATAGGAGAGGTATCGGGGGAAGAAGTATGATTGTGATGATTTTCTACACTGTCATTCTCACCAATAAGCAATGTAAGATTAAGGATTGTACTAATGGTTTGATCATGTTTTATAAATTCCTCATTGTGGTAATCAAAAGTGAACTCATAAGAGGGAATGTTGTATTTATGCAATCCATTTTTAACCAAATCAAAGCCACATTGTTTGAAAGAAAACATGTTATGATGAAAAAGAAAATAAATTGCAATGCAATGACTGACAATGAAATGCAATTTTTGGATATGAAACAAGGTAATTTTATGATTACACTATGCACCAATTGAAAAAATGGCATGTGGAAAATGCAAATGTAAAATGGAGCAATGCATGAAATGGGCTAGTTTAAGGTAGATATAGTGAAATGCATGTTACATAAACTTAGCTAACTAATATAGGTAGGTAAAGGCACCAACCAAAAGCTTAAAAATAGAGTTTTTAGTTCTGTAAAGGGTAGTTTTAGGGGTGAAAAGGGATTGATTCGCCCAGGGTGGCGAATGAGTCCCAGTATGGACTATTTTCAGAATTTTTTAAAAAAATTGAGTGATTTTGATGTTTTTTGAGTGTTATGATGTAGACCTAAGTTAAAAATGTAGAATTTTAGAAAATTTAAATGAATTTAGATGCCAACAATGCAACCTAAATGAACTTTTTATGAATGCAAAATTTGAAACCTAGCATGCCAATTAACTAATGTAAACCCTAATGCAAAGTCAATGCAAGGATAGATCTATGATGAAGGACTCCAAAAGCATACAAGAAAGTGTTCAAAAGGAAAGTTCACCAAAATGAACCAACAATTTTGTTGTTTCTATGGACTCCTCTTGCACTCTTAGGATCTTTCACCTAAAAGGAGAGAGATAGAACCCCAAAATTGAAGTGGTTCACTCAATCTAATGTATGTATAATGGAATTGTGCCTAAATTCAATGATCTAAATATAGCTAATTGATAAAATGGACTGATTATTGAATGGAAACTAAAGAAAAACAACTTGTTTGAAAACACATTGTGTAATGCAAAAACACCTAAAAATGAATACAAATTTGAAATAGAAATGGATGAAACTGAAAGTGTGCACCTGAGATGTGGAAGGAGGATGGAAATGACATTTTAAATGTTGTTGATGATGGAAATTTGGCCTACTGGGACTCATTCACCATTCTGGGTGAATTAGTCCTAGTTCTGTAAAACTGACCCAAAACCCGTTTCAGACAAAAGGGTATCTAGAAATGTAGAAAAACTTATTCAAGCCCAGAAATGGGACTCATTCACCACTGATGGCGAATGAGTCCACTTTTGAATTTCTGAAGATCCAAAAGAGGAAACAAGAGCTCTCAGTCTGCACTTTGGCTTTCTACAGGTGTTCGCTTCTAAAACTATCGAATTCGGGCCTGAAAGTGACTTTTTGTTGATATTTTACCTTGGAAAATGAAGAGAAGACCTAAAAAACGTTGTAACTTGATTCTTAATGATTTCCAAGCTTCCAATATGTCTAAATTTGCAAACACACAAGAAGAGAAGGAGAAATGTTGGATGTTAGGGCATGGGGGTTTGCCTTGGTCAAACCCCTTTTAGGTAATTAAACCAAAATGATGAAAGAATGTAATAAAGCATGAAACAATGAAGTAAATACCTTTCCATGATGATTGATCTTGAAGTTTTGTAGAAAAACATGAAGAATCTGCCCTTGAATGTTTGAAAATTGCTATCTTAATGACTTGAAATGATGAAACCCTAACTTGCTTGACTTGAGATGGAAGAATGATGGATGAATAATGAAGAATGGTTATGAGAGATGTAAATTAGGGTTTAGAGACTTGATTTTATAGGAAATTCACCTTATTTTCCCGTTAATTGGATCCCTAAGGCCAACATGTGAAAATAATAAACTTAAATTCCAAAATTTCTCGCTCAAAAGTCAAAAATGGGCCAAATGGGACTCATTCACCACCCATGGAAAATGGGTCCCACCTAGATGGGACTGATTCACCATGGATGGCAAATGGATCCCATAAGGGCCATTTTGCTAGCTAAGATGTCATAAAATAAGAAAATAAGGTTTTTATGATGACTTTGTCGGTTATTTCATCAAATATTGCCTCGGGATGCACAATATGGGGTAATAGAGGCCTATTAATGGTGATGTAAAGGTCAATTAGGGCTTGGGACACAAAATTCAATGTGAATGTGTGATTAAATACACTTTACAACACTAAAATGAGGTCCACATAACCTAAAAAGGCACAACATCCAATGTGAATGTGTAGGACACATTACAACACTAGATTAATATTAAGTTTATTTTACAAACTTTCTAGATTGATGTGATAATGTCATTAAACATATTTTATAATGTTGAATTAAGGGAAAATGGGTTCATTAAGTCTAGAAAAGCGTGAATTTTTTTTACAACACTTTTACAAGACATTGTTAAATGCATTTTATTCAGTTTGCAAGGGTCCAAGACCTAGTGTGGATGTGAAAAACACCTCACAACACCAAATCAAGGCCATATTAAGTCCAATTTATCATCAATTATTCCTATGTCAAGAAAATTGCCTTTTTTTCTATGGTACAATTATATGTATCTTTAACTATATCTCCAATTAAAGATATATTATTTTATAGTTTGTTTTTCCCCTTCGATGTATCTTTTAGCACTATTTTCTCTATAATTTTTTCTCTTAGCATTTGGGTCTTTATATTTTTGGATCTTTAATTTGAATTTTTTGTCTATGTTTTAATTTTTGTTTATATTATTATTGTTCCCTCTTTCTTAAAAAAATGTATATTTCTAATCCTCCTTTATAAAATGGTCATCATTATAAAGGAAACATTAGAAAAATATATTTTTTAAGGTTCATTTTGGTCTATAAAGTATCTTTCTTCCCTTGGATATTTCTATTTAAGTTTTTTTGTATTTTTTCTCATTTCTTATATTTCCTTTGCTTCTTTTATATCTTTTCAACTTTGTAGATTTTATTTATTGGTCTTAATTGGTAATTTATATTATTCTCTAATTTTTTCTTTATTAATTTTATATAGTAGTTGATTCTTGAATGTTTTTTTTTCTTGCTTTTTAAACTAATTAAACATATGTTATTATTATAAGGCTTTTTTTTGTAATTAAATATTATTTTAATTAATTTGTGTTAAATATTATATGTTAACATTCTATCTTGCATCAATTAGTCCACTCAAATAAATTATATATATATATATTCACCAACATATTTGTAATCTTATTTTTTCTACATTTATATTCTTCTAAAAAATTTAATAGTAAATGTCGTAAAAAAAATTATTTATGATTCTTAAATAAAATAATATTTATTTACATATATTTTCATGTCTTTTTTTTAATCTTTTAATTAGATATTAATCTCAATGGATTTTCTTATAGGTCATGGCAAATGTTGTGGAAGAAAGTAATCAAAATGATCTACAAAGTACAATATCATAAGAATCTATGTCAAGTCCTCTGATATCAAATGTGTTAGTTAGATCAAACAAATTTAACAAAACCCATATTGAAAGTCTGCGAAGATCTCTTTCAGATGATTGTGAAAAAATTGTTAAGAAACTTGAATTAACAAGCATGTATGCATGAAATATCAATTTTTGGGATATCGTATCAATGGTAGAAATTGCTAAAAAACTTCGTGCTACTTCTAAAAAGGTATTTGCATTTTGCAGCTTCCTGAAAGAGTTGTATTATGATGAACAATACGAGGAAAGTGATTCCTCTCGTATTGTTGAAGCTTTTCACGTGTACTTGGATAATGTGTAAAGAAATAATATTGTTGTAGGTAATCAAATATAAATTTTGTATCATTTAGACACCATATTTTAAGTCTAATTGAATAATGTCTACTATCATATACTAGTTATTTATTTGATCAAGAAGTAAATAAGTTGTGTTAAATTATGTATTAAATTCCTTTGCATACCTTTGGATATAAGGTGCTCTTTAAAATAACACATGAGTTGTACAATTGTTCCACTATTTTAAATAGTGTATAATCGCAATAGTTATCTTTTGTCGTGTACTTTTTATTATTTTAATGTTTGTTTTCTCTTATAGAAATGGTTAAATTGTTTAAATTTATGCAAACTTTATTCTCTTCCATTTTAGTGGGCATGTTCTAATTCTATTGAATAATATTTTTCCTATATTATGATGACTCAGGCACGAATCCTACCAACAATCCATATGATCGCCCAATTGTTGGAAAAAATGAACCTCCTACAAGAACCATTCCTATTGCAGCATTGAATCCATACCAAAATAGATGGTCAATAAAGGCGAGAGTCACTACAAAGGGT
Organism: Sequoia sempervirens; assembly: GCA_007258455.2. Taxonomy (NCBI): domain Eukaryota; kingdom Viridiplantae; phylum Streptophyta; class Pinopsida; order Cupressales; family Cupressaceae; genus Sequoia; species Sequoia sempervirens. The sequence goes on from VDFB02271358.1 coordinate 842,803,691, forward strand.
CAACTTCGTCATTTTAACAATGCAAAAGAAGATGGAAAAGTTTTTAGTTTTGACTTGGTTGATTCAGATGGTGTTGAAATAAGAGTAACATGTTTTAATGCAGTTGCAGAACAATTTTATGATCGCATAGAAACTGGGAAAGTGTTTATCATCTCAAAAGGGAGACTCAAACCTGCACAAAAGAATTTCAACCATTTAAAGAATGAATGAGAGATTTTATTAGAGATTAATTTGATAGTTGAGTTGTGTTTGGAGGAGGATAGCTTTATACCAAAACAACAATTCCATTTTACACCAATAAGTGAAATTGAGAACACGAAAAGCAATTCTATGGTTGATATCATTGGTGTTGTTTTGTCAATCGACACACCAAACACAATATTCATAAATAATTCCACACAAACTCAAAAAAAAACCCTTCAACTGAAAGACATGTTAGGTTGTATGGTGGAATTAACAATGTAGGGTGGTTTCTGCAATAAGGAAGGCCAACAACTCCAAGAAATGTGTGATTTAGGAACTTTCCTCATTCTTGCTATAAAGGTTGCACGAATGAGTGATTTTGGTGGAAAATATGTGGGAATAATTACTACAATCCAACTTCTTATAAATCTAGATCTTCCAGAGTCATAACGATTGAGATTTTGGTTTGATATAGAAGAGAAAATCCCAACTCTCATTCTATTACAAAGGAAATATCATCTGTAATAAAAGATAAAATGTTAAAAACTATCACACAAATTGAGGATGAGTAACTTGATAAATCTAATAAACTTTAGAGTGATCCCACAATAGTGGTTTACAATTTTTGGCCAAACTGGACACTGAAATTATTTTTTTAAACTAAATCTTCACATTCGAGCACCTATAGCGGCTAAACCATGAAGAATTTGAAGATGATGCAAACTAGAGTCTCGTCACATTTTGTCTGTAGATTCTAAAAATATTTTTTTCAAAATTTTTGGAATCAGATTCCACTTTTTTTTCCATCTCCCACAAAAATTGGTTATTTTCAAAAAATAGCATTTTTAAAAAGTGACGCACACCGTATAACACATAACTTTTTTTCCATGAAGGATAAAATTCTAATTCTTTCGAATTTAGATTTGTAACTACGATATCTAGTGCTTCAACTTGGTTAGATAGTTTTTATTGAATATTTTTCTTTAATCAAGTTTCAAAGTCAAACCAATTACAATTCGACATATAGCGACCGTATAACGCATAACTTTTTTGTATATATCGAATTCAAATTTTTTCTATTGGATCAAGGACTTCAATATTTGGTGCACTCATTTTTTATTTTTATTTTTGATAATCTTCTATTTTTCCACATGTGCAAAGGACCTTCATTTTCGATGAAAACCTATGTTTAATAAAACTAAAATATCAAATACATAATAAAACCAAAACATATTAAAATTATATTCATTGGATAGCTCATTCTAAGGACTACCTAATTCTAGATGGGTTTGTGAATATTCCTCCATTTTCATCCTCACATCGAGCTCTGAAGTGCCAAAATTCAAAAAAAAAATTGTCTCAGGGGAGATGAGGAATAAAGGGGGTTCGAGCAAACCTCTAGGGGTTCGCTCGAACAAGGGTTCATTTGAACCCCCCTTCTATAAGGGGTTTTGATGGCATTTTTGGCAAGAAAGTATTAAGAGGGTTCGGTCGAACCTAGGTTCTACCGAACCCCTAATTGGTTTGGTCGAACCAATAGGTTTGTACGAACCCCTAAAATTAAGTTTTTTGCCATGCATTCATTTTTTGTGAGTTTTCCTTCCTCACTTCAATTGTAAACCACTATTGTGGCTTCACCCCTTATTAGATAGTGATAAAAGCTACCTTATCTTTCATAAAGGTAGACAATTAATTTTTTATACATCTTGCCCCTTGAAAATTGGAGGTAGGAAATGCAAAAAGAAGGTGAACACTAATGGAAATGGTAATTGGTATTGTGGAAGATGTGATAAAAGTTTCCCTAAATGTGATTATAGATATACACTTCAATGCAAAGTGTAAGACCATACTGCTTTCACTTGGATTACAGCTTTTGAAGTGGTAGAAGAAATTATGGGTGTTACAACAAAAGAATTGAACATTTTGAAGCATGAAGAACAAGATGATGTTAAGTTTGGACACATTATACAAAAGGTCCTTTTCAAAAAATACATATTTAAACTTCAAGTGAAAAGAGAGACTTATAATGATGAACAGAGGATTAAGTGCACTGTCATAAAAACAAAAAAGTTTGATTATTCATCTTAAAGCAAAGCTTTATTAGATTCAATTGCTAAGCTCTAGGTTTCATTACATTCAAATGCTTCAATGTATATATCATTAACAATGTTTTCAAACATTTCAAATAAACTTAGTGGATATGTCTAAGTTAATTGATGTGATTTTTGCCTTTATATCGTTCTTAGTTGTTTTGAATAGTAAATCTGATGATTTATTAAAATTTATGAATTGACAATAATACATGAGTTGTAAGATTGTTCCACTATTTTAAATAGTGCATAATGAAAAAGGGTAAACAACTTGCCAAGCACAAGGCTGAAGAAAATAGACTCAAACTTTTGGAATATAATTGGTGTAATATATATTTTTGTTCAAATTTGCTTCAAAGGCTTTGATACCAATGTGGTTTTCAACCATTGTAATTAATTGTTAACATTTTATATACCATTGTATGATTTCATGATATCTATCGAAGAAAAGTAAAATATCACAAAATGTTACATATATGTAAGAAAGACATGTTTATTTATTTTCTTCCATTTCCACTATAACTTGCATTTTAAATGTACTTAATTTATTTTTTACGTACATTTTCCTAAAGACACCTTGTTTAACCTTGCATCATTTTTTATATGGTTATAATATAATGAATACATACATATGTGTGGTTACGTTCTTTTTCATGTTTAATTTTATACTTTAATATTAATATCAAATTAATTTAAAAAAATATTGTACTTAATAACCTTAAAAGAAAATAGTGTCTATATATATGACTTGAATTTAATATATTTTGAGTTTCTTTGATATCATAAATTTGTTTAATGTTTACTCTCTTATATACAATTTTCTCATTAGTTGGAAAATATATATTTTTCCTATTGAATACTAATGTCAAAGCAAATAATGATTTTCCTACAAGTGAGGAAGATGTCACATAATGTGCATACATCATGGGTGTCCATTTGGTTGTTGAAGTATCACTGCCATCTTCCATTCAATGTCCTCCTTCCTATAGAGGAGTTGAGTGTCTGTTATTGGTTGAGAGAGAAGACGGTCAATAGAATTAACAATAATGAACCAAAAGCTAGTCAATTTTTTTGTGATAATTATGCTATGTACTTTAACTCTCTCTATGAATCCAAGGTGAAAATGAACTTAGATGTAAAATTTAACAATCTTCAGATTGAAATTGTAGAATTTTGTGACTGGTTAGTTTGTCTATACCATGAGTTTTGATATCTTTACCTTGCAGGATGCATTTGGAAGGTCACTATTAAGCCAACAGTGACCATTAAAAAACACACTCTATGTGATGAGCTCAATATGAAATTCATGAGATTTCTTAAGGGACAATAACAGATTAGTTATCACACGGGGCCACCTGAGGAATGGTTGCTTGCTACTTTAAAGTTCAACTACTCCATCATATTCACGGTGCATCAGGTCATGCCATCATTTGGGTTGTTACATGCACACTGTGGGATACCTACATTGTATGCCGTTAAGTCCAATGTGACAATTAAAGTTTGAACTATTCTTCATGATATTGATAATGGACAGTTACTAGTGCACAAATGGTTAACTAACTAGAAGTTTTTTGAAATATTATTTGACAAATGTTTGCAAAATATTTATGCATTTTATCTATGACTAAGTTCAATATTGAAAATATTTTTTGAATATTGTTTAAAAGTTATTACCACTACATAAATGTTTAAATAAGTGAAACTATTTTTTTTAACAAATTCAAAGTATTTGTGTTCTAATTAAATGGAAATGGTTGATGTTGATGTTATGTTTTGTTATATACAAGTTGTATGATTTTAAGTTAATCTTTATAAAATCTAAAATCAGATACTTACAAAGCTACCGTTAATCAAAACATTAAATTATAAGTTTGGTGAGGAATTCCACTAAATTTTAATGTGTAGCCTTATATATGGGAATTGAAATAAACAATGACGGAAAATATAATGAAATCATATATATTACTTTTGAAATGAATGTTAATGAAGATGTAAGCATTTTTTAAGGTACTTATTTATCAAGAGTTAAAAAAACTACTAATTATTTATTAAACATAAGCATTATTATTTATTAAAATGTGTTAAAGAAAAAAGTATGTTATTGTAACTAAATTTATAATAATTATTTTCATAATCATACAAATAATATTTAACAATTATTACGAGTGCATTAATTTATATTATTTTTGGTTAACAAATTGAAAGTATGTGTTCTAATTAAATACAAATGGTTGTTGTTGATGTTATGTTTTTCTATATATAAGTTTGTATGATTTTAAGTTAGTCTTTATAAAACCTAAGATCAAATACTTACAAAGCTACCCTTAACAAAAACATTACGTTGTAAGTTTGGGGAGGAATTCTGCTTAGTTTTAATGTGTAGCCTTATATATGAGCATTGAAATAAACAATGATAAAAAATATAATGAAATCATATATATTATTTTTGACATGAATGTTAATGGAGATGTAAGAATGCTTTAAGGTAACTATTTATCAAGAGTAAAAAACTACTATTTTTTATTAAGCATAGACATTATTATTGGAATGTGTTAAGGAAAAAATTATGTTATTGCTAGTGAATTTATAATTGTAAGAGAGGGTGACCAACCATGTCAAGGCCCTAGGTCCCGGAGAGCTGAGAGCGGAGGGTTGCCCTAACTTACCTCAGTCTAAAGGGATGCTTTGAGAATAGCCTGGATCAAGAATGATGAGAACTATAAAGTACTTCAATCACTCTTCAGACCCAAAATCCAAACTGGGGCTAGGCAAGCCAATTTTTGGGTTCAATATTGCACCTCAGGTAGCTTTCTACCCAAAGACAAAAGCGTGGTTCTGGGATGACAACATGGTGCGTTGGCATTCGTATGGCTAGAGGGCAGAGAATATAATATGAACCACCAGAAAACAAGCTAATGGCCTAGCTAATGACTCCTAAATGATCAAAACAAAATTATAGCATATGAAAAGTATAAACAAAGATGGAAAAGTAAATAGATAAGAGCTAATATGATGAAGATAATCTCACCAAGGCACCAGTTCACCAGCTAGCTCCAAAAGCACGTTCTCCTGCACACAAGAAAGAAGGGAAAATTGTTGGGGTTGTATAGGGACCTGTCTCAATCAGACCACCATTTTGGTGTTCCCACCTCCACAGATAGCCAGATAGCAGTGAGATAGAAATATGCGATAAAAAAGTAAAGAAAGTAGAGATTGCAATAAACACTATAAAACAGTAAAGAGCTACTCAACCAAATCGTAAAGGAGAGGAGCAAAACATTACCACCTCCACCAAGAGCTCACTAGCCAATGGAGGAGAAAGAAGGCTTGAACAATCACTACAGCCTCGACCACAATGAAGGGAGGTCTCACAAAACCTCAAGACCACGTTGCAATGGCTTTCTTCACACTTGCTTTACGAAGTTAACAGAGTATTGTTGCTACAGTGGAGTGTTGAAAATGTTGGAAGTGCTTGAGAATGTGAAAGAAGGATGGATTGAATGCTTAGAGGTGGAAAAAAGATGAGTTGAATGAAGAATGGATGAATTTGAAGGAGAAAAGGGAAGAATCCATCATTTTTGGGATTGATTGGTCGAAGAGCGACCTTATAAATCAACTCCAATCGAAAGTGTAATGCCTCTACCAATTTCAAATGTAGGAATCCATTAGGAATGTAAGCGCGTCATGTGAACATCTGTGTGTCACACGAGCATCCCCAAAAAATATTCTCCTACCGACACAAAGGATAGATGCCAAGTGGAAGGAAGGAAGCTTACTGATGTGTAATTTTGCCTTCATATTTGGTTTTCTAAGTTGAGGATGTGTAAAATGGGAATTTGTGTAAGGGGTGCAAATTCACTCCTATACATTTTTCCCCCACTTTAGTGAGCACGAATACTGATGAGTGCTTTGGTAAAGTAGATCAAAGAGTTAGTAGGGTTAGAAATTTATACTTGAACCGTCAAGGAAGCAAACCGCAATCTAGCGAGCTCGAAAGTACTAAGTAGGAAAAGGACTCCATAGCCCCGCAGAACTATGAAGTTGTAGAATGAAAGCATCTTATAGGCCTGCAAACCTGTAAGGACATGACCCCTGAGATATCTCACATGAAGGAAGCCCCAAGAATTAAGCACCTCACAGGCCCGCAAACCTGCAACGAAGGTGTCCTCCAAGATCTCTCACATGAAGGAAACTTACATGAAAGCGCCTTACAAGCCCACAGACCTGCAAGGAGGCATCCCCCAAGATCTCTCATATGGAGGAAACCTAGAAAAAGCACCTTACAGGCCTGCAAACCTACAAGGAGGCATCCCCCAAGATCTCTCACATGAAGGAAACCCCAGAAAAAGTGCCTTACAGACCCACAGACCTGCAAGGGAGCAACCCCCAAGATCTCTCACACGGAGGAAGCTCAGAGGAAGTGCCTTATAGGCCCACAGACCTGCAAGGAAGGTGTCCTCCAAGATCTCTCACATGGAGGAAACCTGGATGAAGGAGACTCTACAGAGTTGTATGAGAAAGCGGCTTTACAGGTGCGCCTGCAAAACGACATGTTTACCCGTAGATAAAGTATGTCCGAAAATGATGTGGCCACGTAGGAAAGTAAGTGTACAATCATGCAGACCATCAATAGATTAGAAATCTTTCAAATGCATCCCTCAGGAACCTGGCGTGAAAGAGGGGTCCACTTAAGGGATGCGCTATTTGAAAGTGTGGAAGAGATGTTTTTTCTCAAATCGATTCAACGCCAAGGAATCCTTTTGAAAGATGTTCACTTCATCAAGGAATTTGAAAGGAAGAAAAATGCCCCCTCACAAGGGGAAGGTAAAAGCTACTTCCACCTTAGAGGAAAATTTTCAAGATCTTTCTTTGTGAACTCGTGACGAAGGAAACACGTTCCGTTAGGGGTCCAATTCGAGAATGCGATCCTTTGAAAAAGTTTGTAAAGATTCTTGAGAAAAGATTCGTTGAAAACAAATACATTTTCTGAAAATCAAAGTAATGGCGTTGTGACACATGAAAGGGACAATTCAACCAAAGAAGAGAGAAAGATAAGAAAAAATAAAAGGAGAAATAAACATAAATATAGGGCACAGGGGTGATCTAATATTTTGGGGTCAAAGTTGCTCATAACTATATATATAAGTTTAATAGTAGTATATAAATGAACTATCATCAACCCCCTACTAAATTAGACCATGTGAAGAATGCACAAGAAGAAAAATAAAAAATAAAAAATTGGGTCAACATGGAAGGGAAGCCTAAATTCCCCCAATGCTTTACATCATCCCCAATTTGCTGAAAAATCAATCACAAACATGGAAGAATGGTGATATAAATAGAAGAAGGTTTACGACACAAAAACCACGCCTGTATCCAAGCACCAACAAGGGTGGGAAAGGTCATCGAGGAACACATAGCACGATCATAGGGGGAACACATTAACACACACACACACACACATCTAACCTAAAGATAAAGAAGAGGCCTCCCCCTAACACTCATCGAACAAGAGGTCGTTCACTTCCCACTCTAGATCATCATAAGGGGAAGGAGGATGAGCTTGCAATGGTGGAATATTAAGAGGAGGAGCTTCTGACCCTCCCGCAATGAGGGCTAAGGAAGAAGGCACCGTAAGGTCTCTTCCACTAGGCTCTTATGGAGCTATGCTCAACGATTTTGCAAAAATTTCCGACAAGGCTAGAACTTCATCCAGAGAGTTAAAAATGCACTTTGCTGAAGTGCCATGTCGTACCTCAATAGATGGAGAGGGTTGTGCCCGAGATTCACTGCTGAGCTCACCGAGTGACTCGGGAGCAGTGACGAACTCAGGGGAAACTGGGGTTGGTTCCATTACTAGGACAAAACAAGCCAGTGCAGGACCACCCTTCAGAGAAGTTTGGATCCTCTTATGTCCTCCATTGCTGGAAGGACCATCTTCCATCTTCTACTTTTTCGGGGGATGTGAACTCCCCACAGATGAGGTAAGAGGTGTGGACAAGGAGGAGAAAACCGTAGCAGATACTACCGAAGTGTTTGGCATATCTACAAGTTTCGGGAAAGGAGGGATGTCTGAAAGGGACATCAACAAGGGCGGATCCACCGAAGGAGTGATGAACACCTGCACCTTTTTGAGGTTAGGCACATTGATACTCACAATGGAAGTTGGAAGCGAGACTGAACTAGATTGAATGAAAGTAAAGGGGAGGAGAGAGGAAGACACATTAGGAGACCCTAAGACAAGGGTACTCGACTCCTCTTCCTTCTTTTGCAAAGCGGCCTGCTCGGCCACGAGAGCGTTTCGCCGACACTTGCACTCACACATAAGGAAATTTCTACGACTCTTTGAGCTAGAGACCAAAGGGTGAGAGGGAACAAAAGACTCTTGCTCAGCCATGGGAGTGTCCACCACATTTGTTTCTAGTGGAGGGATAGGCTCTTGAATAGGAGCAGGAGGAATAGGTTGAGAAATGATGGGGGAAGTCTGCTCTAGTGCCTCGGCAGCGGGCCTCTTCCTATTTACTAATTTGGGAGCAGAAGTGGTGGGAGACTGTAAAGGCCAGGACATAAAGGATTCCCCACAGGGACCTTTTCTCTTGCCATACAAGTAGTACCAAGGTCCGGGTGGCTTAGTAGGGAGGTCTGATATCCTGATCTTAGGCTTACGCCAAGCAGGTATCATCGGACTCAGTGGATAAAAACCAGGCATATTCATCCAAAACTCTTCTCTAGAAAAAGGAATGGTAGAGCCATCTCGAGAACAGGCTAGCTTATCTTTTCCCTTTTGAGAAGGGGAGGCAGTTGGCTGTTGTGCTACCGGGAGGGTCAATTTCGGCTATCCCCTATCCCCGGTCTTATACTTCACATAGTTTTTGTAAAGTAGGTTCATTCTTAGAGGGATTGGACCAACCAAGGCAGGCCAAAAATGATCCAATGAGTAACCCCCATAGGACACCAACGGCTGGTGTCCAATGTCATGCACTACATGCACAACACCTTTGTGGGAGAACTTCAAATATTTATGAATGATGGCGGAAATTCCATTCATGGAAGCCAGCCAAGGTATGCCCAACTTCATCCTAAATAGATCTAACTCTGAAATAACATCAAAGACCGTGTCTACAACCTTAGGTCCTACTAGGATGGACAGAGTTATTGAGCCATACAATTTTATACAAAGACCATTATGTGCACAGATGGTAGATTTTGTTTCTTCATACTCCTTTCTATGCAATGAATTAAGCCACAACGTCTCTTTTGTAATGACATTCACTCATCTCGTGGGGTCGACTAAGACCCATGTCACAATGTTTCCATTGAGGTGAGCGGGAATGTAGAGGGGAGAGGGCTTGTTGTTTAAGGGTAAATCATGCGACGTGAATGTCACATCTGGGGAGTCGAGTGCAGGTTGCCTAGTAGGAGCAACCGTGACCATGTTAACATATGCCTCAGGCCAAGTGGTAGAATCAGAAGGATCGATAATCATGTTGGCAGAGTGTGATGGAAATGGGTCTTTGTATATCTGCAACTCACTATTCACTTTCACCACCCATTTTTTTGTATTTTGTTTACTTCCATCAAGACAAATAGTACCATCCTCGATGCGGTCCTGTATCTCATGATGTAGGTGCATACAACGTTCGGTATCATGTTCGTTAACTCGATGGTACTAACATAATGTATTTGGATCGTACCAAGTAGGGAAAGGTTCTTTAAGAGGCCCGGGGTTCTCTAAGGTTATGATCTTTAAATCCTTTAGCAACTTCTACAAGATGGAAGAATAAGATTTTGATAACTTTGTGAACTTTCTATTGCGTCTGAGGACGTTATCATTTGTAGCAGCCACTACATTTGCAACAGCCTTGCATTTTCCAAAGATCGATAAATGGACATTCCTTCTAAATGGGAGCGCGAAGAGGATCCCCAGAATTGAACTACCATTTGTTGATACTCTCATAATGCAACACGTAAATACGTGAAAGAAGGGTATTTCATAAGGGAAATTTTCTCCTAACAAGGTCTTTGCAAGTTCCCTATGAACGCCTTCTGCACGTCAAAATCGGGCAGTGGATATGAGATTTGTGAAAAGAGTGCTTGGTATTGCACTATAAAATCAATAATATTTTCATTATCCCCTTGTTTGCATTGGATGAGATATGAAAATATCATCTTCGGTCCAATGTTAGCTTGGAACTATCATAGGAACTGGTTTATAAGTTGATCAAATGAGAAAATGGAATTATTGGGCAATGAATAGTACCATTCGAGTGTTGTATCCTTGAGAGATCAAGGGAATAATTTCATCATCAATGCATCATGATGGAAGAAGTTTGTACATAGGGCATTAAAGGCGGACACATGCATTTTTTGGTCCCCTCCACCGCCATATTTTTCAAATTTTGGAATCTCCATTCCTTTGGGGAAGGGAGTGTTTAAAATTGCTACCGATAATGGGCTATGTTAGAAAAAGGGTTGAAAGATAGGCTGGGCAGAGGCTTGGGAGAGACTTGCCAGCTGGCTTTGCATCTTACCCATATTCTGAAGAAGATTATTCAGAATAGGGTCATGGGATGAAAAAGGTCCAGTGGAACCTCCTCAATAACCACCACTGGAGCCACCTCCAAAACCACCTGTGTGACCACCACCGAAACCACTACCAAAGCCACCATCATGGCCTCCACCGAAACCACCTCCGCCAGTGCCACTTTCATTGCCAAAGCCACCACCACTACCAAGACCCCCACCACTCAATCCACCAAAACCTCCACCACTAGAGGTGACAGGAGGGGTGAAACTAAAATCCAAGGGTATTCTATTTTCCTTGATAGTTTTGGATCCCTCAGAGGTAGAAGGGATACTGATTGATGGGACTATGTCAGCCATGTACACAGATGTGGGAGGCATCGACATTCCTAGATATCTCTCATGGTCCTCGAAAGTGGCCCCTTGTATAATGTTAGGATTGTTTGGAGGAGCACATGCTTCAGTCATACTAGAGAGACTAGCCAAAAGTTCTATGCTTGTTCAGTCTTTTCCCACCATATGCTTTATTTCGTTGATAACCCTAGCTTCCCTAGGCATCTTCGGGTCCTTTTCCAAGTGATTCTCCAAGTGACCTAGTCCTTTGCTAAGGATAGAGATATATTCTAAAGGAATGTGAACGACCTCATGCTCGTCTATCGACGATGATGTAGGAGACGCAAGAGGAGTGGGGACGTGGTCAGTCTCATCGAAGATCCCTACCTCGCCCTTCGACAACTACTCCTAAGTAGCAAGACCAACAACGGATCTAGAAAAAAGGCCTGTAGAGAAACCAATAGTGACCTTCATCATCTCCATCAAAAAGTGTCATACACTTCTCCTAACAATATACCCGGAGGTTGTGGACTAGGTTGTGATGCTCATAAACCTTCACAACACTCAAGGGCGCAATGATCACAAGGTACAAGGGAAAAGCCTCAACACCAATGAATGAGTAGACGTTAGTTCACATCGAGTTCACCAAAAATGTAAGAGAGGGGGACCGATCACGTCAAGGCCCTACATCATGAAGAGCCGAGAGTAGAGGGTTTCCCTAACTTACCTCACTCTAAAGGGATGTTTTGAGAATAAGGATTGAGAATGATGAGGACTATAAAGTACTTCAGTCACTCTTCAGACCTGAAATCCAAACTGGGGATAGGCGAGCCAATTTTTAGGTTCGATATTGCAACTTAGGTAGCTCTCTGCCTGAAGACAAAAGTGTGGTTCTGGGATGATAGCACGACGCACTAGTGTCTCTTAGGTGTGTTGGCATCTGTACGGATAGAGGATGGAGAATACAATATGAATCACCAAAAAACAAGTTGACGGCCTAGCTAATGACTCCTAAATGAGCAAAACAGAATAATAGCATATGAAAAATATAAATGGAGATGGTAAAGTAAATAGATAAGAGCTAAGCTGACGAAAATAATCTCACCAAGGTGCCAGTTCACCAGCTAGCTCCAAAAGCATGTTCTCCTGCACACAAGAAAGAGGGGAAAATTGTTGGGGCTGTATGGGGGCCTACCTTAGTCAAACCCCCATTTTGGTGTTTCCACCTCTACGGACAACTAGATAGCAATGAGATAGAAATATGCGATAAAGAAGTAAAGAAAGTAGAGATTGCAATAAACACTACAAAACAGTAAAGAGCTACTCAACCAAATCACAAAGGAGAGGAGCGATACCTTACCGCCTCCACCAAGAGATCACTAACCAATGGAGGAGAAAGAAGGCTTGAACAATCACCACAACCTTGACCGCAATGAAGGGAGGTCTCACAAAACCTCAAGCAATGGCTTGCTTCACACTTGCTTTACGAAGTTGACAGAGTGTTGTTGCTGCAATGGAGTGTTGAAAATGCTAGAAGTGCTTGAGAATGTGAAAGAAGGATGGATTGAATGCTTAGAGGTGGAAAAAAGATGAGTTGAATGAAGAATGGATGAATTTGAAGGAGAAAAGGGAAGAACTTGTCATTTTCAAGGTCGATTGGTCGAAGAGGGATGTTACAAATCAACTCCAATTGAAAGTGTAATGCATTTGCCAACTTCAAACACAAGAATTCATCAGGGACGTAAGCGCGCCACATGGACATTTGTGCATTGCACAAGCATCCACGACAAATATTCTCCTACCAACATAAAGGACAGATGCCATGTGGAAGGAGGGCAACTCGCTAATGTGGAATTTAGCCTTCGGATTTCATTTTCTAAGGTCAGGATGTGTAAAAGGGGAATTTGCATAAGGGGTGAAAATTCACTCCTATACAATAATAAAAAAACTTTTAATTGCTTCACATTATGGAATTTAATTAAAGACAGGCTTAATGATAGGAACATTTGTTACAAAAATTACCATTTTATAACTGATTTTTTAATAATAATGAAAACATTAGAGTAACTCTAATGTAATACGAAGACTAATCCTAATGCAATAATAAGACTAACCCTAACCCTAATAATGAACAAAACCCTAATTGAAGCCTAACCCAAACCTTAATTTAACCCTATTTAAACTCTAACCCTAACCCTAATTTAATTGTAAATGTAATTTTACAGTAGCCCTATTTTAAAAGTGACACTAACCTTAACCCACCTTAACCCTAATACAAACCCTAGCCTTAATACTAACTAAATCCTAACTCAAATTAATATTTTATAATATAATTTAATATTATATTATAATAATTAACATTATTATAATATTATATTATTATATTAATCTCTTACATGTGTTGCAACGGCTACTAGCATACATATATTAATATTAATAAATATAAAATACGTCGAGAGTTATCCTTCTTGAGGCGCCTATTTTCATCATTTTTTTCTCAATGCAATAGGCGCCTTGATAATGATAACTCTCGGTGTATTTTATATATATAAATATTTAATATATGTATGCTAGTGTTAAGTGCAATAAAAGCTTGTAACATAGTTGAGCTACAATCAAAATATTATTCCATATGGGTTTCCTGAGATTGGATAAGCAACTTAGTGATACTTATTTTTAAGAAGAGGAATATTGGCAATCCTTCTTACTATAGAATAATCATGATAAATTCCATGTTTGTAAAGTTGTTCAGAAATATGGTTTAACATGAAATCAAGAAGTAGGCACAAGAACGGGATAAAAGGATTAAAAAACAAGAATATTTAAGACCAAAACACTCAACAAAAAATTATAGAATTACTTTGAGGCATCATTGAAATTTTTTGGAATGAGAAAACAAAGCTTATTGTTGTTTTGTTGACATCAAGAAAACTTTCAATACGACCCTCTAAGATGAGTCATGCTGTAAAATGATGGATCTTAGTATTCCAAAGCATGTGTTTATGAACACATTCAAGTAAAAATCATAACTCAAGAAAATATTTTAGAAAGTTTTAAGAGTGACAATGGAGTTGAGGATGCCCTCTTATCCCCTACCATTTTTGACTTATAAATCAACAAACTTGAAAAATGGATAAATTTACAAGGTGGAGATTGTGTTTTTTTATTTGAGCATGTTGTGAGACTTCTTTTCCATGCCAACAATGACATTTTCATTGCTAGGTCCACTTGAGGGTTGCAAGATAACTTATATGCCTTTGAGTACTTTTGCAAGGAAATAGATATGGAAGTTACACCAACATGACCAAGATCATGGTCTTCTCTAATAGAAAACCAAAAACAAAAGTTCTTAATTTTAAAGGGAGCATTTTCGAAAAAGCAACAAAGCACAAATAAAATCCATTTGAGATTGACTTCACCAATAAAATCAATTGAAAAACTTGCAAGAGGAAGAGATGTTAGGGAGGTTGAAACACACTTTATGCTTTTTAAATTAGAAGAGGCAAATTGATGGGATTGGAAAACTCTCTAAATTCTATTCGAGTTATTACAAATTTAACCTATAAATTTTTACTTATAAATGACCTTTTGTCCTACATACTTAACATAAATATTTAATTTGGTTGTAATAATGTTAATCTCATTCTAAGATAAGAATGGTTCAACTCACTTGGGGAGTGAACAAACCAAAGAATGAAATGATCAATTGCTTTCCATCTACTTGTGGAAAGTCATACCTAATCACTCAATAAAACATTGGTGAAACTCATGAGAGAGTATAATAAGAAGCATCCAAAGACATGAAAAAAAATTTACATACATTGGCTACTTGAGCAATATGGAAATTCACACTTCTGTAAATGATTCTCCAAGAAATGTTTGTCTTTCCTTCTAACCAATTTGTTATGATGGATATAAACAAATGATTACAAAGTAGGTTTTTCTCTCAAAAAACTCATAATAAATCAATTCTAGAGAATCAAAAGGAGTGGGTGGTGATATATGGATAACATGAAAGGTTGAAACTTACTATAGAAATGTAACTACTAATATAATATTTAAAGAAAATTCTCTTCTAAGGTAACACATTCAAGCCTCAGCATGGCTTTCATATTGAGCAATGAAAGTGCTTTACTTACACAAAGTACAAATTCTAAGTACATGGTACAAAGCTCAAACTATAGGGGTGTGACCTAAAACACACACAATCTACTAAGAGGGGGGAGGGTGAATCAATAGATCAAGTCAATTTAAAACTCTTTAATTCAACACTTATATCAAACATAAAACTTGAATCAAAATAGATACTAATAATCAAGCAACTACATAAGCACACACATATGCACATGAGAACATCAGATATACATGGAAATACAAGATGGGAAAAACCACGATGAGAAAATTTGCTTGGACCTACTATCAATAGGCACCGACCTACAAGAGACAAGTACAAAGATCTGAGCACCAACCCAGCGAGTAGAACACCAAACTTACAAAATTACAATGATAAAGCTTGTGGATCTTCAAGACTGATTACACATCTTACACAAATTTTGAACTTAATTTGGAAACTCTAATACTCTCTTCAAGGTCTTCTAATGATGACGCACAATGATTGTGATGCTTCACATTGAATAACACTTTATCACACAAATTTGCATCCTTGTATATTCACTCACTAGTTACCTTCTCTTCAATTATTCTTTTACTTCACACTATCCATCTGCATAAATGTATGGTGATTATATACAAGAGATTACATTAACATTACTCCATGTCGTCCAAGCATCCGTAATTAACCAAGATGGCATAAGATGGACCTAAATTCAAATTACATGAAACATGTAACAAGTCGGTCCTAAATCAAATTTGTTGTCGCCAAAAGAACATGATGTCATGCGCCTCCATAGGAACCTTAACTTGGACCTATTTTACCACCACACACTAACTTTGAATGTCACATACTACTATTCATTGTTGCATAGTTTCGCAACACCAAAAATTTGACAAATAGGCACAAAGAGCCTTCTATAACTTTAAACTTTTTGCTTGATTATCATCCATTTCAAAAACTCTAGAATAAGATAGAACATGTGTAGACATACTCTCCATTCAAATCATAGAGCCAAACACACCTTAAGGAATAAATACTAAACATAAATTTATTGCTAAAGAAATCTCTATGTCCTGAGTAACTATATTGAGACATTTTGAATCACTTTTGTCAACATGAATAGATGTAGTATAATGCCACAGATAATCGTCAACTTCTTTTATCAATATAGCTAGCAATATATACTTTTACAACTCAAAATGATATAACAGTATAATTACATTCAATTCTTATTGATCTTCTGATATTCTTCCTTTGACATTAGTGAACTCCTTTGACATCAATGACAATTTTTATTCAATAATCTCCCCCTTTTTTATTGATGGAAAATAGAAAAATGTTGGCCACACACAAAGACATATTTGATATTGTTTGGATCAGAAAACTACCTCATTTTGAGTTCCATTTCTCCCCCTTTGACATCAATGACAAAGGTCAACTGAAACTTGTTTCCCAAAATCTCCACCAATCATTTCCAACACTCTACACAATCCAAAAACTTGATAGATTCCCACTAAGTCCACACTTCTTATAAAAATGTTCTACAAGACTACCAAGCCTTCTTGCAATAGGGATAAAAAGCTCCCCCTCAACCTATCCTTCCTCTTAATTCAAGAGGAGGAAGCAACAACTCCCAAATTCTTCTAGAGAAACTCAAAAGTCTCCTTAGGAAGCGGTTTTGTGAAAATGTATGCTACTTGCTCCTTGGTTTCAACATACTCCAACTTCACTTCCTTTTTCACAACCTTCTCCCTCAAAAAATGATACTTGATTGCAATATGCTTTGTCCTTGAATGCATTATCAAATTCTTTGAAATGTTTATGGAACTAGTATTATCACAAAGAATGGAAATGAGTTCATCAAACTCAATCTTCATCTCCTTCAAATTTTTCTTCATCCATAATACTTGGGTGCAACATGAGGCTGCTGCAATGTATTATGCTTATTTTGTAGATAAGGAAACCAAATCGTTCTTCTTGCTTAACTAGAATACAAGAGTGTCACCAAGAAAGAAAGATCCACCACTTGTACTCTTCCCGTCATCTATGCTTCCTTCCCAATCTGCATATGTGTATGCAGACAAAGTGAAATTTCGACTCTTGGGATACCGCAAACCAAAATTCATTGTAGCCTTTAGATGTCTGAATATCCTCTTTACTACTTTGAAATGAGTCTCCTTAGGTGCTACCTAAAATCTGGCTACCATTCCAACTACATGCATTATATCTAGTTTGGATGTAGTCACATACAATAAACTATCAATAATGGATCTATACTTGGTCTAATATGCAAGGCAGATTCATCATCTTTACTCAAGTTACATTTTGTAACCATAGGTGTACTTATCGGTTTGCATTCTTCCATCTTGAACTTCAAATTTCCTTTATGTACTTATTATGAGAAATGAATGTCTTTTCTTGACTAAGAAATTTGTAAACCAAGAAAGAAAGACAATTCACCAAGCATTGACATTTCAAAGTAGGGAAAACTTTAGTGGCGAATCTTCGCCAATTGGCAAATTCTAGGAATCGACCAAGTCGAAATTGGTGAATTTCTCGCACCCAACAGAATGTCCAAATCGCCCGGATTTTACGAACTATAGGTCCAATGCATGTCCATTCGCCAATGAGTTTTTTTATGAGGCATATTTAAGCAACAAATTTTCCATTGTCAAACTACGTGTTTCAATTGGACCGACTAATATTTTCGTCTGGAATCCCGAAAGCATTTAATAAAACACCTACATATTCGCCAATACTATTAAAACAACATTTTATCAGGACCCATTTTGCCAATTAAAATTTACAAATAGTTGCTTGTGAAGACCCATTTCGCCAATTAAAATTTATAAATAGTTGCTCATGAGGACCTATTTCGCCAATAACATTAACAAATAAATACATTTGAGAACACATTTCGCCTTGAAAATTACAACGTATTGTTGTTTAAGCAAGCAGGATTCGCCAAATATTTAATATACCATTTAAACTCCCGTGGAATTTTCCAAATATGGAATCATGGATTGATATAAATACAATCAAAAGTGTCATTTATTCTTACACATTTTGTTCGGTTTTGAGGTTCTACTGCTCCATTCGAAACTAGAATTCAGCGAACTGTGAAGCCGAAAACGTAGACTTAAAAGGTGAGTGATCATTTCCTCAGTGTTATTAGTTATAATAATACATTTTCTTTATCTCTTTTCCATTCTTGCTTCAACAAAGTGAACCTTACAACTAAACTCTGAAGTTTTGAAGTTTTTGAAACCTCCGACCCACCGAGTAGAAAAGGTGAGTGATCATTTCTTCATAGTGTTATTAGTTATAATAATAAATTTTATTTATCTCTTTTCCATTCTTGCTTCAACAAAGTGAACCTTAGAACCAAACTCTGAAGTTTCAAAGTTTTGAAACCTCTGACCCACCGAGTAGAAAGATGACCAGGAAAGACTTGCAACTCAACAAAGTGAACCATCAAAAAAGTCAGAGAATCGGTAAGTTATGAAAATTTAGAACTCCGCCACAAGGTTATAAAACTCTGAGGACTAGTGACTAAGGTTAGGAAAAGCCAAAAAATTTATATTGTATTCCCTAGTATTGAATTTGATATGTGATTCTATATCATTTTTAAAGAACAACACTTATCACACTACTTATAAATTCCTATTGCATTTCCATTCACACAATCTTTGATAAATAACTGAAAGGAATATTATTAATCCATTCCTTGAATAGAAGCTAACAATTCAACATCCATAACTTATAAGTTATAAGCTAATAGAAGCTAACAGTTCAACATAAATAACTTATAAAGGCATCCAGTGTCCACCCAACTTGAACAATAAAAGCTTAAACTACCAAATCACCTAAATTATACTGAGAAATCCTTACGCATCCATCACCATAAAATCTTTATTCACAGATAAACATTCCACAACAATGAAACTATCCAAAAATCTATCATTCCAATAATAGGCAATCCACTAGCAAACATAGGTTTTCTTTTGTCTTCATAACGGTTTCTTGAAGACAACCATTTTAGAAATTAAAATAAAAAGTATTTGAATTATCAAGAGAGCCAAATTAAAGAAACTAACATAAAAACTAAAACCTAAACAGCGGTCCCACTCCTAGCACCGACTCCATCGTTGTCAATTATTTTTGCCTCCTCCTCCTTCAGTAATGCCTCCTATGCCTTTACTCTTTGCCTGTATTCTCAGTACTTGGTGACAATTGTGGCGATGTTTTTGCTTCCTGGAGTTGTAGTAATCTGTAACCTGGTTCTCCATGTGACCAAAAAAATTTCACACTCAACCAACTTCTAAGATCTTCTCTCTTCTCCACATTTATAAGTCCTTAGGTGGATCTCCATTCCACTAAGTTTCAAGGACTCCCATGTCACTATAGCAGGATTAGTTATTTCTTTCTTGAATATTTCTCTAAACTTCAGAGAGATCTCTTTTATATCTAGAATGTTTTCATCAAACTCATCAGTAATTTCCACTCCCATAATACGACAATCTTCTGTAACTTCCCCTAACATTTCATATAATATATCAAGTGCATTATTAATTTCCTTCACTAGATTATCATACATATTCAATTTCCATTCCAATGAAATGAACCAGGAAGGGTATAGCTCCTTAGGATTATTCACAATTTTCTCACCAATTAATATATTTGCATCCATAGAGTTCAATTCTTTCATTTCCTAAGCAAGCACATAGAGACTAGTTTGATCTTTTCTAAGCTACTAAACTTTTGTTACTAACTCTTTCGCCTTATTAACAACTTTAGTGTAAAAGAGCATAGATTTATCCAAAAAGAAGATAGCCTCTCTAGATATTTTATCAATCCCCTCACAAGCAGCTCTGGAATAGCTCAAATTCTTTTTAATTTTCTCTATGGTGAGCACATCGATGCCCTCTACCTGAGAACTAGAGGCTTCATCAGATGTAGGAAGAGTGGCCATGGAAGAAATAAAGTTAATGCGAGGACTTGAGATTCCAGTTTTATATTTGTTTTCCTTTGTTCTTTCACTCTTTTAATCAAGGTATTGACTAAATAATTGGCATGGTACACATCACCTTCCAATGTTGGAGGCCCCATATCAACATGTGTGACTTTGTAGTCTGCCTCCATTATTTCATCTTCATTTAATTCCTTCACAGGCTCTGCAATTTCTAACATTTGATTTCTACAAGTAGCATCAGTCACCATCCTTGACATCCTCCTGGATTTCTTAGGTTTTGAAGAGCTTTGAAGTAACTTTGAAACTATATCCACTCCAACTGTCATTGTAGGAATATGCCTTCTCTTCTTCTCCACTGCTTTTTTCAGTGATCCTGGGGAGGCTACTACCAGACTAGAATCTTCATTTCTACTAATAGTTTCTTTAGGAGCGTTAGGAGTGAAAGGTGGATTATCACTATCAGGCAGAGAAAAGGGAAATTTAGATAGAGGAGGAAAGATATTATCTTGAGCGATCTGTTGAAAGATAGCTTCAGAATCTATAGCCACAAGTTTTTCTTGATTGGTCTTCTCCTTAGGCGTAGGAGAAAGCACACTGTCTTGTTCACAGATGCTCTTCAACTTGACTGTTTCTTTTGGCCTATCTCCATCACCTCCTGACTGATAATTTGCACTAGAGGACCTCACAAAGGGTTTTCCCAATGATACACTTGCACCAGATGCTTGCGTAGACCCCTATTCATTTTTTTTTGATGACTAAGGCTCCTGAACAGGACCAGCAACTTGTCACCATTTCCCATCCAACCAGTTGTGGGTTCTTTTAACCATTGGGGTAGCACGCACCCTCATATCTGAAATTTCACTATGGCTCCAATCAACCCTAGGGTGGGATTTATTAGGCAATTTTTCATATGCAAGATCTATTATTGCTGAATCCTCAGCTACATTTTCAGGAATGTGAAATGACAGACCGAAAGCCTGTATTTGTTTTAGCGTTAGCCTCATATAATCTCTTCTCAAAACTTCCTTCTCATCGACACAATCTTCCCAAAAATATTCAATATATGGTTGATACCAATATGAGCTCCCTCCATAGAGATTATGCTTCACAAAACCCTTACTATCAAAATTAGCTCTCATAGACAAATTATGAAGGTTATCTTCCTTGAGAATTCCTTTAGATCCCCTGGCCATCTGGTTTGTTTTGCACACAAAAGAAGGGGTCTCCAATGGGAAGACATACCCTAAGAGTTTTATATCTATTAGTTAATAGATTTATCATCTAACTCTATATTCATACACCCATAAAAGGTGATAAATGTAACCACAGTTGAATCGGTAACATTACAACATTAAAAACTTCAAAACCGATTCTCTGCTTATTTTTAAAGGTGACAGCTACCTTTATCTAATGTTCAATGAATGATTTTTTAAACTAATGGTGATTTTAACTAGAAAGCAAATAAAGGATGCGGCTTTTAACTAGAAAACTTCAAAGGTATATATCAATCTCATGTAAATAGAAATAGAACTTTTGAAAGAAAGATAACAACTAAGCCAATATCACTACAAAAAATTTATTCACAGATAATAACACCACAACAATATAAAAAAATTATATCATTTTTCATCCCAATAATAGATATCACACTAGATAACATTCAGTATAAACAGAATAAATCTGTACACCATAACTCAAAGATCATGCATGCATAAACTCCACCAATGTCTTCTATATCAAAATAACAAAGAATAGCCAAAATAACAAAGTTTTCCCTAATGAGTAAATCAAAGTTTGCTCAAAAGAACCTAATCACATCAATCGAACCAATATTTAATCATATCTAATGTCTTTGGTAACGATTTCTTGAAAGTAACCATACTGAAAATTAAAAGAAGTCATTAACTTAAAAGTGACAACTTTAAAGAAAGTATATGAAAATGCTAAAAATAAACTATGCATCATTCCCAGTCGCTTCAACTTCATTAGCTTCCAGCTCCTTGTTCTCTCCTTGTCGCAACAAATTCTCCTGCATCTTCATTTTGGCTTTATATTCCCTGTACCTGGTAATGATTGCAAAAATCTCCCTGTTGCCTGGTGTCAATGTGATCTAAAGCCTAGTTCTCCATTTTCTGAGAGCAACTTCAGACTCATTCAATGCGTCAGACCTCCTTTCTACTTCAACTTTAAAAATTTTGAGATAAAGCTCCAGCCTCCCAAGCTTTGAGAAAGATTATTTAGTCATTGTAGTAGGATCTGCTACTTCTCTCTTGAAAACTTCTCTAAAATTTGAGCAAATTTCTTTTGTGTCTAGAATTTTCTCATCAAAATCATCCAATATCTTCACCTACAGATCATGAAAGTTCCCTTTGATTTCTCCTAACATATCCAAATACTTCTCCAGCACTTATGTGATTTCCTTTACCAGGTCATCATATATGTTTATTTTCCATTTAAGTGAATCAAGCCATGAAGGATCTAATTCCTTTGGATCACTAACAATCTGTTCATTTACTAACTTCAATCAATCCATGGAAACTAACTCTTTCATTTCTTCTGAAAGTACATACAAACTGGTTTGATCCTTTCTAACCTATTGCAGTTCTACTATTAATCCTTTTCTTTTATCAACAATGTGAGTGTAGGAAATCACATATTTACTAATAAAAAATATAGCTTCCTCGGAAAATTCTTCAATCCACTCACTAGCAACCTTGGAATAATTTAGATTTTTCTTAATCAATTGCATCGCAGACTCATCAATAACTCTTTCTTGGGAACTAGAATCCTCAGTAGACAAAAAAGGAGAAACAATGGAAGAGATAAAGTTTTTGAAATCCAAAATTTGAGATTGCAATTTTACCCTTTCTTTCCTTTCTTCTTTTGTCCACTTGGCTAAAGCATTGACTGAGTAACTGGTGTGATATACATCACCTTCAAGTGTCTGGGGACCCATGTCAACATGTATGATTTTATAATCATTCGCAGTTATCTTATCATCATCTACATCTTTTAAAGGTTTTGCAATTGCTAACACCTGAATACCAGAGACAGCATCATTCAGAATTCTTGACATTTTCTGGGCTTTCTTGGGCCCTGAGAAAGATTGGAGTAATTTTGTCACTATATCTACTCCAGTGGATGTCGTAGGAGTGTATTTCCTCTTCTTTTCTACCACTTTCCTCAACCATACTAGAGAGTTTTCTATTAGATTGGGGGCTTTATCACTTTGAACAACCTCTCTAGACTCACGAGGAATATTTGATATGTTTTCTATAGGAGGAGAAGATTCTTCAGACAAGGGCGGGAAAGTACTATCTTCAATAATATGCTTAAAGATGCTCTCTGAATCTTCTGACACAGGTTTTGTTTGGACATTTTTCTTTTTAAGAGCAGGGGTGGATGGGCTATCTTGATCACATATTGATTTTGATTTAATTGATTTCTCCAGCTTTTCACCATCACCCCCAAATTGTGAATTGGCGCTAGAAGACTTGATGACTATCCTCGCTGATGATGTACCTCCAGGGACTACTTGGCTAGATCCTTGCTCATTTTTCTGGGACGATTTTGGTTCATGAACAGAACCAGCAACCCTACGCCATTTTCCCTCCAACCAATCCTGAGTCCTTTTGAGTACTGGTTCGGCCCGTTTACTCATATATAAAACTTCATCTTTATCCCAGTCAACTCTGGGATGTGATTTATCAGGCAACTTCTTGTATTCAGGATCAAGAACCATCGAATCTTCAGACACACTTTTCAGGAATTTGGAAAGAGAGACCAAAAATTTGTATCTGCTCAAGGGTTAACCTCATATGGTCCCTTCTAAAAACTTCATTTTCATCAGCACAATCTTCCCAAAAATCTTTGATTGAAAGTTGGTGTTGATACGAGTCGAAGGCATACATATTTTTTCTCACAAAGCCCTTGCTGTCAAAATTAGTTCTTACAAACAAGTACTGGAGATTGTATTCTTTGAGAATCCTTTCAACATTCTTAGCCATCTGATTACTTTTGCAAGAGAAAGGAGTAACTAACGGGAAGGTATACCCTCGCTTTCCCATATTCATGTATTTTATATTTACTATGGCCATTTGTCTGCAGACCTCCAAAAATACTAGCAAATCCTCAGGGTACTTAGGCAATTTAAGTGGAGCCTTCTCGTAACCTCCAATTCTCAAATAAGAAAATCTATCAAACTGGATATAAAAACTTCCAAACTTCAACACCAGAGATTTTGATTTAGGGGAAGAATGCATTTCAGGGTTTCCATCCAACTTTCTCGCAACTTCCATTAAAAAGGCATCATTAACAAGACAATATTCTCCCATCCCAACCTGCCTGGTAAATTGTGGATAACACTTATACACGGGCATGCCAGGACTTGGTGGTGCTTGTGGTTTCAACCCTGGCCAATAAGCTATTTGACTAGCAATGATATATATCAAACAAGAACACAGATGAAAGGTAGCAGTCTTCTGAAAGTTAACTAATTGCTCATGCAAGTGAAAGGAAATTATCTCAGCCCAATTGATAAGCACATTATCATCATAGATAACTAAAATGAACTGACACATTGAGTCTTCAAATAATTTAACTTGTGCATTCCCGACAATACGATGAAGTAAAGCAATAACATTAGCAATTTCTACTTTAAAATGTGTCCTCTTAAGTTTATTGGGAAATTGAGACTTACATTTCTTCTCTAATTTTAACCACCCTTTGGCCATAGAATTTTTACACCAGGTTTCATTAGTCCTAAAATATTCGTTAGTTGTTACATCAGACATCTCCTTTACGGGTGCCTTGTTTGGAATTCCCAATGCTTGAGAAACGACCTAGGGAAAAAAATTAGCTACAATGGTTTCGTCTGTGGCCTTGATTTCCCGGGTTTCAGGAATGTACCTTCTTGCACATGCGGCAATTAGGTCAACACTCAACACTGCTTCTGGTCTGAGCTAGTCCACTTTCGAACACCTTCATATCTATAGCAAATTTTTCTTTACTGTCCAGACGTGCCCAAAATTCTTCCAATTTAAAAAGTCCTAGCTCTGTATCCCTCACACCAAGCCAGCAATTTTCAATTTCAGACTGCATGCACTCACTATGCCTAATGAGATGCTTGAATTCTTGAAGAAATAACAACAGCAGGTAGAAGTAGAGTCAAGGCTTTAACAAATAAGTTCACACCACCTTCAAGCCATATAAAATGACAAGACATGCAATCAATGTGGAATTAATATGACACTTTGTTCTATTTTGCAATAATGAAAACCTTAAGGTTTGTGTGCCTTTAAACCTGCATGCTTTTGGAAATCCTGAAAAGACAACTCAAGTTTATTCCGTACATAGTGTTCAATGAGATGTCAGATGACGGCGCCTTTGAAAGGGAAGATAAGTCCATCATGTCACGTGGTCGTTGAAACTTGGAACCTCAAAACCAAAGTCTGAAGTTTCAATGTTTTCGAAACCTCCGACCCATCAACTAAATCCACACATTGTAACTCAAAGGTTACGTATGCATGAACTTAAGTCACTCAACAAAGTGAACCAAGTTGGGGAATCGGGTAGTTATGAAAATTTAGAACTCCGTGACAATGCGACATGTCAAATGGTTATAAAACTCGGAGGCCTAGCGTCTAAGCTTGCTTTGCTCCCTTGAGTCTACAACGATACATCAAATGTTCTATTGAACCGTTGAGTAATTTATGATATAAATAATAAACATGTGTTTTAAAGTTTTTTTTATTTTTAACCATTAATGCACTCAGATTATCAAGGCCTTTATAAAATGAATTACAATGCCACATTAATAGCAGTAGCACAACCATTAATAGCACTAAGCACGATAACACTTAACGTTGCAATTGCAAAGGACTTAATAAAAGGAATTACAATGTCACATTAATAGCACAACCATTAATAGCACAGTAACACTTAACGTTGCAAATGACTTAATAAAAGGAATTACAATGTCAAATTAATAGCACAACCATTTACTTTATTACAACTGAATTACAATTTCACATTATTACATAGTACAAATACAAATGTAAGCGCAAGCGCCAAGCTTATGCTGGATCACTGGTGAAAATGTAAATGTAATACATGTGTTTCTGAAAATAAATGGGACTTACTGGGTCAACCATGCGCTCTGAATTTCAATGTAATATGTCGAGGAATTGAAAAGAGAGAAATGAGCCTTGATCTCGCCATGTGTCTGCATCTAACGGTTCTAGTGTTATTCCATAGGTTTCAATTCGCAAGTCTACTGCTTCAGAGATTTACTTTCAGAATGCAACTACAATCGTCCATCAAAACTTCATCGAATGGTCGTGGACCTCATCATTATATTGATTTTCCTTTACATCCTTTGTGTAAAACATTCTTAAGTTTTTAAGCCTTAGTCCTACGTTCTTCGTAGGCAGACCCTCTTTTAAAACAAACTTTCTACAAGTGCATATTTCTGCCACTTAATTTATTCTATCGCTCATCCCCAAAATCCAACCCATCGGGTTCATTCGAATCAAACGGTTCTAGTGTAATTCTGGAGGTTTCAATTCACAAATCTACTGCTTGAGAGATATACTTTTGGAATGCAACTATAGTCATCCATCGAAAATTCATCAAACAGTAGTGGTCTATAATGTCGTGCGGTCGCTGAAACTTAGAAACTTAGAACCAAAGTCTAAAGTTTTGAAGTTTTCAAAACTTCCAACCCACCGACTACATAGATGACCAAGAAAGACTTGCAACTAAAGTTAGGAAAAGCATCAAAACTTGATTGCCCCCACTCAAGTGTGAGACTAATTTATTAGGTGCAAAGGGGTAGCAGCGAATGCAAAGGATGATTGCCCATTCATTTAAATCTTGTGACGGTTTGTTCATTTAAATGCCTTCCCCTTTAAATTTATCAATAGAACATACATACGTCTAGTGCTGACAAAAAACCTTCATAAATGCTTCACTTTTTATGGAAACTTTCGTGCCTCCTTCGCTTACTAAACAATGTTTAATTCGCCAATTTTTTTTCTTAATCATTTGAAAATAGGTTTAATTTGCCAATAAATTTTTTTTTTGGTTTGAAAAAAGTTTTAATCGCCAACAAAATTATTTTTCTGGTTTGAAAATAGGTTAAATTTGCCAATTGAAATATTTTATTGGTTTGAAAATAGATTTTAATCGCCAATGGAAAAAATTTAGTGGTCTTAAAAAATTTGCATTTTGCCGGGATTTTCCACAGACTTCTAACAATTAGAAAATATTCGCCAATGGACTTTTTTTTTCATGAAAAACAAAAAAAAACCACTAAAATTAATATTTTTATCGAGAAGTATACAAGATTCACCAAGATTTTACACCTTCACCGAGGGGGGGGTTTCTTAAAGTTTTCCCTGTTTCAAACTCACGTTGTATTGCATTTCAGAACTCCTTGCACATATCATCACTATTTCCACCAAAGATAATGCCATCAACATAGACAACAACAATCAACAACTTATCACCTTTTGTTTTTATGTATGAATTGCTATCCGCACTGCCTCTCTGAAATCCTTGTTACTGCAAATACTTGTCCAACCTAGAATACCAAGCTCTAAAATCCTATTTAAGTCCATATAGAGCCTTCTTCAACCTACACAAAAAATATGGATTATCTAAGCATTGAAAACCTTCTAGTTGCTCAATGTATAATTCTTCTAACTGCCCATTCAGAAATGCAGACTTCACATCCATCTGATACACTTTGAAATTCTTGAATGTTGAAAGAACCAAAAAAAAATTGACTGATTCTAGTCTTACTATTGGAGCAAATGTCTCCTCCAAATTAATTCCTTCAACCTAAGCATGTCCTTTCCACACAAGTCTGGCCTTGTTTTGGATCACTTCTCCATATTCATTTAGCTTATTTATGAAGAACCACTTAGTACCAATAACATACTTTCCTCTAGGTATTGGAACCAATTCCCAAGTTTCATTCATCATTATCTGAGATAACTCTTCTTCCATAGCATCTACCCATCCTTTCTCTTTTCTTACCTCTGTATAAGAACTTGGTTCAATATTTGATGATAGTGCAAAATGTACCTATTCATTTTCTCTTTCAATTCTTCTCTAGGTCTAGACTCCACCATTCTTGTCACCTATAATTTGATCTTAAGAGTGATTTTTTTAACATAACTTTCCAGAGTCTTTGTAACAGTGTTCTCATAATCAACTTCTGATTTTTCATCATTGTTGTGGACTGGATTTTCATCATCTTCTACTTCTAGAATGTTGGTAGATTGAATTGTCTCATCAACTCTCACATTTGCACTTCTGCAATCCTCTTCAACCTCTTGTTGTAACATCTATATGCTTTACTTATCATAGAGTAACCAATAAAAATGCCTTCATCATATCTAGAGTCAAACTTACCTAAGTTCTCTTCATCCCTTTTGATGTAGCATTTGCTTCCAAATATCCTGAGATGTTTAACTGAAGTCAGTCTTCCTCTCCATAACTCATATGGTGTCTTATCAAACCTAGATCTTGCCTGAGCTCTGTTTAGAATATATATTACAGTCTGAAATGCTTCTCTCCAATACATATTTGGTAAACCTACTTGACCCAACATTTTTTTGGCCATCTTCTATATAATCTAGTTCTTCCTCTCAAAATCTTCATTTTGCAGCGGAGTCCTAGGAGCGGAAATTTTCCTTTGGATCCCATGTTCTTCATAGAATTCATCATATATTGATCAGAAGTGAACTCTCCAAATTTTTTAGATCTCAAAGCCTTGATTTTCCTTTTGGTTTCATTCTCAACTAATGTTTTGAATGTTTTAAACTTTTCAAAATTTTCTAATTTTTCTTCTAAAAAATTAATTCAAGTCATTCCAATGTAATCATCAATAAGCATCATAAAATATCAATCACCTTTTAGACTCTTTGTCCTCATTGGTCTGTAGAGATATGTATGGATCAAATCCAATGGCTTTGGTGTAGAGTATTCCTTAGTAGGAAATTTGGACTTTTTCTATTTTCCCTCATGACATGGTTTGCAACTTGTAGATTGAGGCTTCTTGATCTTTGGCATGTCTCGTGTTGCCTAACTCCTAGTATTTTGAGTCTCTGACGCATTCTCTTACAATCGCGAGTGAGTCTCAGTCTTGTCCTGCTCAATAAATTGGAGTCTCCATACTTAGTTGATTCTTTTGTTTATTATTAGTCAGTTATCAACGAGGTTTTCAAAACTTTTTTGGCTCCTGATGAGGTTTCTATAACCTATCATTTTCTCGACCCTGGTCTTTGTTAAGTCATTTGATCTTGAGTTAGCTCTAGTCAAGTTTTAAATTCGGCCTTCCACAAATTTTTTGGTTTCCTTTAGGAATCTACAAAGGTTTTCAAAACTAACTCTTCCTTTGAATGAGTTCATAAAGCTAGAGATGTTCAAAGGAAAAGCGGAAGTGGGATGGTATGTTGTTTTGACAACTCCTATCAGAGCTGATGGAGGTTTCCATAACTAAAGCAGATGTTGATGAGATTCTACAAGTATTGTCAGTGCCCAAATTCAATAAACAAAAAGTTATGCAAAGGAAGAATAAAATCTAGAGTAGGAAATATGCAAGGTTTGGAAACTTTGTCGGACTCTAACTCAGTCTTGAAAACGTTTTAAAAACTTGACCCTATCTAGTACATTACAGACTCTGAAATCGGCGCCAAGTGGCCTACTTGTCAAAGAATTAATGTTGTCAGAGCCAAGTTAGGGGAAATAAATTCCTAATTGCATGTGGATGGAAGTGTTTTTTTTGTCTTAATTATTCTCACCTTCGTGGAAGGATTTGAGGCTTGCATAACAGAAAGAAATGGAGACACGACCAATACTCATAAAGGGAACCCAACTAGAATTGATGTCATAATTACTAGGTAACTGGCACCCCTAAATCTCTTTCTAGCTATAGAAAATTTATTAGATATCTCTTTGGAAGGGAAAACCTATCCAATTTTTCTTAGCATTAAAAGTGGGAATTTAGGAAAGATGAGGTATAAATATATCAGGTATAAGCATTTTTTAGGCTTAGAGAGCTCACTACCAGAAATAGGCAATACTAAACTCGATCATATTAATTTGGGAGAGTTTTGGGAGAGAATTAAGAGACCAGAAAGAACTCCCATTACTTAGAGGATGATTGAAAGTGGCTTGTTAGAAGCGGTCGCCTTTCTGATAGCAGTGTAATGTACAAACTTGGTCTTGGAGTGCATGAGCCACTATAACCCGAAAACTTGGGAAATTCAGACTCGTGACAACCATTAGCGATTGCTTCAAGTTACTTGAGAGGGATGTGTTCACAGAATTCAACTTCACCTAGTCACAATGTCAATTTTCTAAGCGAAAGGGATATTACAAAAATGTAATTGGAAAGGACTAGTTTGCAACTATGAGGAAAGGGAAATCCCAATTACCTAAGAACATGCATAACACTTTTGAGATTAAATTTTGGATGTCATTGTCCTCCTGCATATGGTAAGAGGGAATGAAAACACTCAATATTTTGAGTGGATGTACTCTTTTCACCCAAGTCATTTGCATAGGAAGGTAGTACTTGGATTGGGATACTATAATCAGTGATCAATTGTATGATATGATACACAATTTTATGGGTTATAGGTTTTTCACATGTCTTCCTACTTTTTCTATGCACTGACATGTACAAGACCTTGGATAGGTTTAAATACTATGGAAGACTATGATGAGTAGATTTAGATCTATGATTACTATATCGACTTGCAACTCGAGAAGAGCTATAAAAATTTAGGCAAGTAAATGATGTGTTCACTATGCATTTGGTCAGAGAGCTACAAGGTGATCTAGGGAAAAGGGTTTCTCTAGAAGTCTTCTAGCTAGTCACTAAATATGGCAGCCTCTTTATCTAGTTTCATAAGTTTGCATACCTGAGGGTTGGAGGATTTGATGGGTTAACTCACAAACTCCCTAGATATGTTGAAGACAAATTCACCCTGATTGAAGTGTGCCAACAAGTTGCAGAGGTCAATAAAAGGTGTGTAGAAAGGAAGAAGGTTGGAATTCCTTTTCCTATTGGTCTGGGATATTATCAATGCAAGTCTCAATTGAATTCCCTCAATTTGGAAAAGGATATTGTAAAATACAGTATCTCTAGACTTATGAAAGGAGGTTTCCATTTGATAGCAAGAATTATGTAAGGAACAACCTTCACCTTGGTCCTTTTTTTTATCATGTGCCGCACTTGGAGGATTACTAGCATGATTGTGTCAATGATTACGAAGTGAGGAAAATAAAGTAGATGCGATTGGCCTTGGGACAAATTTTTCAACTTCAAATTGGGATGGAATATCAAAGGGTTTGAGGATGATGGTCCAGGCCTAATTGATCCTATTCATGTTAATAATATACAAACATAGCCTATGGTGTTGATTGATTGGACTAGCAAGGAACCTGAAGATTTAAATGCTAGGACTGTGGTGGTGATGAAGAGAACATAGATATGGCTTGCCAAGAAAAAAGGAGAAACTACCAAGAATTCACCCAAGGATAGAAGAGGAACGGGGAGACAAGCTAGTGTGGCTCAAGTACGTCTATCTCCCTTTGTGTCAGTGCCATCGCCTCTTCCAAGCACGCCACTACAAAGTGGTGGTGGGAGTTGGCAAGACCCAACTGAAAGGAACAAAGGCCCTTAGTAAACATGTGGTGAGGGCCCTCTCATTGATGTTGTTATTGAGGAATAGACAAAGGAGGAAGAAGGAGAAGGAAGAAATAAACAAGAACAAGAAATTGAAAGAGAAAATGTTGGTACCCATGAGGAGAAACTAAGCCAATCACATGATGTGGCTGAGAAGAACACACAAAGAGATAAATCTCCCACCTCTTTCCCTTTCAATTTATGAAGAGCATTAAAGACTCCCCCTCTGAAAAGAGAAAAAAAAATTTCCACACCCAAGGGTTCTCAAAATCCTAATGCTACCACTTCATCACCTTCCTGGCTCGACAACACTCTTTCTTGAAAAGGGAAACTAGTGCCCCTTGATTTACCAGATGACAATGTAGTAGGAAAAAATTTTCAAAAGACTCCCAAGGTCAAGAAGTTAAAGACCACATCAATATTAATGGAGGATGAAAGTTTCAAGAAATTGTTTATGGAGATTGTGCAACCCTCTGTATAGAAAGATCCTATTCATGCTACCATAGCTGACTATAATATAACTAAGGTGAATTTGGGCCCGCCTAGTAGAGATGGGGATGTGTATAATTTTCAAGTGGCTGCCACCAAGCTAGTAGAAAGGATGAAGAAGGATAAGAAATATAAAGATGAGTTGAAGAGAGCAGTGGAACTCCTCTCTAATTGTATCAGGATATTGATAGATCCTTCCCCTCAACCCCTTGATCAAGCAAGCCCCTCTTTTGATCCTAATTCTACAATTGGTAAAGAAATGATGAGTAAAGTACAAGGGGACAACCATTATGCAAGGGTTTCCCAAGGATGGGTAATGGATGTTAAGGAAAAAGGTTGTCCTCTGATTGAGAAGTTAAAAGGGGTATATGATGAATTTGTGTTATTGAGAAATTTTGTTAAATTAGAGATAGTTAATTGAAAGCAAGAGGAGTCCCATTGGTTGCAAACTAATAAAGACCTCGCTGAGATTTTGGTGATGGGTATGGAGAAGGCAGCTTTAGAGAAGATTATTCCATCTAAAGATGATCCCAGGATCATAACGTGGAAAAATAGCATAGAATGGAAGCTTGTTGTCATAAAGAAGAATCTTCAAGAGAAAAATAAGTTGGAGTGCAATCACCTCAACAATTATTTCAATAAAAATTTCTCCGATTTTGAATGTCAATTGATCAAAGCTGATAATAAAGGCCTTGCTACAACTGAGGAATTGAAGGATGGGTTCTTGAAGGTAGTTGATACCTTGTCAAAAGAATAGGTATTTGATAAAGAAACACTAAAGAAGCTGGCCAAAATTGACTTTGTGTTATCTTGAAACGAGGACTCTCCTACCCTTATTTCCACCAAGATGGAAGTTATTCACAATAATAAGGCGGTGTGGAAGTTGAGAATGAAGAATGTTATCATTCATCAGCATGCTCAGATTCATGTTGTCACACAGCCATTGAAAGATTATAAGGCACACATGGAATCTACTCAGCAAATGCCAATATTGGAAGAAGCCTTTTCCAATCTGAATTCCCAACCATCTTAGCAATAAGTGTCTTTTCATTTTACTAGCTTTTGTTTAAACTACTTATGCTATAATGAACTCTTTAATTACAGTTCTTTTAAAGAATTGGTTGTTGTTTCTTTCAAGATTTCAGTGATAGTTACAA
The DNA here is from genome assembly GCA_007258455.2 of Sequoia sempervirens. Classification (NCBI taxonomy): domain Eukaryota; kingdom Viridiplantae; phylum Streptophyta; class Pinopsida; order Cupressales; family Cupressaceae; genus Sequoia; species Sequoia sempervirens. The sequence continues at coordinate 842,837,253 of VDFB02271358.1, forward strand.
TGTAAAAACTTTAAATTTGAACTAATAATGGAAGGGTCTGAATTTTCATCCCTCCTGCACTATGATGCATGAGTGAGAATCGAACTGAATGAAAAGTCAAGTTTTGCAATTTTGATTGTTTTTTGAAGATGTTTGTTGTCTGTGAGCAATAAATTTGAATGAAGTGCTTATCATTTATGAGTGAGTCTTTGAACTTTGATAAGTGTTAGGATATTCCTTCTCTTTGTGCATGTATTCATTGGCGTTTCACTCATGTATCTTCAACAAATGTTATAGTTGCATTGTGTTGAGTTATCTTGCTATTAATAATCTGATCTTTGAATCATGATATTGGTAGCTAGCAAATCTTATTTCAAATTTAGTTAGTAGTTTTAAAGTTGATTTTCATCGCATCTGCTCCATGGCTATGGGTTGGTGTTAGTTTTCCTTTTCTGCTTTCTAATTAAAAGCATACCTCATTTTCTTTATATTTCAAAAAATTGAAAAAATCATATCTTACGAGGGAGTTGTACCTTTTAAAATTTAGAGGAAGAACATCTTTGAAATGGTGATTTCTCCAATTGTTGGTTATCGATTGGTCATTCTCCAATTGTTGGTTATCGATTGGTCATTCTTTTGGGAATAATGGAGTCTAAGTTAATTTTAAAAAGACAAATATGTCAACCAATAGATTTTTGGTGATTCCATTAGGGAGTCAAAGCAAAGATAAATACAGTTCCTTGGCTATTCTATTTTGAGCCTCTCAAGTTATGTTGGATCTTAGAAGATACACAAGGGGTGAGTGAAGAAGAGGTATCGTTGATCCTATTTTTGAAGCTTTGCAAAGAGGAGAGCTCAATGTATCTCCACAACCTAATAGGAGAATTATATTAAGAAGCAAGCCATCTTTTCCAATAATAAGTATACATGTTTCCTTTTCTTGCCAAGCACTCATTTTACACGGTACAGTTGCTCCTGTAAATGTTAACTTTACTCATAATATGGCTAATCCTCCTCCTCTAGTACAGTGGGGAGCAACCATTGGACCTTTATCTCTTAGCGTCCAATTGTGTGACCTTCCTAAAGAGTTTAGAAAGAATCTCCTGAAGTTCAAAGGGTGATAGGAAGATTACTACTGACAAACATCTGATTGTCATCGCCTACAGAGTTTTGGAGTACAACATGAAGATGTAGCTAGAGATTGTTCATGGAATCATTGACAGATGTTGTAGCTGATTGGTTCTATCACTTGCCCAATGGGTCCATTAACTCATGCCCAACATTATAAAAATGAAGTTTGAAGACTGGTTCAAAAGTGCCAAAGATGAACACACTCTCTTAGCCAAGTTGACTTAGTTGAAGAAAAAGATTCACCAACCGATGAGAGAGTTTGTGGCTCAATTTAACAAGATTGTTAACTAGATTACCCCAATGAAGAGATCGACTACAGAGAATTTAAAATGTTTCTTTGTTAACTCAACTCCTTCAGATATCAGCTTTCATTTGAGGAGAGAAAGAGTGGTAGACTTAGATGCAGCTCAAGCTTTGGCAATCGAATTGGTAGATGACTTTATCAAAATGAGAAATGGAAGAAATAATTCCAAATAGGTGAAGCTCAACCTTCAACCTCATCTAACCCTATGATTCAAAAGGGTTGCTAATGATATAATCACCTTAACGAGGCAGATTCCTAAGAATACCCAATCTTATCAACAACCATATCAAGATATCTCAAGAAGGTGTCGTAATTAGCAACCGAGGTGAATAACAAGTAGTTGCAGTTACCCCCTGAACAATAGTAGTTAGCAATAGAAGCACCACCTAGAACAAGCAAAGGAAAAATGTACAAGTTCCACTTGACAACATACCACAATGGGGCCACTTGTCCTGAGATAAACAGGTACATGCAAATGGCGATGACTCATGAAATGATTTAAGTTGGTGTAGAAGAGACTACCTCAGGGGGTTATGGAAACTCTATAGTAAATTTCTTCGAATATACATTTGATTTTGAAAGAGAAAGCAACGTATGCACATTGGACAATGTTTCTTACGTGATGCTTACTTGAGGACAACAAAATGCTAATAAAAAAGGTATGCCACACTTACACAAATCTAATACCCCTCATAGGGATACTCCTTATGTACCTAATTCTCATAAACCTTTAGATGTTTCCCATAAAATTCCACTTGTTCAGTCTTCTAATAAAACCCCAAACCCTTTTGACATAGTAGACTACTGCAAGAATTCTAAAATTCAAATTTTGTTTGTTGAGTATTTAAAATTGAATCCTGGAGAGCTTGATAGGTTAGTAAAGTTTGTCAAGTTTGAATGTTCTGGAGTCCACCTAATAGATGAAAACCTAGCAAACCATGAAGCTTCTTCTTCCATCCTATCTTCAAACACCAAAGATCATTCCCCTGTTGTGTCTGAGTTGAAACCTAACCCATTCTATGTGTCTTTATATATAAATGGCCATAGATTGAGCAATTGTATCATTGATTCCATAGCTTCAAACAACGTGATGCCTGCCTTGGTAGCTAAAGCTTTAGGGTTATCTTTGACCAAGACATTTGGGAAGTGTTATTCGATGGACTCCAAATAAGTCCCTCTGGTTGGTCAAATCAAGGACGCCCAAGTGTCCTTAGCCACTTACTCAAGCAAGAGGCTTAAGCTAACAATTCTAGTTACCAATATCCCTACGAGTTATGGTATGTTGTTGAGTTGGAGCTTTTGTAAAGATTTAGAGGCAGAAATCCAGATGGACTGGTCACATGTAGTAATCCAACTTGGTAGCAAGATAGTCCATCTAGAACTAGACTCAAAGGCTAAGTTCACAGCTTTGAAATTTGATGATCCTCGCTCCCAAATTTTATGCGAACAATTAGAATTTGGTAACTACGTGTTCTCAAAAGATATTAAGAGTTGAAATTTCCTCAGTCCTGATATTTATTAAGAATTATGGACACTCAATTTCAATGACAGTTGTTCCAATTCAAGTTCTAGTGTTGGGGTAGTATTAATATCACCCGACATAGATAAGTTCCCCTCTTAGAAGTTGGAATTCAAAAATATAAAAAAATACTATTGAATATGAGGCCATGTTGTTAGGGATAGCAATTGTAAGGAAAAATAGATTAAGTTAAGAGCAATGGGAAATGCCAAGTTGATCATTAAGTAAGTGAGGAAGATATTTATAGTGAAGAATGAAAGATTGAGATGCTATAGAAATAGAGTCTAGGATGAAACAAAGGATCCTGACGCTGTCTCAATTGAAGTTGTTCCTAGAGATCATAATACCAAAGAAAATTCACTAGTCATCTTTGCGTCTTTGCTCCTCCCTCATCCTGATTTCAAGGATGGCTCTTATGGGATTGAAATGATCTATTGGCCTAATGTACCAAACAATGTGGAGTTTTGGTGGGTTTTCAAGAATGACAAACAAATTCAGCTTCTTAGAAAATGCAAAATCGTTCATGGAAATGTATTTCAAAGGAAGTGAAGGTGCATGTGAAGAATTAGGGTAAAAGCACAAAGTTGTGTCACACTTTCGGCCAAATAAATAGTTCTGAGCAAAACATTTTTGGCCGAATAGGTTTCGACCGAAATGACATGGCCTATACGTGGCACACAAGGTTTCAGCCAAATCCAAAAAAAATAAATTTTTCCCTTTGCCGATTTGAAATTGGCTTATTTTATGTGCGGGGTTTCTATAGAAAGGGCTTCAACCGAAATCCTTTCTATAGAAACCCTTTCTACTAAAATTTTCTATGTGGCATCCTAGTTGGCAACTAACTCAAATTTTTTCAGAGTTTTCTGAAACTTTCAACTTCAACTAAGTATTTCTTCAGTCAGAATGATGTTTTTAAAAAAAAAAAATACCCTGTGAAACGGGTGGTGAATCCGAGATATGTAATTTTTTAATATTTTGATTAGTTTAAATATATTTTATTTTTAAAATAATGCAAGTAGGTTGTTAAATTTTAAAAAGAGGGTGATGAAATTAAAATATATATTGTAAAAACATATTAAAAATATATGGTGCACTAGAGGAGAGAGTCCTCTTCAAAAGGGTATAATTTTTTTTTTGAAAATGATTAAAAAAATAGACAATAGTTGACGTCCCTTGAAAACTGTCAAATTTTGACAAAATTGACTTTAAAACGTTATTACGAGAAAAATATACATTAAAATTTGAATTTTTTTTCCATGCACTAGATATTGAAGTTACCTATTTGGAGAAAAAAAAATCTAGGGAAAAATGATTTTTTTTTTCAATTTGTTTCTTGACGTCCCGTGAACGTCATTTTTTTTATATATTTTTAGCATTCCAAAATTTGTTCTTAAATTGATAAAAAAAATAATGAAAATAATTTTTAAAAAATATGAAAAAATATAGGAATAAACTTCGTCAAAAGTTATACATTTCATTAGTTTACATCATTTTGAAATTCAAAACATAAAGACCACTTTTATGTGGTCGAAGTTCCAAAAAAAAATTGTTGTTGGTCGATTCCTTTATAAAGTGTGACACAGGTTTGTGCTAAATTACCCATTATGCCCAAACAAAGAAAAGGAACTAGAAGAAGAAATAATACAATTAAAAGGTAACAAGATTCCTTAGGGATTGATTTCACTGGAACAATTATTTGATAGGCATGATAGGTATGTCAAGAAAAAGATGGTCGAATCCATTAACAGTTCTAGTGAATATGAAACTATTAATATTGGGACCCAAGACGATCCAAAGTTGATAAGCATAGGTAAGTGTTGCACTCAAGATGAGAGGACCGAATTGATTTAGTTTTTGGTGAAGTATAAGGATGTCTTTTCTTGGTGTTATGATGATCTAAAGAACTTTTTGAATAGACAGTTGCAACACCAAATACCTCTTAAGCCCGGGACATCACCTTTTCAACAGAACAGAGAAATTACAATCCTAAGGTCACTGACGCCATCTTCTGAGAGATTGATAAGATGCTAAAAGAAACAATCATTTACCCCATCCATCGATTTACTTGGGTCTACAACAAGAACAAGGAAATTAGAATATGTGTAGACTTCAAGAATTTGAATCAATCCTCCCTGAAGGACAATTACCCCTGCCCATGATGGATCAAGTGCTACAAATAGTGGCAAGAGCAGAGATGATTTCCATGATGGATGGATTTTCAAGCTATAACCAGATTAGTGTGGCTAAAGAAGACCAACACAATATGACCTTCATAACCCTATGGGGTACATTTTCCTACAATTGAATGCCTTTCAGACTAATCAACATTGGGGCTACATTTCAGAGAGACATGGACCTATCCTTCAGTGACCTGAGGAATAAGATTATAGTCATTTATTTGGATGACTTGACTGTGTTCTCCAAGAAGAGAGAGAATCATCTCAGGGATCTACAAAGTATCTTGCAAAGATGTAGGGAACATGGTATCTCCCTTAATCCCAAGAAATTATCTTTTTTGTTACTGAAGGTAAACTATTGGGACATATTGTGTCTAAAGAAGGGATTAGGATCGACTCAAAAAGAGTTAAGTCTATCCAACAACTAAGCCTTCCTTCTGATAGGATAGGTGTGAAGTATTTCTTCAAACGGGTGAATTACCTAAGGAAGTTTGTTCTGGATTTTTCAAAAATTACTAAACATATAGCTAAGATGATGAAAGAAAAACAAGGTTTCAAGTGGAATGATGTCGAGAAGCAAGCTTTTGAAGATATGAAGGTGGTAATTGTCAATGCCCCTATGTTAGTTCATCTGAATTTTAGTAAATATTTCATTATGTACTACTATGCCTTAGAACATACTATGTCTACCATCCTCTTGCAAGAAAATGACCAAAAGATCCAAGCTCCTATTGCTTTCATGAGCGCCCCGCTCAAGAAACATGAGTTAAAATGTTCACAGATTGAAAAGCATGCATTCATTATAGTCAAGGTTGTCAAGTAGTTGGGTTCTATATTCGTCATTCTCGTGTTGTATTCATTCCTAAACTAGCAGTCAAGAGTGTCCCTATGCAATAGGATTGGTTGCAATAAGAGAGAAGCTTGGGTGGCCAAGGTGTTGGAGTATAATTTGGATATTAACCCAGCAAGTTGGTAAGAGGTAAAGGTCTCTATAAGTTATCAATGAGAACGAACCAAAGGATGAAGAGGAGTGCCCACTAGTCCTATTGGTGAGTCTACAAGACTCAAGGCTTTCTAACATTGCTTATTATCTCACCTATGGAGAATGTCTTGTGCACCTTTCCCTGAGGGAGAAAAGGAATATCAAGCTGAAATCGTCCAAGTATGTGATATGGAATGACATACTTTATAAAAGAGCTCTAGATGGAACCTTCCTGAGGTGCGTGGACAAGAACCAGCAACAAAAACTTCTATTCATTTCATAATGAGGCTTGTCGAGGCCATTTTTCATCTTTTTTGTGATGGATTTCAAGATCCTTAGGCAGTGTTATTACTGGCCAAGAATGTTCAAAGATGCTTATCATTGGGTATCAAATTGTGAAAAATGTAAGTTCACTGGCAGATCTCAACTTGCTACCCTTCCCTTGAAGTTGATTGTGATTGAAGAGCCCTTCCAACAGTTGGGTTTAGAATTTGTAGGGCCAATAAATCCAACTTCAAGTGTTGTCCATACTCATATCCTAATGACTATAGATTACTTTACTAAATGGGTTGAAGTTATACCCTTAAAGCATACTACCTTAGAGGTGGTATGTGACTTTATCAAAGAAAATATTTTAGTGCGCTTTGGAGTACGAAAGAAGTTGGTGACTGATAATGCAACTAATTTCTCATCCTCATATGTTGTCCTTCTCTGTTATGAGCATGAGATTTCTATGTCGCATTCATCTTATTATTATCCTCAAGGTAATGGCCAAGCTGAGTCTAGCAACAAGAACTTGATGGCGATTATGAAAATTTTGGTGGATGAAAATAAAAATAAAAATGGAACAAGAAATTATATGAAGCTCTATGGGAAAATCAGACTACACCAAAGAGAGCAATCCAAATGTCCCCCTTTGAACTAGTTTATGGAATTGGCTTGGCTCTACCCTTGCCATTAGAACTAGCCATCGTGAAATTGCAAATCATCGTGGAGGATTAGCAATTCCAAAGTTCCCTAGAGAAGAGGGTTATGTACTTAAGTGAATTGGAGGAGCGACAGGAGGATATGGTGGACAGGATTACCTTACATCAAGTTTGGGTCAAGAAATTTTTTGATAGATGGGCTAGGCCTAGGAATTTTATGGAAGGTGACATAGTGTTGCTATGGGACAAGAAGCGGGAGCCTAAGGGAGTTCATGGAAAATTTGATTCTTTATGGATGAATCCATCAAGCATATGAGAATAATGCCTTCAAGCTAGCTTATCTAGACGACACTGTCTTGCCATTGCCATACAATGGGTAAGACCTCAAGTTGTATCAAATGTAAAACAGGTATCCCCTATTCTTGTATACTAGTAGTTTAGGAGTTTTTTGGTGTGCGTCCCATTTTTGGTGTCTTTTGGTCCTTTAGTCAATGTCTTTAGAGTCATATCTTTCAACTTTATCACCCAATGAATTTCAACTAGAGTTTGCTAGGTTATTTTGCATCCTTGTCAGTCTACATCCTCAATCAGAGCCAACTGTTTCCTAACTCCTAGTCTTTTGAGTCCATGAAGCATTCTCTTACAGTTGAGAGTGAGTCTAAGTCTTGTCTTGCTTAATAAATTGGAGTCTCCATACTTACTCGGTTCTTTTGTTTATTACCGATCGATTATCAACGAGGCTTTTAAAACTTTATCAACTCTCGATGAGGTTTTCATAACCTATCATTTTTTCGACCCCACTCTTTGTTAAGTCGTTAAGTCTTGAGTTAGCTCTAGTCAAGTCGTAAAGTTAGCCTTCCATAAAGTTGTTGGTTTCCATTCGGAAACTACACAGGCTTTCAAAACTAACTCTTCCTCCAAAAGAGTTCTTCATAAAGATAGAGATGTTCAAAGGAAAGGCGGAAGCGAGATGGTATGTTGTTTTGACAACTTTCGTCGGAGCCGATGGAGGTTTCCATAATTAAAGTTGATGTCAATGAGATTCTACAAGTGTCGTTGGTGCCCAACTTCAATAAACAAAAATTTATGCAAAGGAAGAATAACATTCAAAGTGGGAAATAGGAAAGGTTTGAAAACTTTGTCAGACTCTGAATCAATCTTGAAAACGTTTTAAAAACCCGACCCTATTTGGTACATTACAAAGTCTGAAATTGGTGCCAAGTGGCCTGCTTATCAAAGAATTAATGTTTTAAGATCCGAGTTAGGAGAAATAAATGCCTAATTGCATGTGGATTAAAGTTATTTTTTGTGGCTTAATTATTCTCACTATGGAAGGAATTGAGGTTTGCACAACAGATAGAAACGGAGACAGGACCAAGACTCGCAGAGGGAACCCAACTAGAATTGGTGGCATAATTACTAGTAAAGTGGCACCCCTGAATCCCTTTCTATCTATAGAAAATTTATTAGATATCTTTGTGGAAGGGAAAAGCTATCCAATTTTTCTTAACATTAGAAGTGGGTATTTGAGGCAAGATGAGGTATAAATATCTCGGGTATGAGTATTTGTCTAGCTTAGAGAGCTCACTACTAGAAATAGGTGATACTAAACTCGGTCATATTAATTTGGGAGAGTTTTGGGAGAGAATTAAGAGACCAGACAGAACTCACATTATTCAAAGGATGGTTGAAAGTGGGTTGTTAGAAGCGGTTTCCTTTTCTGTAGCAGTGCAGTGTACGGATTTGGTCCTGGAGTGCATGAGCTGCTATAACCCTGAAACTCAAGAAATTTGAACTCGTGACAACAATTTATTTATAACTTTGGACTAAGCCACCATTAGTGGTTGCTTCAGGTTTCCTAAGAGGGAGGTGTTCGCAGAATTCAACTTCACCATGTCACAATGTTAGTTTTATGAGTGGAAGGGATATTACAATAATGTAATTACAAATGAATGGTTTGCAACTCTCAAGAAAGGGAAATCCCAATTGCCCAAGAACATGCATAAGTCACACTTCCGAGATAAAATTTTGGATATCATTGTCCTCCTACACAGCTTAAGAGGGAATGAGAACGCTCAATATTTTGAGGAGTGTCCATGTACTTTTTCGTCCAAGTCATTTGCACTGGAAGGCAATACTTGGATTGGGCTACTATATTCAATAATCAATTGCATTATATGATACACAATTTTGCAGGTTATAGGCGTTTTCACATGTCTTCCTACCTTTTCTATACATTGGCATGTACAAGACCATGGATAGGTTTAAATCATGTAGAGGACTACGATGAGCAGATTCAGATTTATGATTACTATACCGACTTGCAAAATGATGGATCTTAGTATTCCAAAGATGTGTTTATGAACACATTCAAGTAAAAATCATAACTCAAGCAAATCTTCTTGAGGATGTCCTCTTATTCCCTACCATTTTTTACCTATAAATCAACAAACTTGAAAAATGGCTAAATTTACAAGCTGGAGATTCTATTTTTTATTTGAGCATGTTGTGAGACTTGCATGCCAACAATCACATTTTGATTGCTAGAGAACTTATATGCCTCTGAGCACTTTTGCAAAGTTACACCAACGTGACCAAGCTCACAGTCTTCTCCAGTAGAAAATGAAACAAAAAAAGTTCTTTAATTTTGAAGGGAGCATTTTAGAAAAAGTAACAAAACAAAACAAAATACTTTGAGAATGATTTCAACAAAATAAAATCAATTGAAAAACTTGCTAGAGGAAGAGACATTAAGGAGGTTGGAAAGGAGGTTGGAAAGCACTTTATGCTTTGTAAAATAAAGGAGGCATAATGATGGAATTGAAAAACTCTCTAAATTTTATTCGAGTTATTACAAATTTCAATGGTGCTTTATGGGTGCAAATTATGTGCTTGCAAAACTTCAAACTTCAAATGGAAGCAAATAGAGAGAATACAAAAATACATCATCACAATCACATTCAAACTAAAAGCTTTAGTCCCTTAGTGATATTTTTTTAGCTAAAATTGGTACATTTCCTATTGAAAGCCTTGCCACAATGTCTCCTTAGACATCTAAAAAAATAGAGCAAATGGAGACAAATAAATAACTTAAGGTTGTCATCAAAAATCTCTTGAATGAGAGAATAAGTCTTGGATGAAATAAAACATCCAATAGATGAGCAAATGGAATATGCACATGAATACATATCATAATAATAGCAAAGAACTAAAAAACTTTTGTTATAGATAAATTCAACAAATTTGCATGGAAAATGCATGTTAAGGAGAAAGAAGAATTATTAGTTCAATGAATTTAATCTGACCTATGAATAACAATAAAAAGACTATATAGGGATCAAAATCCCTTGGAAAGCAAAGATTATCATGGTCCAATTAAGAACTAATTCACATCATCTTCAATGTGATGTAGACAAATGAAAGAGACCAAAAGAGGAATGGAACGAGAGAATTTGTACCTAAATTATTTTAGAAACAATTTTTTTACAAAATTTGTTTAAAAAAAAATAGATTGAAAAAATTTCATCATTAAATTAAATAATAAACGAACATTGATTTATAAAAAATGTGAAGATTTATTGTCTCATAAATTATCTTCGACCTCATAAATATTAATTTTCTTATATGTAAGCAAAAGACTTCAAATTCCCAATAATCCTTATTTCGTAAGAAGTAAATTTTAATCTTAAAATCCTTCGCTTACTTTGACTTTTTTATATAAATGAAAGCCTTCATTGAAAGCAGATAATCAATTCATCCGTGTTTAGGCCGAAATCAACTGAAATTTCACTTATAAATGACCTTTTGTCCTACATACTTAGCACAAATATTTAATTTGGTTGTAATAATGTTAACCTCGTTCGAAGATAAGAATGGTTTGAATAGACCAAAGAATGAAATGGTCGCCTTCCACCTATACGGAATGAATGAATGAATGAATGAAAGATTTTAATGACGTCCACGAGACTAAACAGTCTATGGGACCAAGAAACAAACTTAATTTTCTTTCATGCTCTTTTCTAAATCAGATCTCCTACTATTGATTTTGACAAGAAGACTAGCCGCCTGATTGATCTTATCCTCCTCGAATAACTGCTGCATATTGTCCATACACAAACTATTTGCATACTGTTTACGAATGTCTTCATACGCTGTGCATTCCATGAAGAAGTGTCGCTCCGTCTCAACCACCCCCTTATCGCAGAAAATGCAAGTTCTTTCTTCCCATGTTTCCTTAGGAGACTTCCATCTACCGGTCTCACATCTAAGATGATGCGATCCCGTCCTCAGTTGTGCAATTAACACCCTCGCTTTCCCTTTAATAGCAGCCCCTAAATACGTTTTTTCGCCATGATCCTTTGTCGGGTTAAACTCTTTGACGTAGTATGCTTTTTTTCGCCCAATCTGATTTGACCACATGGCAGTCCTAAATTTTTCCTTCACGTATTTTTTTATTTCACTATTGGTGCTAGGACACTCCTGTAATTTGATGTCCCACTTGTTCAGCCTTGGAAGGTCAGACCTAATCGCTCAATAAAACATTGGTGAAACTCCTGAGTATAATAAGAAGCATCCAAAGACGCGACAAAAACTTTACATACATTGACCACTTAAACGATATGGCAATTCACGCTTCTATAAATGAGTCTCCAAGAAATGTTTAGCTTGCCTTCTAACCAATTTGTTTTGATGGGAAACTGAAAATAAAGAAAGACCTTTATCATATATTTTGGGATTGAAAAGTTTATTCGTTTATATTTAAATTTTGTTTCTTATATCAACGTGTATATATATACACAACTGATTACAAAGTAGGTTTGTCTATCAAAGAATCGTAACAAACCAAACCAATTCCAGAGAATCAAAAGGAGTGGGTAGTGATATCTGGATAACATGGAAGGTTGACACTTACTATAGAAATGTAACTCCTAATATAATTTTAAAGAATTTTTTTTTTTCTAACGTTACACATTCAACCCTCAACATGGTTTTCATATTGAGCAGTGGAAGTGTTTGACTTACGCAAAGTACAACTTTTAAGTCCCTGGTACGAAGCATTCAAATTAAATATGCCTCCTTACATAGAGATGTATACTCTTGTGAATGTCGAAAACTTATCTTTCTGGTACATCTATGTTAGATAAGGAAGATCACTTATTATCTTTCATTGCAGGTGCCACCAAATGCTCAAGAAAGCTTGGAACAGAATTTTTCAGAAAATGTAACAAAAATAAAGACAGTTTCCAAGTTAGATTGAAAGATCAATTGCCATGCAAGACAAGTGGGTATTCCAATGACGAGTGATGGAATTGTGGCCATATTTATTTAAGTCTTTAAGCTTTTGGGAACCAGAAGCATTTCAATTAGAGAGGTGTGATCCTAACTTGATCACGAAAGTATGTTGCAATTAGTTTGACTGAGAAAATTCAAGTTGCTTAAAAGTTTATATTACTATTAAGTGTTCAAGACATGGTTCCTTTCCCTCCACGGTACAAAGTTGGGGAAATAGGGAGCATATAATTTGATCAAACGCAAAGCAAACATAAACAAGTTCCGGGGTTGACCCAAACGCCCAAGGTACATCGGATTGGAAATCCAATCATATTTACACCTTCAGCATGTCCGAAAGATAAAGCACGTCTTTATATCAAGAACTCGACCTAAAAACTATGCCCGCAAAACTAAAAACTATGCCCGTAAAAACTATGCCCGCCAAAGTTCAAGCAAACAACTGGGGAAGTTCTGAATATATTTAAAAAACCTTGGAAATTCAGCTGCCTGAAAAGGCAGCTAGGAAGAGTGAGTTTGAAGTTAAAAGTCCAAATATGAAAGCCAATTGCACTGATGTCCTAAAACATCTCAAAAACATGTCTCCTGGCCCAAATAAATCATGCTCACCAAAATAAATGCAGACAACTTGAACATGTTTTCAATTATGTCTTCAACCTTCGACGATTTGAACAAGCTTTATTAGCAAGGCAAGCTTGAGGAGCACTCCAGTAATTCCAACGATGTTCATGGAGGTTGAGAATTTTGTTTTGTAGATATGGCATGATAATAGTGGACAGGACAATTTGAGTCTTGAGAAATTAACTTCGTAAATAGGGCATGATTATGGTGGATATGACGCGCATCCTCTTCTTTAGGTTTCCAACATTGGGCTTCCCCTGGAATATGTCTGTGTTGGTTCCCTCTTTTCATTTTTGTTCTAATGATTTGCTTGCTTCAGTATTTTCATTCCATACAACTGCTATCATCTAATTCATCACTTAGGGCATCACAATTCTAAATGTAATTTTGTTCTTTTAGAATAGTTCTTAAAAGGACACTTCAATCATATCTTAATTCTACTATATTGATATTTGTATTGGCCAAACAGAATGGCATATCTATATCTTAAATACGATCATAAATGCTTGGTATCGTCTATTGGTACAGTGGAATGGTAAGAAGCGTTCATTTAGCTTAATTAGTCATTCAAAATAGATATATCAGAAATTTAATATACTGTAATCAACATAACAAACATTTGAGGTTTCTTCAATTTTACTTATATTGAATTAGCATTATACCCAGATTTTTGAATTGCATTGAGTACTTCAATTTTATTACACCACACTAGTTGGTCTAATATACAAAATCTTGTATGCCAAACTTTTGAAATAAGACCAATATATTAGTTTTGATCTGCCAACCTTTAAGATCATCCAAGATCATCCAGAACCGCAAATCTTCAAAATAAAATTAGAAAACCAAGAAACTGACATTTATAACCAATTCTGCTTCCGCAATCCAATGCAAAACTTTGGAATGTTGCAGTACACCTCATTCAAAAATTGTTTTTTCCAAATATAAAGAATATGCAATGGCTGTTACAACATAGAATTGCCAGTTTATGTGAAGAAAACTGTGAATGCATCCTCAAGAATATGTCCTCGGTGACCCTTACACGCACAGGCATGTGCATGTGTGAGTGAATCAGTGAGAAAGAGATAGAATCATTTGCCAGATAAAGATTCACAAGATTCATAGAATCTGTTTTATGAAATTCATATTGCCATTCAGCAAACAGCGGAATCTACAAAAATGGTTCGATGCTCATCTCAACCATAGAACAGGGATCAAGAATATCAAAACGAGCCAGGACCTGGAATCAAAAGAATAATTAGAACTATAATCAACATAAATACTATAAAATTCAAAAGCTGAGTAAGCTAATTCATAAACCTACCAAATATGGATATAACAAACTAAAGATTTACTCGTGGATTCATCAATTACAACAGATAAGATGCTTGTATTTTGTTAAAAACATCTGTTCAAGAATTCAAAATGTCAGTAATTCCATTTTTCATTTATGGACTTTTGATTCTCCTGAAATTAAAAAGTGTCTTCTATTGGTACAATGCGATATCCCAATCATATTTGTGTGTATAATAAATATTCTCCTTATTTTGAAACTACTGCCTGACAAGCTCATGTTTAACAATAATTGCTTGGAGGAGTCACGGAAATGTTCTTGATTATCATTCCCATGAATTTTGTATTGTGAAATATCCCAAATCTGAGGAGATACGGGAATCTATCTATCCTCCCACCATTAACATTAATTACCATCCACAATTATTGAGCCTAGCTGTTTTGAAGCTTTCAATTCAGCAGATCGGTTAACAAGAAGGTAGGCTCTCAAGACATCGGAATCTTAAATCCGGTGTGGGCCAGCCTTCTATTTGATTAAGTTGATTGTAAGTTATAAATCCCAGGCACAGCTCCTGTTGATGAGCATCTTCTGAACCACCAAGCTTATGAAAACTGTTTAAGACTTATGTTATGCAAAGAACTCATCAAGAAGATAAACTCTCGGAACATTATAATCCTGAATCTAGCTTGAACCAATTTGACCTACTTATTTGTATTTTATAAATATCAGACACAACTCATTTCCATAACCACAAAAAAAGAAACCATGGGGACAGAATTATATAAGTGATAAGTCCACTTTGGAGACAAGTGGAGTAATATAGAATTAGGAGATGACCCATTTGTAGCATCCTTTCAAAATGAGGTATGAAATCATTATCCCATCCACCAGGTGAACCAGGAGAAAGGCAAGATTGCTTTTCCTATGAGAGCATGGTAAAAGAAAGCTTGGATCTGCTTCTTGACCCCTAGAATATTGCTATTATATTTCTTGTTAAATTTTATCATCCTTGTGCCATCTACCAGCTTTCATAGTTCAAGAATGCTTTGTCAATTTCTTGGCATTTCCAAGTATATATTTATTTTTTTAATTTTTTTTGTTAGATAAATCCTACCCGTTGACAGGGGGGGTAGGTCCCAAGATCTTAAGTTATTTCTTTTCCTTTGTTAGGTTACATTTTCTTAGGCTTGTTGGTTCCATCCTATTCCATGTCGTTTTATTCGCACTTGCCTTGCTTACTTGACATCCAACGTTCACCACTTTGCCTGGTGGCACACACCTCGGACATACCGTACTGACATTAGTCACATTGCCCAATCCTTAGTGGATTGTATGAGATGACTCCTTGAGTTGGCCTTACTGTCTGGAGAGAGTAATTCTGCCATATGTCGCATTGATGTGACTTCATGAGATGGTGGTTCAATCCAGCAGGTATGTTTTGGACATGTAACTTGCCCTTGTCATCCTATTATATATTATGAAATATATACAAAGTCTTTCTTTTCAAGCAAGAACACAAATTCTACTTGGAGTGTTTGAAAAATTCCAGTGCCATCTGCATTTTCAGAGCCGACTTTTCAACAGAATAAAGCAAAACGATAGCTTAAAACCTTTATTATGTACAATTTAATTGTTCACTACTAGCTTTCTATGGAAGTCAAGATGTAAGGAGAATTTCTATTAGGACCATTCTCTACTATACTAACTTCAGAGGAGACAATAATTTTCAGGCAGGATTTGATTTTGGTAATCAACATCACAAGTTCATATTTCCATAAGAGCGTTAAATATGTGCCTCTTAGATTGCAGGCTAAGACATTAGCTTTTACAGTACTTACTGGAAGAGATTTTCCTTCCAATCCCGTTGTGAAATTGGTATCATCTTATTGTTCTCAGAATCTCAAATATAATCTAAGACTCACTGAATGGAAGACCCCTCTAGCATTCAAATAGAGTTCAAATGCTGGAATTGATTCCAGATAAAATTTGCATGTTAATAACACATTCTTCTTGCTCTTCAACTTGAAAGCAAATGTAAGACAACCTTTAGATAATTTATACTATAATTATTAACAATCAACAGATTAACATTCTAACATTCAAAAATGCCAGCATATTGTACTACCTCAGGATGCACAATTCCAAATGCCCCAATGCTCTTCCCTTTAAACATAATATTTGCTTGTCTACCAGGGAAAAACTCTGGCTCCTGCAATCAGAAAACATCAGAGCAATGTTATTTATAAATTTCAATAAAGTGTTTATGCTAGATATGACCACTAGAATATTCAAAGAAAGTTCATTATCCTTTTTCCCCTGTACTAGTTAAACAAAGCCATTTGAATCTTACATGAGAAGGCCTTATATAATAACCCGAATTATCTCCAACTGAAACAAAAGGCACACCAACAATTTCCATAATTCTGTCCACCAGACCATGAATTACCTGCAAGAATCAACAAGTAAAACATGCAATGAGAAAATGCAGGGTATCTCAGACTTAATACTAAGAACTCCTTTTGTCCCTACTGCCTGAAAGCATAAATGATAAAGGCCTTTCTATAGGATGAAATGATCAAATTTCAATTTTATAGTGTAACAAATTTATTTCCAGTCAAGAGGAGTTCCGTTCATTCAATTGTTAAAAACAATGAAACAGAAAAGTATCTGTCATATTAGACAACAAAAATATATTTAATGCTCTTCTAGGAAACAAATCCTATGACAGATATATAGATAGCAGAAATAAATGACTGAAAAGACAAAATAGGAAAGCAAGAAAATCAATTCAATATTTGAAGTATTTCAACATGAATTAAAAGAAACACCCCTTAATTGATAAACTTACATATGAGACCTCTCGTTGGTAGTCAAAGTCAGACCTCAAACCTCACCATAGGTCATTCACCCCCAGAGCATGAACTTGAGATGAGGGGGCCCAGTCAGTGACATCATCCTCGCTCTTGCCTTGGGTCTTCATAAGCCCATGTCTAAGAGTTGAGGTGCAAAGTTGGAGTTCCTAACTTTAAAGGACTAGTAAAAATAGTCAAATGAAGAAACAGATATATGAATCTTCAACCAAGGCATTAGCTTATAATTTAGTTCCCAAGGATGAATGGCAGTGAAAAGACTGATTACTTTCAAGAAACCTGTTAGCAGTTCATCTACAAGTGACTCTTCAGGCTAGCCATATTGTGAACAGTATTATATTAATCAAATTCATGAAATTTTCACAGTCCAAAATGATTTAGCCAAAAGTTTTCTGGATATGAAGTGGTATGATGAGGAATTATCATGAAAAGACTGATTACCTTCAAGAAACCTGTTAGCAGTTCATCTACAAGTGACTCTTCAGGCTAGCCATATTGTGAACGGTATTATATTAATCAAATTCATGAAATTTTCACAGTCCAAAATGATTTAGCCAAAAGTTTTCTGGATTTGACTCTGTAGATTTGTGTAACAAAAATCTACCTGGTCAAATCCAGAAAAATATTAGATAAAAGTATTATATTGGTCAATCAACACGTCTCCTTAATCCTCACCTTTAAAAGGACCATCTTGCAGCACAATTGACTAACAGAATTTTACAGTTCTACAAGACTCTGAATCGCTAAAGTTGTTAAATGCATAGCTTGTCCTCAAAAGCTCGATAAATCACTAGGAAATTGACTGGGTAAGCACTAAAATAAGAAAAATGGCAGTAAGACAGTCTCAATTTGTAAGCCTCTCATTGGTGCTAAGTTACTATTTAATTCAGAGCACTTTGCATATGCATCTATGATATATTAGCAGAAGCAAGAGACCCTATGATTGCTCCTAGGTGTAATTAACTTTATCAAAAATTCTAGACATGTCTTCAAATAAAGAAATTTTAGGAGTGCACTCATGATTGTCAGAGTTCTAGCCTTCCCCTAAAATAGTTGATGAGTCTACCTCATGGTTTCATCCGATACCAATAACATCAAGAGATATGACAGCACAATTGTGTGCCAACTCAATGAAGAATCTATCAAGAATATGTTTTAAAATTTTATATTCTTCCTAGCGGTCTCACCAAAATCAATTTTTGACTGCTTCAAACCTCACCCATGGAGCCTTGAAGGAATTTTAGGGCCCACCAATCACTACTGACAATGGCTCCTTGTTTACACCAAAGAGCAACTTCATCACGAAGCTAATAAAGAACCATAATATGATCTGCTAGGTCCTCGGGTTTGATGATGTGATTGTGTATCACTACAAGTTAACTATCTAGTCATCCATTCAAAGTAAGAACAAATCAATTTTCTATTAGGCTGCCTATATATCATGCAAGATGAAAATGCAGTTTCAGTCCTATCCAAGCACTAGTTTCTTCACCTAACTCATGGTGTTGTGCTTTCATATAATCTTCAACCTTCATCTAACCATGAGTAAATTGGAACCATTTGGCCCTCATTCATGAATAGTGTTTGGGGATGAAACAATACATGAACCTACATGTAATCCTGATATAAGCAATTGCCAAAGTTTATAATATTTTGTTCCATCACTCAACTCCCAAGGATTTAGCCACTCTCTCTACAAGCCATCATAAAAGGAAAGCTGGGTATCCCGGCTAACAAGAAAATCAGATATAAGAAGACTAAGGATATTAATCCTCAACATTAGGATTGGTACCTAGAAGAGGCCCACACTTACACCAAAACATTTGTTGCCACAGCCATATTGGATCCCAGCCTTTCACACAAAGTAGATGTGCTCTCTCAAACTTTCAAGGCAACCCACCCTACCCAAGAAGCACTTTCTCAAGAATGAGGAGAAATTGTTCACTAGACCTGTCATGCTTGACAATCTCACATTCACCACTGAAGAGAGCCTTATCAATTCTGGGCTTCTTCTCCTTACAATCAACTTGCCTCAAGCTCAACAAACAAATTATGATCTAGAAGGGTTCTACACAAACACTGCTCAATGCACAACGTTAGGTGAATCACACATCAACCATTTTCAGTAGAGTTAAGGAGAACTACTCCTCATGGAGAAGCTCTTACAAGAACAAAAGCTGGCCATGGATGCAGACACTTTCTCAAAAATATTAATCTAGACTGTCTTGCAAAGAAGGATTGGAAGCAAAGCTACATTGAGGAAGATTCAACCTCAAGTGACAAAAACACTTCTCTCTCGAACACTCAACAAATAAAGGCAGCCATGAGCAAAGAAGTGGAATCTAGAGAAGAAACAAGACCTTATGTACAAATCTAAATCACACTCCTATTACCAAAACAATCCCCAACTCAGAATCACTACCACATGATTTTAGATCAGTGCTGAGAGTCACTTCACCAAGTAACAGTTTAGGCCACTCCACCTATTGCCTAGAGAAGTGCTTATGGAACAAAAAGCAAAAGGGCACACACCTTCACCTCTGAGGCAAGCCATGTCAACTCCACCAACACTCGAAAAAAATCTAAAGCTCAATGCTTTGCTCATGCAGCCTGGATGCTGACCAAGATGAACACAAATAGGTCTCACTGAAATTAAAGAACAATGCACCTAACAATGCATTTTAAGAGATTAGTCCCCCAACCCAATAAAGCGCTCCAGTACACATTTGAGTTAAGTTTGGTAGTCCAAAAGAGATGGAAAAAAGGGAAATGATGGAGCCCAATACCATACTGGTTCAGCTGTCTCTAAAAATAGCTTATAGAGGCTTTCTAAGCTGAGAAACAAATAATAGTGTCCATCTTCACAATGACACAAACCCAGACTTCAGTTGGGTCTCCCAACAAGTAGCTCCCACAAACAGCACTAAGGTACTTTGCAATAAAATTCTTTTGAAATGCCAATACATTTCCCAGAAGCTGGAAGATTACTTAATCAAGGAACAACCCCAATGATGAAGAGGTTGACTAACTCTCAATCTTAATCCTTAATCAATTACCTTCAGCATTGTGGGAGATTTGGCAGAGTTGAATAACAAGAAGATGAAAACGATGGCTGAGGAGGGTATTTAGCCATTCTCCATGACTTTTCCCAAAGGTTTCGTTGAACCAGAGAAGACCCTCTAATTCAATAAAGGCAGTGCAAATTAGTGAGATGATTTTTCCAAGGAAACCATAAGAAATATCAGCATTGTGGGAGATTTGGCAGAGTTGAATAACAAGAAGATGAAAACGATGGCTGAGGAGGGTATTTAGCCATTCTCCATGACTTTTCCCAAAGGTTTCGTTGAACCAGAGAAGACCCTCTAATTCAATAAAGGCAGTGCAAATTAGTGAGATGATTTTTCCAAGGAAACCATAAGAAATATCAGCATTGTGGGAGATTTGGCAGAGTTGAATAACAAGAAGATGAAAACGATGGCTGAGGAGGGTATTTAGCCATTCTCCATGACTTTTCCCAAAGGTTTCGTTGAACCAGAGAAGACCCTCTAATTCAATAAAGGCAGTGCAAATTAGTGAGATGATTTTTCCAAGGAAACCATAAGAAATATCAGCATTGTGGGAGATTTGGCAGAGTTGAATAACAAGAAGATGAAAACGATGGCTGAGGAGGGTATTTAGCCATTCTCCATGACTTTTCCCAAAGGTTTCGTTGAACCAGAGAAGACCCTCTAATTCAATAAAGGCAGTGCAAATTAGTGAGACGATTTTTCCAAGGAAACCATAAGAGGACCATAGATGATTTTTCAAGGGAAAGAGGACCATTAACGACCTCGAGGTTGAAAAAAGTATGGAAAAAAGTACAATGAAATAGGGCTTGAATAAATTTAAGGCCACAATGCAAACCAGTCCCAATCAACCACCAAGCAAAATCAAGCCATTGTTGGAAGAGACAATCTTCAAACCCAAGAGGAGACAATCACCAAGGATATTTACACCACCAAGCAATATTGTCAAAGCTTCCTCGCATACTCATAACAATTTAGGTAAATCTCAAGCAAGCAAATAGCAAAGAAGGGCTGCATCACAATTTGTTGGAGCTTCAGGAGAAAAGCAGTAGCTAAAGTGTAAAGTCAAGACACGAGCAGTTATCAAAGAAACCACTCAGCTCCTGAAATGTCCCCACTCTAGTCAGTATTCAGGAGCAGTGGAGTTAGCCTATTTCTTGGACCCTCGTGGGCTAACAGGATTTGGTTAGGGGGTCAGTGACCGTTTTGGTGGGTATTTGCATTCCCACCCCTTTCACCTCAGTATTGGTTTCAGTACAGGCATATGGAGTTCAGTGTTCACCGGCTTCTGACAGCACAAAAAAATATTGAGTTGGGAAGGAGTTATGGGTATTTTGGTGGTTAAATTATTAAATTAACTTAAATGATTTATTATAAAGTCAAATTGACTTTATAAAGTAAAACACCACTTAATACTTTATAAATTAATGAAATACTTTATTAAGTGATATTTAAATCACTTAAGGCACCCAACTATGGAAATGACTTAAAATACATTTAAATGTATTTTAAAACAAATGCAAAAGGGCAAATGGCATGCTTTTCTTGAAAGTCGTGCTTTTGAGGAGATATAAGGCAAAAGCTTCCAAGTCAACCTCATTCATGATTATTTGACATTGCTTGATATTTTCTTCTTTGTGGTTTTTTGTTTGAGGACAAGGGTTTCAGGAAACTTCTTCATTGGAGAGCGAAAATTCTTCATTGATGTGTGATTGTGAGACTGTGGAATACCAATTGAATGATTGCAATTGTGGGAGCTTCAATTCAGGAGTTCATCTATGCTTTCAAAGCTATTCTATTTATATGTGCATCATCCACACTTTTCTTCCTTGTTAATAAATCTTGCCACAGCCAGTCATCCAATATATATGACAATCTATAAGACAAACAATTCATTTTCCTTTTTGAAATCAACCGCTACATCTTTAAAGTGAGTCTAAAGATTAGATTAGCTATATGAGATAGCATAGCAAGGATACGCCTTTGATATTCACATTCAAAAATTCAAAGTGGAATCCGAGTTTCTCCGGTTCCTAGGACTGGCTCCCCATATGCGAAGAGAAAGAATCCTCACCAAAGGTAGTCACCTCGCATTATTCCCAAATTTAATATCATCCAAGAAAGCAAGGTGCACATCACAGAGAGAACTGAAACCAAGAAGGAAATTTAGATAATACTTTTTGTACGAAAATTAAGATATGTTGTCAATAAAAAGTGAAAACTAATTAGAAAAGATAATTTAGGGATATTGTTTCCATAAGGGTGGAAAATAGTTGGAAAAGATTGTATCTCCATTAAGGTCAAATATATTTGAGAAATTTCAATGTAGTTCATTTTAAATCCATGAATCCAAAAGCAATTCACCTCAGCTCATCGTTTATCAAAGAAAAAGAAATCAAAGTATATTAACTTCTAAATCTTAAAAAAATAGAGAAGAAATTAAGTAAAACTATGTTTGTAACCCTATAAAGAAGTCAAAAGAAAAAGATTAGAATTAAGTTGAAACAAGAACAATAAAGTGGCTTCCTCAGCGAGAGATGCCATTTTTTCCATTGCTTCCTTCAACACTAAACAATAGCAACTAGTAACCAATGAAAGAATGATGAGCTCTAACAAAATCAAATCAGCTCGAGCTTAACATTGGCTTCATGCTCTGAATAGATATCTTCTAAGAAGGAAACAACTAATATCAATAAAAGATATACTACACTACATATTCCCCATGTTGTGTCCAAACTCCAAATAGATACCCCATCAATTTCTTTTAGGGACGCACCTACAAGTTTCAATCTACAATATGGCATATGATAAAGAAAATTCATTCTTACAATGCCCACATTACAATAATACACAAATGAACAACATAACCAGG
This sequence comes from Sequoia sempervirens, assembly GCA_007258455.2. Taxonomy (NCBI): domain Eukaryota; kingdom Viridiplantae; phylum Streptophyta; class Pinopsida; order Cupressales; family Cupressaceae; genus Sequoia; species Sequoia sempervirens. The sequence continues at coordinate 842,860,279 of VDFB02271358.1, forward strand.
AAATTAAATAATTTGCAGGAACCACACCCAACAAATAATAACAATGGATTAAGGATTGGCTTTTTCAGCAGTTGATATGATAATATTTAAATATTCCTGAAAGTTTTGATCAATATTAGTCAATTATAATATTAAATTCCTTTTACATGTGGAATTGGATCTGTTGATGCGATTTTCGTGACCGCACCAACATAGAATAAAGTATCCAACGGCTACTTCATTCTCTCTTGATCAAAGTATTCCGTACGCTAAGATTGCGAGAGAGATCGTACGTTCAACTCCAAGGTTCCTTCAATGCAATGGAATACACTCAGTTGGTTCGTTGTGATTTGCTCGTATTTGAAGGGGACTTAAGCAATTGTTCAACAGCAAACAACAAACAATAGATTAAAGGGTTTCAAGTGGTTCGAATGATTTGGCAGGTAAGTGCAAGTTTCCTAACACTAACTAGAAATGAACTAAATTTAAATGAGTGCAGGGATAAGAGATGATTCTACTCTAAAGTGTGGGACATGGCGATCAATTCTCGCAAACTTCAACCGAGCTTTGCTTAGCCTCACTTCTGACAACGTCCACAAAACCGGTGCAATATTCAAAGGAGTAATCAAAGGTATTCAAATTACGATTCAGCATGGAGACACCATCACAATGACGCATGCCAACATATAAACAATAATCGAAGTTAAGTTCACAATGTTCCAGTTGACCACGCAAGGCGAACCCACCGTCAGCGAGCCCGCTAGTGGTATGGATAAGTGAAGTTTTGTTCAAATTAAGCACCACATTCCACAATTACCAACTACTTGCATGAAATGAAATCTACTTTACTTTAAGCTACTTCAAGATTCTACGTGAATTGGAAGGACGAAAAAGCCTCACTAGCTACTCACAACAAAAGAAAAGATCACCATCAATCAAAATTCTTTTTATTGAGAGAGTGTTCACAACAACTTCTTACAAAGTATTCAAATGGAAGACTTTCCTTCCTTTTCAATCTAAGCTAAACTATCAAACTATGCTACCTTCTATTCTATCAATTTCTCTCTATTCCTTCTCTGCTATTCTAATGAGGTACAAATGAGGGGGGGGGATGCCCCTTTTATAGCTGGCCAAGTCCAATGGACGGCTCAGATTACAATCAAATAGATGGCCCAAATTGTGCCACCTCAGCCCTAACCCTAAAAACCGCCACCAAGAAGAGTAGGGTAATAAATGAGCAATTAATGTCCACCATCCTTCTAGAAGATTCTTGTCCATAGACACGTTCGCATTGTTCTTGTTCCTCTTCTTGACTGCAAACTGGATGAGTATGATCATCATGGCTTAAACTTCTTCCTTAGTCTTGAGGGCATTTCAGTGCTTGAGGATGATCTTCTTCTTAGTTGTCACTCTTGAACTCTTCAACGCCTGAGCCTTTCATTTTTTTCCCTTATTCTGAACTTGAAAGATTTTCTTGTCTTGGATTCAATCATTCCCGCTTGCCATTCGCCTAACTACGTTGGGTGCATATTGGGTCTTTGAGGAGAAATTCCAACACTTAGCCATTTCTTCCAACATGCAACTTTTCTTCTTTCGAGGTTGTAATGTTGTCTTGGATTACTTACTTCATCGCTTCAAGTCATCGTGCTCTGGCCCCGGCGTTCATCCTGCAAAACAGATAAAAAGAAGAGCATCAGAACACTTATAATAAAAGTTCACTTTACTCAACTGATATCCATGTTCTAATCTCCAAGGTTTGAGTGATCTAGTTCATCCTTTTCCTCTAGCAAACTTGATCTTCAAATTCTTCATGCCTTAGCCAAATTTCCAACCCATCTGCTTTAGAAATTATTTATTTCCTCTAGAAAATTCATCAACTAGGCGCCCGAGTAAAATCTCCATCTTAAAGTCTCCGGCAGGGCGTGAAGAATTTCAAAATCATCTCCTTGTCGAAGATATCCAGTACCCAAAAGGAAATTCTCTTCAAAAAACACCAAATTCATGTGTCTATAGATGGAGTACTTTTAATTTTTGAATTTTGTACCTTAGAAAAATATTTTCGTCAAAGTTTATTCTTTACTCTCTTCTTCCCTTGGGCGTAGTTCTTCTTTGCCTTGCCTTGAAAATTTTATTTAACTTCATGAAGTTGGCGCCTTCTTGGGGTGGTCAAGGAATTTCCATGCCTTAAAAAATTTTATCATCATCTCCTTTAGGAGGGTGCATTTACAAGGGTCCACAGGAATCTTCTTACCTTAGAAATATTTCAAAGCATCAATCTTCTTCATGGGGCATATCAAGTGTGGAGGAGGAAAAATTTTTACACTTGGAAACTTTCCTCCATCCTTTCTCAAGGTGGGCACATTTTACTAGAGGAGGTGGAACTTTCATTACTTAGCAACCTTTTAAGCCATCACCTTGCTTCATAATGGGCGCATTTGACTAGTGGAGGAGGAACTCAACACTTAGAAATTTTTTTGAACATCCTCCATGGCAAGGTGGGCGCATTTCAAGGCCCCTGCAGGAATTTCAAGACTTAGAAAAAATTCCCAAGTCAACCTCTAGCATGGGCGCATTTGGGGGGGGGGGTAGGAGGAATTTCCTACTTAGAAAATTTTATCAATCTACCTCCATCTTCTTGAGGGCGCATTTGGCCTCCTATACTTCCAATTTCACTTGCCTTAGAAAAATTTCTACTTGATTCTTCTTTGGATGGTGCATTTACCTAGGTGAGCTTCCATTTTATGACTTAGTTGAAACTTCATCACCAATTCTAGCTTCTTCATGGCTGAGGGCACATTTGGGTATGTGGACAGGAAATCTTCCTCACTTAGAAACTTTTTCATCACCTTCTTGGAACTAGGGCGCATTTAGGGGGTCCAACAGGAAATTTTCATGCCTTGAAAACTTTTTCTCCAATCTTCATCAAGTTGAGGGCGCATTTAGGAGGTCAAGGAGGAAATTTCACATACTTAGCAACTTTTCATTCTTCTGCCAGTCATCAACATGGGCGCCTTTCAAGGGGTGAGCAGGAAATTCTTCAGACTTAGACATTTTTTAGCTTGCTTGCCCTAGTTTGCTATATTTAGTAAGTTTCTAGTTTTCACCCTTCTGAAGCTTGGATTGATTTGAAATTTTCGCCACAGGATCCTCATGATCCAGTTGATCTGTTCACATTGCCATCTCGTGCTGACTTGCTATTTATAGCATGTTTCTAGAGGTGATTTACTATTTATAGTAACTGCTTGGTTTTAGGACTTCTGCAACTCCATTTAATTTGAAATCTGACCGACGTGATCCTCATGGGTTGACTGGCTTGTTCACATTCATGTCTTGCATTGACTTGCTATTTATAGCTTGTTTCAAAAGTGACTTACTATAAATAGTAAGTGCTCAGATTGCCTTCAAATTTTACCAGTGGAATCCTTGAAAGATACTAATCACAGTGGGATACACCGATTTCTGGCATTTGACCCCTCATTTTGGGTCCCAAAGCTGGAAACCCTAATCTGACTTGCATGTTGCTCAAACGATCTCTGTTTTACCCCGTTTTTGTTGCATGTCGGTCCGTTTGTGATACTGAAGTGTTGGGGGCGGCTGCCAGAGTGAATCTGCTAAAAATAGTAAGTCCCCGAAAAAGTGACCAACTCTGTTTGCATGTCACCCTGCTGCGTAGCTCTTGAAAAACCCATAAGTAATAACCTAACATGCATTGAAAAGTCCTGCATGCAAACCCTAAAAATAGCCTCTAAAGATAGCTCCTAAAAAAGGTCTTGATCCTTATTTGCATGTTACATCACTGCGAAGCTTTCGAAAAACCCACAAAGAATATCCAAACATGCGTTGAAGACTCCAACATGCAAACCCTAAAAATAGCCTCTGAAGTGAAGACTGTTGAAAGTTATCATCTCTTCTTGCATGTTATACCGTTGCGTAGGTCTCGGAAAACCTAGAAATATTCTTTAGACATGCATTGAAAAACTTCGCATGCAAACCCTAAAATCTGCTTCTGAAGGTGATACTTGCTAAAAATAAAAAGTTGTCAGATCTGACTCAAAATTTGCTAGCAAGCAATTTGACGTCAAAAGTGCTGAGAAAACGTCCCAAATTAGGTACTTACTAAAAATAGTAAGTTGTCAGAACTTAATGAAATTTTGTTGGGGACCTGCTGGAAGCTTGCTGACTGCAGTGCCAAGCTCAGATTTCAATTCACTCACCCAATTTGACTTCAAACTGACCAAAAGATCCAAAACCCTAATTCTCAGACTTAGCCAAAATTTCAAGTTTAAGCTCAAAAACGGGCACATCCCCGGAAAGGCAGACAGCAGAAAGAGACAGAAAGAAAGAGAGAGAGAGAGAGACAAAACCAAAGCCAAAAGACGAGGAACGGAGCAAAAATTAGGGGGTCCCCATTTTGAATGGGGTGATGTGTGAAAAGGTCACAACAAGATCTAAGGTTATTTACTCTGCTACAAAAATAAAAACTACAATTCACTAGGGTTTTCAAGGTATCAGTCTACATGCAAGACCTGTATAACTTATTAGTTTGACAACATGCAAAGAAATATAAAACATATATATATCATAAGCCAAAAACATGTAAATCATCTCCTGAGAAACCTTATACTCTAGACAATTCTCAAGAGAAGTTCCTTTATCAACAAAGGTGATCAAAATGACGCGCCTAGAGGATTACAAGCATTCAGCTACAAATCAACAGATGGTAATATATGTGATGCAGCTACTTTGTTAATTTCCTCAAATGAAATAGCTATTATCCTTTCATCTCCATTTCACTTGTCAAGATTATTTCAGTTAGTAAAAGAGGCAACAATGCAACACATTTTTTATTTTCTTCACTGGATTTGAACCCTCTATAAATAGTTCACACATTAGGCCTGGTTAGTAGCATTGCTTTCAAGTAAATATACAATGTCTCAATATATTTTCACTGCCTATTGAGAGAGATAGAGAGAGATAGAAAGAGAAAGAGAGAACCTCAAATCCCGAATTTGAGTTGCAATATAAAGCAGCAAGCTGGCGATGATTTGCAGCACCAACATCCCTTTCACTATCCAAGACCACAACATCGCCCACCTCAAATATCTTCACAAAAGAAATACAGAACCCATGATTAAAGTTTATCTCTTGAATATTCCTGTTAAGTACACTCCATTTTTTCTGGCTATCAAAGTTGCCATTAATAAAAGAACAAGAAGTGGATAGAAACAATCTAACACAGTATAAATTATTTTTTAATATGTGTTATCTGGATCTAGTCAAAAACAGAATCAGTTTAGCAGGACTTGCAATTGCCCTTTTGATGCAGTCCTATATGTTTGTTTGCAATTTGTCTCGAGCCATATAAACGCCTTAATCTGTGTATTTTCTTTGAATTTGAGAAATGCAGCCTAATTATAGAGAGACATCCATTAAAAAAAATACAAATCAAGGTATGAAATGACAATTGTGCTGTTACAAATCAAACACTACCAGTCTCTAGACCAATCAATCTAAAACTCTACTTTGGGAATGTCCATCTTCTTATTCCCATACCTCAGATTGGCTTGATAGACATTCACCATAACCTCATTCCCATATCTTGGTTTGCCTTGATAGGCATTGACCATAACCTACCTTATCCAGATGGCAAGTGCATAGTCATGAAAGTTTGTGTTATATAAATGAGAATGTGAAAACTAACATGGAAGGGCCAAACTGTGGTATGTTTGTGTACATCAAATCATATTTTTTCTCATGATATCCCATTATCCATTAAAAATGCAAAGACTCGTCCAAGCCAAAATAAACAGAGTAGTTGCCACTAATCTCACATGAGAGTTCTCTTTTTCATCCAATCTGATTCTCCTCATTTTATTTTTTCTGCTTCTTGGTTATCCACCAGTCTCTATGGACTAAAATAATGATGTATTTGAGTATGAATTCATTTATTATGGTGTATTAGACTTTGGGATTATCTGTAATGTGATAATTGCACTTCCAATAGGCCATGTAATGAAATAGTAGTGGTGCCATTTAGATTATGGGATGGCATCCTTGTTATTAACATCCTTGTAATGAAGCCACTTACAGTCTCATGTTTTAGTCATTTAGTTAGACGGTTAGTTACAATTAGTCAAACTAAATTCATGACAGTCAAGGATGTCCTTGGAATGATGTCACTCACTGTCTCTTTTGATTTGATCATTAGGTTGGAGAGTCAGTTAAATTTATTCAAGCCAAATTGATGATAATCAAGGATGACCTATATGGAAATTAGAAATTATTACCATCGATAACTTCAAGGTGACATCTATTTGGTGATTGAATTTGATTACTTATTTGAATTGTGAGTCGTGAGTCGATTGATAGCTCTTCACTTTCTTTTGACTTATGTCAAGTTGATTGTATGAGGCATAATGATAACTCACGTAGGAGGCAATCATCACAAAGTGAGTTCTATTTATGCACTTTTACTACAGTAAAACATACTCAATAGTTGAATGAATGAATAAGGTAAAGGTTGCCAGAATTTGTTAAAGCATTCAACTGTTTTACACATTGTGATTATTTTTAAGTGGCTATTTTTCTGTCTTCTACCTCTATGATTCTCCATTTTTCTTTGTCTTAATCCCTCTGCTTACAATTTTTTTTGATGTATTACTATGTCCGCAAACTTGCTGCAATTTACATATGAAAAAGTTTGTGACTACAGACAATAGCATTGATATGCATTTAATATATCATTTGTAGATTATACTTAATGCTTGCAGGCCTGTAGACCTGTCAATTTAGGAGTCTGCACTTTGAATGACACAAAGCATCATTACCATGCTGTCTTGATTTCAGACTTTCAGCTATGGTGCTAGATACTGCCCTGGAGTCTCCCATACCCATACCAATAGGGTTCTGGTAATGGTACTGGTGCAGGTAGCTTCCAGGTTCTTTTATTATTTTGGGTGCCTTCATAACAAAAACTTAATAAAAAACCACACGTCTGCTTACAAGAGCCGAAATTTAACAAAACACAAAACAATTTAAAATAACTTTTAAAGTAAGGTAAAACTATAACCATTGATAATTTTTCATATAGTTCGAGTTTGACTTTGATTATTGACTATTTTCTTATTTTTAATTGATAATATATGTGACATATCATATATTAGGACTAATTTAATATTTTGAAGTGTTATTTATTGGTAGTGTCTTATTTTTTGATTCATTTATTGTATATAACATTAATATTATGGTTATTTTTGTTTCTTTTGTCTATGATTTTTATATTTCTTTAAACTTTTTTGTACAAACATCCGAGCCATGCCATAACCAGGATCCAATTTTCTCTTTTAAATGCAAAACTCCTATACCCAAACCTGTACAGTAACTAACCTTTTCAATAGTTGTCTCAGTTTTCAATTAAATAGAATCACACAACAATAACAATCCAGTATGTTCACCTACCATAGTCAGGTAATCATACCTAGCCTTAATGTAATTGTAAAATGCATAACATAAAATGTTGAAAATTGTTAATCTGATGATTGGTATGCATGTTTTCCAACCTGGTACGAACGTACTTACAAAGATAGCTGTATTAATCATGATTAGTTTGATCAGCAATTCTATCAAATAATTGTGAGTGAATAACCTTTAAGGAACTCTTATGTGTCCCCCTTTCCTAAAAATATAATGCCTCACTCCCTCTTTCGTAAAAGATAATGCCTCACCACATCTACTGGATGTTTGCTTCCAGGAATAAGAATTCATAGCTATGGTCTCTCATAAGTGTCTCAGTGCTTTCAACTTGTTTACTTGCTATCATCATAGTTCACATACTTGGATTTGACTGGGACTTAGCAGACAAAAACATAAATTTTATGCAAAATACAGTTACAAAATGTATCAATTGAGCCTGTAAAACATTGGGGAAGTCCCTCTTATTAGATTTGAATACAAATAGTTTAATAGAGTACCAAACGCATCATCATCCAAATACAACCATCTTTAAACTCTGATTCACCCTTCAATGAAGAAACTCCTACAAGAAAAAATGGTTGGATTTATCAGACCTTCATGCTTCTTGTGCACCATGCAAGGTTACACACAACTCTCTAAAATCTGATTAATCATATATTGAAAAGTGTTTGTGTTGTGGCTCAGAAATTTTCAACATTTTTGCACATATTGCACAAGGCAAAAGTGTACACAAAGATCCCAATTCCTCCATACATTCTATTTGTTAAAAGACTAAAACAAGGTAAATATCCAATAAAACATTGCAAGGTTTGATTGAGTAAGGCAGACTTCACCTCCTCTAAAAAATGCAAAGGTGCATCAAGATACTGATCACCCAACCCACAACAGAGGCAAGTAAAGACAAATAAAAATAAAAACACTTCCACAAATAGGCTCCATTAGCTTTTATTATCACAATTGTCTTTAGGCTCCATTAGCTTTTATTATCACAATTGTCTTTCTCCCTGCCATGCTCAAAAGCTGTGTGAGCTTCAGCTGTGGACATCCATGGCTTTAATAGGTAAAAACACAGCTTTTTTGCAAGGTGAAAACCACATCCGAAACATGTTTGTGAGTACATACCATGTATAGTGAGGTCTAGGGTCAGACTCACCAAATAGTTGTGTGAGTTTGGCTCTAAACTCACCAAGTAATCTGTATTCCTGAGTTGCAAGCTTAAATTGTGAAATCCGGGCCCTCAAAAAAACCTGCAAGTACTCAACAACTCACCCCTAAAACTCACCAAGTAATCTACATTCCTGAGTTGCAAGTTTAACTGAGAAAACTCACCCCACAAAAAAAACTGTTCAGTACTCGGTGACTCACCGAATACTCTGCAAGTTTGCAAATTATGGTTATCATTATACACACACAATCTATATCAACTTATTTCAAAATACACCAACGTTACCCAGGGACGCGTCCCCGGTCCAAAAACACTGTCCTTGTCCCGGGGACGGGGGAATGGCTAGGAGACGTCAATTCAAAGAAGGTCAAAAAACATGAGAAACAATGAGATTGAGAGTGGAAGTGAGAATGAAGTGGAAATAGTTGATAGAAATACAAGAGGAAGTAGTGAGGGTGGTAGTGGACAGCGACCAAACCTATTTAAATGACCTTCAAAAACCATGGAAACATATGCAAAGGACCCTTTGAACAAGAAAAAACCTTTCCACCGATATGTTACACCTGTGGATCTAAAGCAAAAAGATTCAGGGGGAGTAGGGCATGGAATTGTCATGTTTGCCATAAAGATTTTAGAGGCAGCTACACAAGGGCATGGTCTCATTTTTTGGGTGTTGTGGGCCATGGAGGTAAAATGTGTCCAGATTTAAAAGAACATGAAAAGATAAGAGTTCCATAGATTGCAAATGGAGGTGGACATGGGCGCTAAAGGTGTCACAATGTCGGCACCTTCTTTTGCAAGTGCACAATCATCTATGCCTACGCCATCCATGGTTGGTAGTAGTGAAGTAGCCACAAGAGGAAAGAGGAAGATGAGTGGTAGTGACAAGGGAACTTTAGTTGAAGCTATGTTTAATGTGTAAGCACGAGAAGCTACAAAGTCTTCCATTGCCAAATTCTTTTTTGCTCATAACATCCCATTTCATGTGGCTCGTTCCTCATACTTCAAACAAATGATTAGAGAGGCAGCCACTATTGGTCCCTCATTCATACCCTCTAGAGATCATAAGCTACACACTACCCTCCTAGACAAAGAGTATTCCAAGGTTAATGTGCTAATGGAGGATATGAGGCAAACTTGGATGAGGACAGGTTGCTCTATTGTGATGGATAGGTGGACTGATGTTAGACATCGACCACTCATCAATATCATAGTCACATGCCCTGTTGGTTCTTATTTTCTCAGAGTTGTGGATTGTTCTAGGAAGCATAAGGATGCAGACTTCCAATTTACCACTTTGAGAGATGCCATAGAGAAGGTTGGGCCTGCTAATGTTGTACAAGTGATCACTGATTCAACACGTGTGCGCAAATCAGCTGGTTTGATGGTGGAGGGTGCTTACAAGCACATCTTTTGGACCCCATGTTGTGTTCATGCATTGAAAGACATAGGGAAGCTAGATTGGGTGAAGCAAGTGGTGGCAGAAGCTAGAGAAATTCAGATGTTCATTTGCAACCACCACAGCTCACTTGCTCTCTTCAAGACATTTTCAAAGAAGAAGTTCCTCAAACTTGTTGAGACAAGGTATGCCACTTACTTCATTTTGTTTCACTTTCAAATTTTGAAACTTCAAACATTTGTATTCCAAATTTGAATTTCCAAGTACATTGAGCCTTATATTGCTTTTGCCTTCTAATAAATATAGGTATGCCACATACTTCATCTTGTTGGAGAGGATGCTTGAGGTGCATGAGCCTCTACAATTGATGATGGTGAATTTGGAGTCAACTAGACGGTCTAAATCAAGTTCTAGTCAAGGAAAATCCATCAAACAAAAGATACTTGATGACAATTGGTGGTCCAATGTGAGATAAGACATTGTTGATTTTATTATTAAATTGTTGATTTTATTAAAACTTAAATATTAGATTGTTGATTTTCATATTAAATTTTTTATTTAAATATTTTAATTTTATTGTCCAATGTTAACTTTCGAAATTTATAACATGTCAATTAATTCTTTTGAACTTTTTGTTTGCATTTTGCAAATAGATTTGCTCTTTCATCTCACATATTGTAGATGTCATTAGATATGTTGATACAAACTCTCCTAATCTTGGAGAGATATATGAGACATTTGACAGTATGCTTGGGAAAATAAAGAAAACAACTTTAGCTAAGGATCCTACTTTGAGTTTATATGAGCAACATATTAGGCCCATTGTAAATCTCAAATGGTACGCACCAAGGGATGGTAGGGTACCTCCATGTGATGACCTGGAGGTTTTAGATGGATTCACACAAGCCATTGATAAGATGTATTCAGAGAAGCAAGCTTCAATACTTCGCACACAATTCCTTGACTTTGCAAATATTCGTGGTCCAACATTGAGTAAACCACAGGCAAGGTTGGATAGAGCTATTTTAGCTCAAATTGACCCTATTAGATGGTGGACATGGCATATATATATATATATATATTATAGAATTATAAACATAATGCCATAGACTCATAAGCATGCTCAAAATTATAATCATATGATCATAATGCCATAATGCCATAGAATATTGAAACAGTGAAATATGCCATACAGTAATACCTCATATAATCATATTCATAATTTACAAAAATGTAAATAGTAAATACTCAAGTCTTAAAATGTCATTACACATTGAAAATTCAAATTACAATCAAGACTATATTTAATTCAATATTACTATTCTTCAAATTCATCTTCATCAAAAGCATCAAGGTCATGGTCCTCAAGAGAAAACTTGCAAAAATCAACTATTTCAGCTTGGAGGCAAAAAAATGGTGTTTTTTGCTCTTTTGAGTTTGCAAAATGAACCTCATTTGGTCGGCCAAGTCAATATAAGGCAATCTGGGTACTTTTTAGGGTTTTATTTTATGCTTTTAAGTTGAGTTTTTGCCTTTTTCTAGGTTGGATGACGTGGGTCTGCCTGGGTCCTTCTGGGTTCTCCCCGGGTTCGGCCAAGGTTCTCCATTTTGCACCCGGGTTCTCTGTGGGTCCTTCATAGAAGGACACATAGAGAACCTGGGTGCAAAATGGAGAAGCCAGGCGAACCTAGAGAAGAACCAAACCAAAACCAGAACCCACACGTATTTTGGCCGATTCAAGGGGCTAAAATGAAGAACCCGGTAACATAGCTATAGAGAGGAATTGGTCCACATATAGCATTATCCACTCCCTCAAGAGGAATAGACTTACATCTAGACAAGCAAAGAAGCTAGTGGTTGTGCATAGTGCTCTTTGGCTTCAAGGTTGTCAAACTCCAAAGTATCGGTAGACTCCAGCTTTACAAAGAGATATTGATCCCGAAGACATGGCCCAAGTTGATGAGGAGGAGACACCGAAGGAATTGGTTGGGATTTTGTTGGCTGAGGTGGACCATCACAGTGGCAGTGACTCAGAGGAGGACTCTGATTTTGATGCAGTGATGGGAGATGCAGATTAGGGGCAGCAGTGCACTTTGTTTTTTTGTATTTTGAAATTCATATCATAATGTAAAACTATATGGCAGCAGTGTAGCCTTTGGGCATTTTGTTATGAGTTTATAAATTATAACTTGTAAGTTGTAAGTTATTTTTTAATATCACAATTCACATGCATATTGACAATGAATTCTGAATTTTGAATGCATATTGAGTATTGACAATGAATTTCGAACACAAATGTTATATGTTAAGGTTTTATAATGTATATTATGCATGCTTTATCCATGTTTTCATATGAATATTTAAAATTTCCCTATATATTTTAAATTTTCCCTATATATTTTAAATTTTCCCTATATTTTATATAGCCGATTCCGTTAAAGGATATTTATCTCACCAAGAAATATTATCTACCATCTTACATAATCTATGGAGATAAGTAATGACTCTAGAGTCTAAAGATAGTGTCAATAAGGAAAGAGTGGACCCCAATTCAATCAATAGATAGATATCAGTTTATACTCTCCTAATACCAGTTCAAGTATTTGAGCCATCAATAGTTGTCACTTCAATCAGTTAGCAAAGAACTTTATTTTAGAAGACCTATTATGATTCTCTGAAAAAGAAGTTCAAAATAATGTCTCTAGATTAACCAACGAAACATTTCCCTTACACACACAGACACCTTTTCAACTTGATTATTGACTTTGATAATAATGTGCGTATCGACATAGGTAGATTTTGGTCAATCTGGTATCTTCATAAATATTTCCTATGTACCCTATAACTACATGCTTCGGTGTTTGCACCTCTAATTAATAATGCTACATACAGATTTGCAGAACTTTCTTTTTCTTCATGAATTTATCAAGTAATGAATACCTCATGCAGTCCAAAAATGCAGTCAATGAAAAGTCACAGCCCAGCATTCTTTGTTGTAGACTAACTTGGCTTCTGATCAATCTAAACATTGACTTTGAGATGTCTCCCAAACTGTGTTTTCTTAAGTAAATTAGGGCCTTACAACAATCAGCAGATATTTGCTAATTTGGTATTCATGGTTCGTTGGTATTTTCAAAACAGTCAATCTAAATCATTGAAAATATTTTCCCACGAGCCAAATGATAAAGATGCAGGCTACAAGCAAAGGGATTGTCACAGGCTAACCCCAGAATACTCTCCACAAACCACAAGCTGGTAAATTACAGCTCTGATCTCACTACACATGATGAATGATTCAATTTTGTATATATATATTTGCCAACTCCTAAAATGAATAGACTACATGTATTAAAAGCTGACTCAAAAATGTCAGAGTGTAAACATGAACAAATCAAATCTAAGGATCGATATGAAGATATTCTTTGGCAACAACTGGGTTCTTCAAAATATTTTGACACAAGAATAAAGGGTATGCAAGGGAATCCAGAATTCCTTGTTGCTAGAATCTTTGTTTCTGTTTGATGAGGTAGTAATATTATCTTCACATAACAAGGGCTTTTTATGAGTTATGAGCTAAATTACAATTAATCCTTTTATGCATTTCTTCTTTGTTATCACAATACAATTTATTCTTAGGACAAACAGCAGAAAAGCAGATTTAGGAGAATCTGTAGTTAGATTTAAATTCAAATATCTCAAATATTCTTACCATAAACTATATCGATGCAACAATAAGAAATTTTTATACAGTTCATTTGGTCTAGTGAAAAACTAAGCCTGTCTATTTTACATCTTGATGCTATAAATTCACATTCATAGATTACTTTTACAAGAGTGAGACATTCTGTCATCTCCTTGAAGTCTACATTAATAGTATTAATTATGATACCTTTATAGGCCGAGGATGATCTTTATTATGTCCTGTTGTCTTCAAAATACCAGGCAATAGGCTTATTCGAGCAGTCTGTCAAAAATACGATCAACATGACATTTAGCTTTATTATCATCACTGTACACAGAAATCAAAGACAAATCAAACATCCCTTCCAGCTAGAATGTGCAGTACAATATACACAAACAGCCAACAAATTACATAGAAAAACATGTCATTAGAAGGAAAACATCTCAAAGGAGATCTTAATCTTTCAATATTACACATCTGGGATGATATATACTTGTTTGGACACTTGTATGCAACTTGACACTTTAAAGCACAAGTTTCAAGTAAAAGAGCCACGATGCATAAGGCAGAAGTAGGTAAAATCCATGGCTCTGTTGTGAGCAAAATAATATCATTAAAATTTTAAACATACTCAGTTTACTTCAGCACACAGACAAATCAAGCTGTAGTTTCCACTTCAAAATTACAATCATACCAAGAAAGACATGTCAGGAAGCCAAAGCCACTATGGAAAGAAAATTCATATAAAAAATCATCACCGTGCAAAGAAGAAGCACATTTGCCAAAATCTACCATACACCACAAAAGGATCTTCTTTGACTACAGAAAGAAGGCACCAGAAAGCAAAAGATACAAAAAATTACTAATACACCAGACTGAAGAAAGAGCAGAAAAGCTGAAACATTATGAGATAGAAATTACCCAAATATATAAATCTCCATGATTTCATTAAAATAACACCATAAAAGAATCCAAAGGTACAAATGGATAGAATCAAGATTTGAGGCACTCTGCATGGTTTCAAAATATGTTTTTTGGATAAGGAGAAGACAGACGACTGAACTTCTTCACAAATATTATCAAAAGACTATTATAGCATTGATACTCTGTTGTGACCTTGACCTTTGCTACATAATATA